>JACYFF010031956.1:34317105-34327150 GCA_017589665.1 Selenicereus undatus | reverse complement strand
ATATATATATATATATATATATATATATATAACGTTCATTAATTATGCATTTTATCGAATTATATATAATGTTCATCGTTATTGACTATATAACGTTTATTCATGGCATTTTATTGATCATTGATTATATAACGTTTATTAATTGTATTTTATTGATCATTGCAATTAATTGATCATTGATTATGCATTTTATCGATTATAGGTAATGTTCATCTCGTATGAAATAAAGATCTTTCATCGATTATGCATATGTATCGAATTATATATAGTGTTTGTCAATTATATAAGCTTATCGACTATATAACGCTCGCTGATTATGCATGATTCTATTATCGATTATATAAAATTTAACAAGTAGACGATGTTTCGTGTTTACATAATGATTATCGACTGCATGGAAATCTCGATGATACGTAGTTCTTGGTTACATGAAGTCTATAGACATTTTAGGTTGATGATATGAAGTTCCCTAATTATAGAATAGACATGAAACCATTACCAATGGATCTTGATCCATAAGGTGAATTCATGGATTATATGATAGACATTTTAGGTAGAAAATAGTTCCACCTTAAATTGGAGCATAAGTGAGGCCACATCGGTCGCTTCAAGTTGTCAACAAACAATGTACAGCACAGGAGAGAGAGATTTTCCGGAACCAGGGACGTACATTGCCTATGTTCTTCAAAAACTCTATGTGTTCTCAGCAATGAAAAATCATAACAAGATTCATTTAATGAACCAAGTTCTCAATGTTTTGTCACATAAACAAGTGGCCCCGCCAATTATCATCAGGGCTTATGCCCATCAAGTATCAAGGCGTATGCCGACCAATACACACGCGCGCGGCGTCAGGGCTTATGCCCATCAAGTATCAAGGCTTATGCCGACCAATATACTCACGCACGGCGTCAACTCAGGCTTCTCGATCGGTCTGGGGGGTGTGAGCACCTAAAGTACGATCGTTTCAAGATGTACATCGACCAAGGGGTTCACTTTCAAATAAGAATCAACAAATCAATGTTACTTATACATTCTCTTTCTCCTGTTTGCAAAACAAAATCTTTTGAAATGCGGCGCCCAACCATTTAACCTTCAAGTCTGTTTTATTGCATAGGGATGTACGTCTAAGTTTCGAAGACAAAGCTCAGTTTCTCATTCTTCTGCCAGTAGGCAGGGAATGCAAAGTTCAATATTTCATTTCTCTGTCAGAAGGCAGAGACAAAGCTCAGTTTTTCATTTCTCTGCCAGTAAGGAGAGGATTCAAAGTTCAATTAGGCATAAGTTGAAGTTACATGTTTTATAACTCTGTTGATATGTAGTAGAGTCAAGAGAAACATGGTTAACGGAGACTCCCAATTCCTATGACAGCTTACGAAATGGTATACGTTAAGTAAACAAGCATGTGAGGTTCAGAGGTCACTTTGCTTCATTTTAATAGCTACCAATCACATGGCGTAGTTATATGTTTCATTTTATGGTCATCATTCTATGTTTTCTTACCTTCCTTACAGAAATCTATTCATGCATATGATCAGCTACCGTGTAGTATAGTAAGGATTGTATCGCAGAGGAACATGACGGTTGTTTTTAGTGGCATTGCTAATTTCATATAGCTTACTACCTGACGGCATCTTTAACGACATTGTAACGACTGTGTACGATTTACATTATATGAACTAACACCAGCTTCGCTAATGTATTAAGCATCACGTATAAGATTTTAGCGATAAGAGAGCTTTTCAAAAGTCGAGCAATCATGAACGACGGTCGTAAGTTTTATTGGAATGAAAATATTCTTTTAGGGGAGGGGGTTATCAACTGTATGCTTTTCGCTCACTCCATATGTCATTGTTGCCCTCCAGGTTCTTGAAGTTAGCCGAAATGAAGTCATTGCAACCCTAGAAGTAAAGTGATGTGCTTGTATGTGAGTTGCAAGGTGTATTAAAATGTAATGATTGTAAATTAACTTTTGGTGTGCTTGGTTTGCATATCATTTAGAGTCGCTCTGTATGGCCGTATGGGCCACCATCGTAGTTGCCAGGGCTGTATTTTTTGCTGTTTATTTGGTTAACATCGAACTGCATTGGTTATAGTGCTCCGGGCGGGTGGCCCGTAGAGCTGTGAACTCCGGCGGGTGGCCGTTGAGTTAGTTTTTATTGTTTTCAGTGCAGGGGGATTTATTGTAAGGTTGTAAGCCTGGGAAAATGGTCAAGTTTTAGGGGTAACTCTATCCGTTTTGCCCGAGGATTTAAGAACAAAATGGTAACACTCCTGACTTTAGGGTTGGGGGCGTTACAATGTTAATGAGTTGTTCATTGCGATCCCTTAACAACTCTTCTAGTCGCTCAATCCTGTCATATACACAATGCATGAAATTTTCTATGCCTAATCATACAAAGTGATCATTTCGCACTCTATAGCAACTGGACCATATTAAGTTTTCAATTTCAAAAAACCCTTGAATAATATCATTGTCAAAGTTTGGTTGAAAATCCTTGGACTATTTAAACATGACCCACGAATGAATCAAGATTTTCAACCCTTCAACCACACCATGTAGAAGTACAACGATATGATTATTAAATTATAAATTAAAATTAATTTAAGAACGATATTTTGCAGATATTTGTACCTAATGAGATTCATTTTTGCCTTTTGGTTCTTGAAATTTTAAAGGAAAAAAAAAAGAAAATCAAATTTAAATTTTGAATTTTAATATCTAGCGCCATCTGTCAACTATCTAATCACATATATAAATAAATGATAAATGCTAAGTACAATGCCAGCATTTGGTAAACTTTTGCGAGAATTTGGTCAACTTTATCTAATTATGGGGTTTCGTGAACCAATTTCGGAATGAAGTTAATTTCCTTAAAATCTAACTATCATAATTTAAAGAAGTTCTTGAGAATCGACTTCTCACATCAAACTTTTAGGGATGGTTAGATTACCATTAATGAATGTCGCCACAATTCTAATTTGCCCACAACTTTTTAACATTAATTCCAGCCAAAATAATTCATTTAATTTTGTCAAATAGCTGACCACATGGATCAATATTAAGCTTAAAATTCATAATTGAGCTTTTTGAAATATTTTCTTTAGAATAATCAAGTTTCAATGTGAACCTTCAAATTGTTCTAGTGACGAATATATCAAATTGTTTGAGCGGCGAAAAATATTGACTGAATTGTCATGGTACAGAAAAATATTGACCAAATGAACGTTGAGCTCAAAATTTCGATCTAAGCCTCTCTCAATCTTTTCTACCTAATGGTCAATTTTGATCCAAATTGTGAAAATTGTTTTACCGGTAAAAAAAATTGACCGAATTGTTTAAGTGACAAGAAAAATCAATTGAAATTTCGTGGTGGGGAAAAATGTTGACCAAATAAAGGAATCTGGAGCTCGAAACATGAATTTGAGGCTATTTTAAAATTTTCTTTCCAATGATCAAGTTTTGATCCAAAACAGTTAACATTGTTTTAGGGGTGAGTCAGCTGAATTACTTAATTAAGTGGCAAAAAATGTCAACTGAATTGTCGTGGCAGAGATGAATGTTGATTGAATAAAAGAAACTTGAGCTCAAAATCTGGACTTGAGTTTATTATAATACTTCCCATCAAAAAATCAAGTTTTGATTAAACCCGTTGAAGTACAATTTTGAATCCAAATTCAGGCTGCCCATATCGTCAATGAATTGATGGGAGAAAATCAACTTCCTATCTACTCAAAACGGAAATTATTCTCCTGCATTGGGGGCAAAATCATTTTCCTTGGAAAATAGTTTTCCATCATTTGTTGTGCCAAACAATGGAAATTTGGAAAACTACTTTATGGGGATTCTTAATATCAAGTGATCGCATCGTAAGATCAATATATAGGTTTACTTAAAAATTAAAAATAATGTGTTTACACAGTAAACAGTTTATTCTATTGAATTCATCCCCAAATTGGTTTAATCCGTGTTAGATTCGTGTTTAACACAATAATTTCAAGTCAGATTCAGTCGTATTATTGTTTGCAAACACTCTTTTCCAACTTTTATCTATTACCAAACGTGGTGAAACAACCAAATTAGTCATAAAAAGTCACCCATAGGTGAAGCTAATAAAATACCAAGCAATTAACTCATCATACCATCCAGTTTGATAACACTGCCATTATCAAAGAAAAGGATAGATTGCATTCATAATAGCTAAAGAAACGGAGGCAAGAAAGAGGTCAAGGGAGGTTAAAAAGGAGAAATTTTCATGTAAGGAGCATGAACATGCATAGGTTTATCATTTAGATTTCACTTTTATGTCATGTGAAAGATTTTGGGAGATAATCCCTTACGTGTGCAAGTCCAAATATGATTATGAAGATTGATTATATTTAAGTTATGAGAATGAAATTGTCATCCCAAGTTTCCTACTAATATCAAGCTTTCAGGTTTCAACTATGAAAATTAGCACTTTGCGAAAGACCAAACTCTATAATTTAATTTGTTGGACAAATAAAGAGATAAAAAGGTCGCCATTTTGTTAAAAATATAGTCCTGTTAATTACTAACACGATGTGATAGTGTATTACTTTTTTGGCGATCATTTATATATCGTATACGTTCTTCCCAACGATTCATTCGGTACACATAATCCGTCATGCATATCTCGTCCATTTGAAAATCAGGATTTGTAAAACATTTTAGTGCGATGTTGGTGTCCAGTTGTTGTGGTGTAGTGGTTACCACGTTAGTCTTACACACTAGAGGTCCCCCGTTCGAGCCTAGGCAGCAACATGTTTATGTGCATCTTGTGTTTCAGTTTCGACATAAACTGAAACGCCAACTTTATTTCCCTTTCCCCTTCCCTTTATTTAGCCTCTCCACCTCTACACCTAGCATCATATATTGATGGGCTCACCTTGCCTCTTTAATTTATTTCTTTGTTTTTTTTCTAAAGTAGGTTGATTTTTGATCCAGAAAAAAGGGCAGGTGCTCTGCGCATAACTATTGATGGTATTCTTGACGTTCATATTTAATTAGACCCCCTACCGCTAGTGTGACTTACATGTTTGGCATCTTCTAATAAGTAGTTCTTGCTCCACCACATCCCCTATGATGTTGTCATTATAAAATGTAGTTGTAATGGTGGTAGGTTCAGGAATGCTATATATGGAATCCCATCATCTCAACCTTGATTTTGTGGGATTTAATGAGTAGCACCTTTTGTGAGCATACTTAGAAATAGAGTTTGAGAATTTTTTAAAAATTTGGTCTTAAAAAAATGATTAATAAGCATCTGAGACACATGAAATGTACATATAATGATTTGTGAGTAAGAAATTCTCTCATTTTCTTATCGAAAAAGAAATTCTTTCGCTCACAACCTCATGTTATACACTACTTACCGTAAGTAGCAAACAACTTTTATCAAAATTACGAAATCAGTGAAAAAAAATACAAGTTTCAAACATTCTACTTTGTTTGTTACAAAAGCAATTTAACTATCTTACTGAGACGTAAAATATAACAAATTTTATATGTTTTAATAGATTGATGAAGTTAATGGTGTCATTAAGAATTACGTGAATGCTTTATACAAATGTGAAAACCTGAATATGAATATAATTTTCTTTTGAAGACAACAAAACAAACGATGAAGACTGAGAGAGCAAATGCACCATCCAATATTTCTCTGATTCTGATCGAAAATCCTAGAACATTGTAGGCATCCCTTGAAGTCATGAAAAGTATTTAGTAATAATTACTCTTAAAACAAGGCAGAGGCTTGATGAAACATATTGAAACTTGCTTGGTTAAGCTGAATGAGATCATATTATTAGAATGCCACGAGATGTGCTTATAAAATCGTTTAAATGTGCACAAACCCAAGATCAACTTTTTAAAATTCATATTTATTGACCTTGTGACATAGAATATAAACACATTACATGACATGTATATTATATGCAGCGATTGTTGTAAGATTAATTTAAGAGTAACGTTTTTCATTTGACACGTATAACATAAAAATAATTTGCAAATACGGTACAGTTGAAAATTAATTTATTATTAACACAATAACTCCCACATTGTTAGATGGATTAGAATGTAATCACTGCAAAGTTTTTTGTTGTTCATCATTAATAAAGCCTTATTTGACTTATAACATAAATCGTTAATATTATTGTAATTGTAAAATTTGTATTTTTTGTAGAAATTTTATATTGTCTAACTTCTAAATTTATCATTAATTTACTAAAATTACAAAATTATTTTAGGAACCTAATTCAAATTCATACACAATTTGTATTTAAAATATTATAATTATAAAGACCATCAAAATACAATCGGAAACACAACCACTTGATGCTAAACATTTAGGATTAATCATTCGACACATCTTAATCCAATTATCCGTGAACAATTAGATAATTTGTGTTTAATCATAATATAATTTATTCATTACTTCTTACAGCTACTGAATGGTGCTTAGTTATATTGGATTGTACTGAATGTTATTGAATTACGCTAAGTGATTATGAATTATACGTGTCAAAAATTATTGAATGTTGATGGTAAATATTTATGATAAGTCCAAAAGAACATGTCATGATTCATTGTTGTGGTAGCAACATGAACATGTGTATCACATATCACACAACTCTTTTAGTAAGAGAACGCTCCTGACGTTAATGAGGAGTTCATTGCTATCCCTTAACGACTCTTCTACTCGCTCGTTCCTGTCATATACACAATGGATGTAATTTTCTATGCCTAATCATACAAAGTGATCATTTCGCACTCTATAGCAACTGGACCTAATTAAGTTTTCAATCTCAAAAAACCCTTGAATAATAACATTGTCAAAGTTTGGTTGAAAATCCTTGGACTATTTAAACATGACCCACGAATGAATCAAGATTTTCAGCCCTTCAACCACACCATGCAGAAGTACAATGACATGAATATTAAATTACAAATTAAAATTAATTTAACAATGATATTTTGCAGACATTCGTACCTAATGAGATTCCTTTTTCCCTTTTTGTTTTTGAAATTTTAAAGGAGAAAAAAAGAAAATCAAATTTAAACTTTGAATTTTAATACCTGGCGGCATCTGCCAACTATATAATCACATATATAAATAAATGATAAATGCTAAGTACATTGCGCGCATTTCGTAAACTTTTGCGGTAATTTGGTCAACTTTATCTAATTATGAGGTTTGGTAAACCAAATTCGAAAAGAAGTTAATTTCCTTCAAATCTAACTATCTTAATTTAAAGAAGTTCTTAGGAATCGACTTCTCACATCAAACTTTTAGGGATGGTTAGATTACCATTAATGAATGTCCCCACAATTCTAATTTGCCCACAACTTTTTAACATTAACTCCAGTCAAAATCATTCATTTAATTTTGTCAAATAGCTGACCAAATGGATCAATGTTAAGCTTAAAATTCATAATTGAGCCTTTCGAAATATTTTCTTTAGAATAGTCAAGTTTCAATGTGAACCTTCAAATTGTTCTAGTGACGAAAATATCAAATTGTTTGAGCGGCGAAAAATGCCGACTGAATTGTCATGGTAGAGAAAAATCTTTACGAAGTGAACGTTGACCTCAAAATTTCGATCTAAGCCTGTCTGAATCTTTTCGACCTAATGGTCAATTTCGATCCAAAATGTGAAAATTGTTTTACTGGTAAAAAATAGTGACCAAATTGTTTAAGTGGCGAGAAAAATCAATTGAAATTTCGTGGTGGGGAAAAATGTTGATCAAATAAGGGAATGTGGAGCTCGAAACATGAATTTGAGGCTATTTTAATATTTTCTTTCTAATGATCAAGTTTCGATCCGAAACAGTTAACTTTGCTTTAGGGGCGAGTCAGCTGAGTTATTTAATTAAGTGGAAAAAAAAGTTGATTGAATTGTCGTGGTGGAGATGAATGTGGATTGAATAAAAGAAACTTGAGCTCAAAATCTGGACTGGAGTTTATTTTAATACTTCCCATCGAATAATCAAGTTTTGATTAAACCCGTTGAACTACAATTTTGCATCTAAATTCAAGCTGCCCATATCGTCAATGAATTGAAGGGAGAAAATCAACTACCTATCTACTCAACACAGAAATTATTTTCCTGCATTGGGGGCAAAATCATTTTCCTTGGAAAATAGTCTTCCATCCTTTGTTGTGCCAAACAATGGAAGATTGGAAAGATACTTCATGGGGATTCTTAATATCAAGTGACTTCATCGTAAGATCAATATATAGGTTTACTTAAAAATTAAAAATAATGTGTTTACACAGTAGACAATTTATTCTATTGAATTCATCCCCAAATTGGTTTAATCCGTGTTAGATTCGTGTTTAACACAATAATTTCAAGCCAGATTTGGTCATATTATTGTGTCCAAACACTCTTTTCCAACTTTTATCTATTACCAAACGTGGTGAAACAACTAATTAATAATAAAAAGTCACCCATAGATGAAGCCAATAAAATACCAAGCAGTTAACTCATCATACCATATAGTTTGATAACACTGCCAATATCAAAGAAAAGGATAGACCGCATTCATAATAGCTAAAGAAACAAAGGCAAGAAAGAGGTCAGGGTTGTTGAAAAAGGAGAAATTTTCATGTAAGGAGCATCAACAGGTATAGGTTTATCATTTAGATTTCACTGTTATGTCATGTGAAAGACTTTGGGAGAGAATCCCTTACTTATGCCAGTCCAAATATGATTATGAAGATTGATTATATTTAAGTTATGAGAATGAAATTGTCATCCCAAGTTTCCTACTAATATCAAGCTTTCAGGTTTCAACTATGAAAATTAGAGCTTTGCGAAAGACTGAACTCAATAATTTAATTTGCCGGACAAATAAAGAAATAAAAAGGTCGCCATTTTGTTAAAACTATAGTCCTGTTAATTACTAACACGATTTGATAGTGTATTAGTTTTTTGGTGATCATTTAGATATCGTATACGTTCTTCCCAAGGATTTATTCGGTACATATCACTCGTTATGCGTATCTCGTCCATTTGAAAATTAGGATTTGTACAACATTTTAGTGTGATGTTGGTGTCCAGTTGCTGTGGTGTAGTGGTTATCACGTTAGTCTTACACACTAAAGGTCCCCAGTTCGATCCTGGGCAGCAACATATTTATGCGCATCATGTGTTTCAGTTTTCACATAAATTGAAGCGTCAACTTTTTTTCCCTTTCCCCTTCCCTTTATTGAGCCTCTCCACCTCTGCACCTAGCATCATATATTGATGGGCTCACCTTGCCTCTTTAATTTATTTCTTTATTTTTTTTTTAAAGTAGGCTGATTTTTCATCCAAAAAAAAAGTAGGTTGCTCTGCGCATAAGTATTGATGGTATTCTTCACGTTCATATTTAATTAGACCCCCTACCGCTAGTGTGACTTACATGTTTGGCATCTTCTAATAAGTAGTTCTTGTTCTGCCACATCCCCTACGATGTTGTCATTATAAAATGTAGTTGTAATGGTTGTAGGTTCAGGAGTGCTATATATGGAATACCATCATCCCAACCTTGATTTTATGGGATTTAATGAGTAGCACCTTTTGTGAGCACTCTTGGAAATAGAGTTTGAGAAATTTTTTGTAAATTTGGTCTTAAAAAAATGATGAAAAAGCATTTGAGACACATGAAATGTACATATAATGATTTGTGAGTAAGAAATTCTCTCATTTTCTTATCGAAAAAGAAATTCTTTCGTTCACAACCTCATGTTATACACTACTTACCGTAAGTAGCAAACAGCTTTTATCAAAATTACAAAATCAGTGAAAAAAAATACAAGTTTCAAACATTCTACTTTGTTTGTTACAAAAGCAATTTAACTATCTTACTGAGACGTAAAATATAAAAAATTTTATATGTTTTAATAGATTGCTGAAGTTAATGGTGTCATTAAGAATTACGTGAATGCTTTATACAAATGTGAAAACCTGAATATGCATATAATTTTCTTTTAAAGACAACAAAACAAACGATGAAGACTGAGAGAGCAAATGCACCATC
>JACYFF010031956.1:34283311-34315306 GCA_017589665.1 Selenicereus undatus | reverse complement strand
GATTTGTAGAGCTGCTGTGAATCACCAAGGCCACCTTGTTTGCTGGGTTGTTCTTTGCATTGCTAGAGTTCAGGAACATGCCTTACAATCAATTGTCGAGATGGCGTTCTTGACTTAATATAGAATCACCAATTAAAACCTGTTTTGAAGACTTGTTCTCACATGTAGCAAACCAGTTAATACAATAAAGATTACAAACACCAGTTAGGCCTGTTTGGAGATCGTGTTTGGAGCAACATTACTTGGACAAATTTTTACACTTGGATTTGTTATCATCAAAACTTAAATATAATTACTCAACAAATTCCCCCTTTTTGATGATGACAAACCAAGTGACCATATTGACAAAATAAAAAAATGAATGCTGATAGGGATCCACGTAAGTCAAGGTCAGGTTGAGATTCATATATTGTCAATAGGTAGGTTCTTCTTCCCCCTTTTGGTATCATTGAAAAGCAATAACAAACAAGTAGAAAGGAGAAGGCACAACAAGCAAGAGAGACTGCAATTAGATATTTCATTAATAAGTAAGGCAGTACAGTTGCAACAAAACAACAAGCAGCAAAAAACAGAAACAAAAAAAAAAACAAAAACAGCCTAGACAATCAGGGAGCAGGAAGTGGTTTCGTCTGCAAAGGAGGAATGCTAGGGGCAAGGGTGGAGAAAAGAGCAAGCAGGTCTGCATGGCGTTTGGCAGAGACGGCTTGTTCCTCAGCAAGAGCAGCCTTGACAGCTGATAGCTCATCCTTGAGGCGAGCATTGTCCTCAAGAACAGCCTCAACCTTGGTGGATGGTTGCTCAGAAAAGGTGGTCGAGGTGGTCGACGACCCTGTTTGGAAACTGACCCTTCGCTAGTCTCATAGCCACACCCTAGCAGAGTGTCAATCCCAATTGCATCAACGACTTGGGCCTCCACTCGCCGTGTGAGCACTATGCCAAAGTGCTCAAACACCTTTGTCAGTAGAAACCCATACCCGAGATCATGAGCCCGGGTGGTGTTCGCAATTCGCCCAATGTGGCGAATCATGATAGCCGGAAGATTGATGGGTTCCTCCCTATCCAATAAGTCGACCAGGCACTGATCAAAAAGGTCTGCTGAGTTTCTCCCTTGACCCCTTGGAATCACGTTCTTAATAACGAACATGAAAAGGAGTTGGTGGGGAGGGATCAGATCACCCTTTTTGACAGAGGAGGGTGTTCTCAGACCCTGTTTCTGACTGAGGCGTTTGGACACCTCCAGGAGCCTGGCTGGTTCCAGGGCTGTTTTGTCTTCCCTCACATACACAGCAAAGCCTTGTGAGGGCACTCCCAGAATTTTCCCAAGTTTGGGCGCATCGACCCTGATGCCTTGCCCATTCACAAAACTTGTCACCACCCCTTCGGTGACCTCGCAGTTGGCATAAAATTTAGCCAACTCAGGCACAGAACACCCCAACTGGGTGTTTGCAAACAACTCAAGCCAGCCTTGGGCTCGAAGCTTGGTCAAGAACACCCCCAGACCCTGTTCCCAAAAAAAAAACTTACATACACTACCTTCCCCCTGACGACATTGCGCTTAAGCAACTGCGCATGTTTGTCAGTCATAGGAGAGGGAGTGAACTGCTTTGGGCGTTTGGGGGCAGGAACAGAGGTGGTAGCCTTTGGTAGGGGGGTTGTTCTGGGTTTTCGCTTGAGGGGTGTTTTTGCAGGAGAGGGTTTCACAACAGGTTTAGTGGTTGATTTTGGAGGGGCTTGATCTTCACAGGACTCGAAAAACACCGGTGTCCCCTGTTTGAAGGTAGAGTCAGAACTCGAGAACCCTTCAGTAGAAGAGGAAATCTCCTCGATGATAGGAGCTGAGGGTTTAGAGGATCTGGGGGTTGATCTGAAGACAATTCTCGCAGATTTGCGAGAAGGTTGAGAAGGAGGAGAAGAGGGAGTTAGAGAGGGGCGAGACCTTGGTTGTGGTCGTGTTCTTGGCGTTTGGGTGCGCCTAGCCACCATCTTTACCATTTTCCTCTTCTCTCCAGTTTGAGAGACTAGAGGAACAGAGTCATCCCCTTGAACAGGACTTTCTCCTGTTTTCTCACCAGAATCCTCCTTCAGATCCATGAACAGATCATCGAAGAACACATCCCCTGTTCTTTGAGTTGTTTCCGGGAATGGTGTAGAAGAACAGGGTTCAAAATCCCCAACAATGGTTTCTGAGTTCTCCAAGAATTGGTCTTGGAAATCCGAAGAACCAGCACCTGCTGCAGAAGAAATGGGACAAGGGATTGTTCCCACATACACCATTAATTCCCAACCAAAGGGGTAGGGAATATCATTAAACTCAAGCCCAACACTTTTGAGGTTTAACTGAGTGAGATACCCGAAGGTTTTGTGGATAATTGGGCGAGGAGGAGCCGGAATTGAGAGTGTAATCATGTTGTTACTCTCATAGATTGATGAAAAATAAGTTTTCGGAGCCATTATCGCAAGGAAGAATTTCGGGTTTTGAGGGTTTTGCTAGGGTTTGAAAGTAAGAACAGAGGAGAGAGAGAGAGAGAGCAAGACGAGGAAGACAAACGTACGCAAGGGGGTTTTTTTAACTCCCCACCTGTTATGAAGGGCCACCTAGGGAACACCTAGAATTTAAGCAGGCAGCATACAATAATGGCAATTAAGGCATACCTGTTCGAGCCGCCTGTTCTTGAACATACTTCTCTTATTCCAAGGTCTGTCATGATTACTCTTTCCCCATCTCCCAAGACAGCAGTATATAATCATAATAGCACACAGACTACACATATTCGTTAAGCATAGACCACTGTTTTAATAACAAGAATTGCAAACAAGGGAATAGAACAGGTATTATAAGGTGTTTTTGTCAGCTTGATCTACCTCTGAGAACAGGTGTTCTCAGGGTGTTTTCACCAACCCCAATTCCAGTTTGTTTCTCTCAAACTGATCTCTAGCTAGTGCCTTAGTGAATATATCAGCAATTTGATTTTCCGTTGAGCAAAAATTCATAGAAATTAAACCCTTTTCAACATTATCTCTCAAGAAATGATGTCAAATGTCAATATGTTTTGTCCTTTTGTGTTGACATGGGTTTTTGGCAATGTTAATAGCGCTAGTATTATCACAAAGAATAGGAATGCATCCAGTGTCAACACAAAAATCCTTAAGCTGTTGTCTTATCCACAACAGTTGAGCACAACATGAAGCTGCTGCAACATATTCAGCTTCTGCTGTGGACATGACAACTGAATGTTGCTTCTTGGTAGCCCAAGATACCAAACAAGGTCCAAGAAAATGAGCCATACCTGAGGTACTCTTTCTATCAACTAGGAAACCTGCATAGTCAGCATCAGTATATCCAACAAGATTAAAATTGCAACCTTTAGGATACCATAGAGCTAAATCAGGTGTATGCTTTAAATATCTTAGTATCCGTTTAACAGCCTTAAGATGAGTCTCTTTAGGACTAGACTAAAAACGGGCACATAAACCAACACTAAAAACAATATCCGCTCTACTAGCAGTTAGGTATAGGAGTGACCCAATCATGCCCCTATAGAGTTTTTCCTCAACTGAGGGACTCCCATCATCCATAACCAACTTGGTTGAAGGAGAAATAGGAGTGTCTATGGGTTTGGCCGACTCCATCCCAAAACGCTTAAGTAGCTCCTTGATATACTTTTGTTGATGGATCATGGTGCCGTTTGGAGTTTGCTTGATTTGTAAGCCTAAGAAAAAGTTAAGCTCACCCATCATGCTCATCTCAAACTCACTCCTCATCATATTTGAAAATTCATGGCATAAATCATGATGAGTTGCACCAAATATAATGTCATCTACATATATTTGGACGATCAATAAATGTTCCCCCTTAGATTTTAGAAACAAGGTATTGTCTACCTTGCCTCTTCTAAAATCATTTTCAAGTAAAAAGCTTGACAACCGTTCATACCAAGCTCTTGGAGCTTGTTTTAAACCATAAAGTGCTTTGTCAAGTTTAAAAACATGATTTGGAAAATCACCATTTTCAAAACCAGGGGGTTGTTTGACATACACCTCTTCTTTAAGGTATCCGTTTAGGAATGCACTTTTCACATCCATTTGATATAGCTTGATTTCCATATGAGCTGCAAAGGCTATTAAGATTCGAATAGCCTCAATTCTAGCAACTGGTGCAAAGGTTTCTTCATAATCAATCCCTTCTTCTTGATTGTACCCTTAAACCACCAGCCTTGCCTTGTTCCTAGTGATTGTTCCTGACTCATCTAGCTTATTTCGGAACACCCACTTGGTTCCAATGATTGTTCTCTCTGCAGGTTTAGGTACAAGGTGCCACACTTTGTTTCTTTCAAATTGATGAAGCTCTTCTTGCATAGCCGCGATCCAATCTGAATCTGCAAGAGTTTCATTCACACTTTTTGGCTCAATGTTAGAAAGAAAAGCATAGAAAGCATAAAAATTCTTAAGTTTAGATCTAATTTGCACTCCAGTATTAATATCTGACAAGCTTTGATCAAGAGGGTGCAAACTATGGTGCTTCCATGGTCTTGGATTAATTGGATCCACAGACACATGTTCTGTTCTAACTGAAGTGTGTGTAGGATTAGGCTCAAGAACACCTCCTGATCCTGTTTCTGCACCTGTATGCAAGCTGGTTCCTGAAGAACATGGTTCCGAACAGGGTTCAACGGTGTTTCCCCCTGTTTGGAGTTCACCTTGCCTGTCGTTTTGAGGAACAACTTCTGTACCTGTTTTCTTCAGGGTGTTCTCACCTTGTTTTTCTTGGTTCAACAATTCCTTTTGGACAAGACCTAATTCAAACTCTTCATCCTGTGCATTACTCTCATTCAAAGAGTTAGATTCATCAAAAAACACATGCACACTTTCCTCAACACACAAGGTTCTTTTGTTAAAGACTTTGTATGCCTTACTGTGAGAGGAATAACCAAGAAATATTACCTCATCACTCCTTGAATCAAACTTTCCTAAGACATCTTTCCCGTTGTTATGCACGAAGCATCTACAACCAAATGTTCTTAGATGCCTAATGTTGGGTTTTCTGCCTTTAAGAAGTTCATAAGGAGTTTTGTTCAAAATGGGACTAATCATGCATCTATTTATAATGTAACATGACGTGTTCAAAGCTTCTGCCCAAAAGTTCTTAGGAAGACCACTAGCAATAAGCATTGTTCTAGTCATGTCTTCTAGGGTACGATTTTTTCGTTCAACCACCCCATTCTGCTGGGGTGTTCTCGGGGCTGAGAAGTTTTGATCAACACCATGTTCATTACAAAATTTTGTAAAACTTGCATTTTCAAATTCAGTACCATGATCAGACCTCAAGCTAACCAATGAGTGTCCTACTCTCTTTTCAATCTTTTTGAGAAGGGCAATGAAATTCTCAAAAGTTTCATCCTTGGAGGCCAAGAACATGGTCCAAGTAAATCGAGAGTAATCATCCACTATTACAAGCACATACCTTTTCCCTCCTCTACTAGCTATCCTTATGGGACCACATAGATCAATATGCAATAACTCAAGAGGTCGGGTGGTGCTTACACACCTTTTAGATTTTAAAGAAGATCTGACTTGTTTTTCTTTTGCACAAGCTTCACATACCTTGTCATCATTATACTTGATGGAAGGTAGTCCAACAACCAAATCTTTGGAAACAAGTTTGTTTAACAAGGACAGGCTTGCATGACCTAGTCTCTTGTGCCATAGCATTATATCATCATTTAATGCATTTAAACAAGTCAGATTATTTTGGGGAAGAGTGGAAATACAAACTTTATAAACATTTTGACATTGCTTCCCCCTCAACACAACATCTCCTGTGTCGTCATTTACAACCAAGCAACGTGTTTTTGAAAACAGTACTAGGTTGCTCTTGTCACAGAGTTGGGACACACTTAGCAAATTGTGCTTTGACCCATCAACTAAGTGCACATTATCAATTGAGTGGGAGAGAGTTTTACCAATATTACCTATACCGACAATTATCCCAGACTTGCCGTTTCCAAATGCTACACTCCCACCATTCAAAGCTGTAAGTGAGAGAAAATTTGATCTTTCACCAGTCATGTGTCGTGAACACCCACTATCAACAAACCACAACTGCCTGTTTTCAAGGGTGTTGGTGGGGTTGTTCGTAAGGTTGTTCTCTCTCACTTCAGCCTGCAAAACAAATCACGGGTTAGTTTTGGGAACCCAGATCCACTTGGGTCCCATTCTTTTAGACATGTAAAGCTCATCTTTTCTAATCCAGATTTGTTTCACATACCTTTCATTCTTTTCATTGGCATGTTTTCTTAAAGGGCAAGTGTATCTATAATGACCCGTTTTACCACAATGAAAGCAAACAATGTTTTCAAGTAATCCCACATATTTCCTATGTATTGGGTAAACGGTCCGTTTAGGCTTATATGCAAGTCCCTTTTTGTTTCGATTGTGGTGAGTGTTTAACCAATCAAGGGCTTGTGAGGATTTGTTCCAGCGGTTGTTTGTGGTAAGGTCAGTTTCCAATTTTTCTATGGTGGCATTCAAGCTCTGCTTTTTATTTAGCAGGGATTCAACTGTTTCTTCCACTTTAGAGAGTTTTTCCTCTACTTGAGTGTAATCGCCTTCTTTTATAAAGAGATTTTCTCTAAGCACGTTAATACTCTCATGTAAACCGAGTTTTTCATTTTTAAGAATTTCATTTTCAAGCTCTAGGTCACGAACTTCTCTTTTTAGATCATCACAGGTGTCTATCAAATTATATAGAAGTTCTTCTAAAGTAGCTTTGTTAAGACCATGTACCTTGTTCTTGAGATCTGAGAAGCTGATTGTTGATTCATCATCTGAATCTGAATCACTTTGTGCCATTAATGCTACGACCCCTTCTTCAGCTTCAGATTCTCCTTCATCCTCAGAGGAATCTCCCCAAGCAGCCAGCATAGCTTTCGAGAATCACTTACCCAGATTGTTTATAGGGTGTTTTCGACCCTGTTTTCGAGGATGTTCGGGCATCTGATCTTCTCGAAGCAGAGGACAATTTTTGACTAAGTGATCTGCTTTGCCGCACTTGAAACACCCTGTGAGCTGTTCTTTGGGGGTGTTTCTGGACTTACTGACATCTTTTCTTTTGTTGTTTTCCTTGACCTTTTTGAAGAATTTCTTGAATTTTCTGGTCATTAGGGCCATATCTTCATTTTCAAGGTCAGAGTCAATGTCCTCATGTGCTTTCAAGGCAAGCCCACGATCCTTCTTTTGCTCCTCTTTTTGTTGTGAGTTTTTTCGGAGTTCATAGGTTTGGAGATTACCAATCAACTCGTCGAGGGTGATCTTGTTCATGTCTTTAGCCTCTTGGATGGCTGTTACTTTGGCCTCCCATGTACGATGTAGAATTCTGAGGATTTTCCTCACCAACTCTTCAGTGGTGAAAGACTTTCCCAGGGATTTTAACTCATTCGTGATGTGGGTAAACCGTGTATACATATCCATCACAGTCTCACGATCACCAATATCAAACAACTTATACTGTCGCATAAGTAGCTCAATTCTAGATTGTTTAACTTGACTCGTACCTTCATGAGCAACTTGCAGGGCGTTCCAGATAGCTTGGGCTGATTCACACTCAGAGATGCGAGTGTATTCATCGGGTCCTAGGCCAAAATATAGTAGCTTCTTGGCCTTGGCATTTTTCTCCATTTTCTTATAATCTTCAGCATCAAACTCTTTAGGTTCCTTGGAAACCGTCTTACCATCTTCAAGCACCTTGGTGGGAATAAGGGGACCGTTCTTGATGAGCATCCATAACTCATAATCTTCTGCCTGAATATAGTTTTCCATCCTATTCTTCCACCAACTATAATGTTGGCCGTTGAAATAGGGTGGACGAGTAATGGATTGCCCTTCAAGAATTCCTTGTGGTGTACTCATCTTCAGAATCTCTCAAGGTGTTAGCCTTTTGTGAGAGAACCTGCTCTGATACCACTTGTTAAGATCGTGAGTATTCTACCACAAGAGGGGGGTGAATTGTGGTGTCTGATTTTCGCGTTGTAAATAACAAACACCCTTGTGACTTGTTTGCAGAGGGTGTTCTTAAATATTGCAAATGCGAAAATCACCAAGATAAATGCGGGAAATAAAGCACACACAATTTTTACGTGAAAAACACCTCTAGCCCAATTGAGGTGTGAAAAACCATGACCTACCTCGTGTAGGATTTAACCACTTCACTAAACCGGGCTTAACTCGTTACAAATGTAACACACCTTGTTACAACTTGCAACAACGTAACCTCCTTCTCTAAGGCAGATTACACCACGTCCAAATCTCACCAGATTGGACACGTCCAAAGTCCACACGACTGAGGACCACTCACTCACTTTTCTGATTCAAGATCAGGGTTACAAAACACCTTACTGGGTGCTTCTGTCTTAAGCAGATGTAAGGTACAATGAAGTCCTAGTATGCCAAGATATTGAAAGCTTGGTTTAAACACAACTTGTATCGGTTTTTCTTTTCTCAAGTGTAGCTCAAAAAATTTTCCACTAGAAAAACCACTTTTGGAATTTTGCTTTTTGCGTGTGTTGTGTTTCTAGATCTTCTCTTGCTTTCTTTTCTTGTTATTCTCTGTGTGTGTATATGTTTTCTTCAATGGGAGTAAAATGCTATATTTAAACAAGAATTCCAACGGTCAAAACCAAGAGAATCAGCTAAGTATGGAAAATGATTTTTCAAGAAAAATACTCCCCAACGGCTAGTGACAAGTTTTTCCCAAAGTATAAGGGATTTGTTATCTTAAGAGATAACCCTTATGTTCCCATAGCCGTGAAGAAGATTCAAAAGGCAACCAGAAATCTTCAGCTTTTGAAATTTTATCATATCCGAAAATATAGGCAAAGGGAATCTTTTAGTTTTAGCAAATCTCCAAAAACCTATTTTCGCAAATCTCCTATAATATTCTCAAGAAATATCCGTTCCAGAAAAATAGCAATCTTGGAGTTTAAAGAAAGTATTCTGGAGATCTTGGCCAATCGAAATGAATTTTCAAAGATAACCGGGTATGGCCACTTCAGTTCAGAAACACCCTAGGCACCCTGTTTGCAGGGTTGTTCGCAACTGGTGTTCTGAAGCACTTAGCGCAAATACCGATTCAAGAAGTGTTTAAAAAGCGTTTTCAATATTGGCATATCAACAAGAGTCTAAATAAATAAAACCTATATACCCAAGACTTCTTGTTTTGAACCAGTCATCTTGTCCAAGATTTGTAGAGCTGCTGTGAATCACCAAGGCCACCTTGTTTGCTGGGGTTGTTCTTTGCATTGCTAGAGTTCAGGAACATGCCTTACAATCAACTGTCGAGATGACGTTCTTAACTTAATATAGAATCACCAATTAAAACCTGTTTTGAAGACTTGTTCTCACATGTAGCAAACCAGTTAATACAATAAAGATTACAAACACCAGTTAGGCCTGTTTAGAGATCGTGTTTGGAGCAATATTACTTGGACAAATTTTTACACTTGCATTTATTATCATCAAAACTTAAATATAATAACTCAACACTAATCATACAAAGTGATCATTTCGCACTCTATAGCGACTGGACCATATTAAGTTTTCAATTTCAAAAAACCCTTGAATAATATCATTGTCAAAGTTTGGTTGAAAATCCTTGGACTATTTAAACATGACCCACGAATGCATCAAGATTTTCAACCCTTCAACCACACCATGTAGAAGTACAACGATATGATTAGTAAATTATAAACTAAAATTAATTTAAGAACGATATTTTGCAGACATTCGTACCTAATGAGATTCATTTTTGCCTTTTGGTTTTGAAATTTTAAAGAAAAAAAAAAGAAAATCAAATTTAAATTTTGAATTTTAATATCTAGCCGCATCTGTCAACTATCTAATCACATATATAAATAAATGATAAATGCTAAGTACAATGCCAGCATTTGGTAAACTTTTGCGAGAGTTTGGTCAACTTTATCTAATTATGGGGTTTGGTGAACCAATTTCGGAATGAAGTTAATTTCCTTAAAATCTAACTATCATAATTTAAAGAAGTGCTTGAGAATCGACTTCTCACATCAAACTTTTAGGGATGGTTAGATTACCATTAATGAATGTTGCTACAATTCTAATTTGCCCACAACTTTTTAACATTAATTCCAGTCAAAATAATTCATTTAATTTTGTCAAATAGCTGACCAAATGGATCAATGTTAAGCTTAAAATTCATAATTGAGCTTTTTGAAATATTTTCTATAGAATAATCAAGTTTCAATGTGAACCTTCAAATTGTTCTACTGAGGAATATATCAAATTGTTTCAGCGGTGAAAAATGTCGATTGAATTGTCACGGTACAGAAAAATGTTGACCAAATGAACGTTGAGCTCAAAATTTCGATCTAAGCCTCTCTGAATCTTGTCTACCTAATGGTCAATTTTGATCCAAATTGTGAAAATTGTTTTACTGGTAAAAAATATTGACCGAATTGTTTAAGTGGTGAGAAAAATCAATTGAAATTTCGTGGTGGGGAAAAATGTTGACCAAATAAAGGAATCTGGAGCTCGAAACATGAATTTGAGGCTATTTTAATATTATCTTTCTAATGATCAAGTTTTGATCCAAAACAGTTAACATTGTTTTATGGGTGAGTCAGCTGAATTATTTAATTGAGTGGCAAAAAATGTCAATTGAATTGTCGTGGCGGAGATGAATGTTGATTGAATAAAAGAAACTCGAGCTCCAAATCTGCACTTGAGTTTATTTTAATACTTCCCATCGAATAATCATGTTTTGATTAAACCCGTTGAACTACAATTTTGCATCTAAATTCAAGCCGCCCATATCGTCAATGAATTGAAGGGAGAAAATCAACTTCCTATCTACTCAAAACGGAAATTATTCTCCTGCATTGGGGGCAAAATCATTTTCCTTGGAAAATAGTCTTCCATCCTTTGTTGTGCCAAACAACTGAAAATTGGAAAACTACTTCATGGGGATTCTTAATATCAAGTGACTGCATCGTAAGATCAATATATAGGTTTACTTAAAAATTAAAAATAATGTGTTTACACAGTAAACAGTTTATTCTATTGAATTCAGCCCCAAATTGGTTTAATCCGTGTTAGATTCGTGTTTAACACAATAATTTCAAGTCAGATTCGGTCGTATTATTGTGTCCAAACACTCTTTTCTAACTTTTGTCTATTACCAAACGTGGTGAAACAACCAAATTAGTCATAAAAAGTCACCCATAGGTGAAGCTAATAAAATACCAAGCAATTAACTCATCATACCATCCAGTTTGATAACATTGCCATTATCAAAGAAAAGGATAGATTGCATTCATAATAGCTAAAGAAACGGAGGCAAGAAAGTGGTCATGGGAGGTTAAAAAGGACAAATTTTCATGTAAGGAGCATCAACATGCATAGGTTTATCATTTAGATTTCACTTTTATGTCATGTGAAAGATTTTGGGAGATAATCCCTTACGTGTGCAAGTCCAAATATGATTATGAAGATTGATTATATTTAAGTTATGAGAATGAAATTGTCATCCCAAGTTTCCTACTAATATCAAGCTTTCAGGTTTCAACTATGAAAATTAGCGCTTTGCGAAAGACTGAACTATATAATTTAATTTGTTGGACAACTAAAGAGATAAAAAGGTCGCCATTTTGTTAAAAATATTGTCCTACTAATTACTAACACGATGTGATAGTGTATTACTTTTTTGGCGATAATTTATATATCGTATATGTTCTTCCCAAGGATTCATTCGGTACACTTCATCCGTCATGCATATCTCGTCCATTTGAAAATCAGGATTTGTACCACATTTTAGTGCAATGTTGGTGTCCATTTGCTGTGGTGTGGTGGTTATCACGTTAGTCTTACACACTAAAGGTCCCCAGTTCGATCCTAGGCAGCAACATGTTTATGTGCATCTTGTGTTTCAGTTTCCACATAAATTGAAACGCCAACTTTGTGTCACTTTCGCCTTCCCTTTATTGAGCCTCTCCACCTCTGCACCTAGCATCATATATTGATGGGCTCACCTTGCCTCTTTAATTTATTTCTTTATTTTTTTTTCTAAAGTAGGCTGATTTTTGATCCAGAAAAAAGGGCAGGTGCTCTGCGCATAACTATTGATGGTATTCTTGACGTTCATATTTAATTAGACCCCCTACCGCTAGTGTGACTTACATGTTTGGCATCTTCTAATAAGTAGTTCTTGCTCCGCCACATCCCCTACGATGTTGTCATTATAAAATGTAGTTGCAACGGTGGTAGGTTCAGAAACGCTATATATGGAATCCCATCGTCCCAACCTTGATTTTATGGGATTTAATAAGTAGCAGCTCTTGTGAGCACACTTGGAAATAGAGTTTGAGAAATTTTCTTAGAGTTTGGTCTTAAAAAAGTGATGAAAAAGCATATGAGACACATGAAATGTACATATAATGATTTGTGAGTAAGAAATTCTCTCATTTTCTTATCGAAAAAGAAATTCTTTCGTTCACAACCTCATGTTAGACACTACTTACCGTAAGAAGCAAACAACTTTTATCAAAATTACAAAATCAGTGAAAAAAATACAAGTTTCAGACATTCTACTTTGTTTGTTATAAAAGCAATTTAACTATCTTACTGAGACGTAAAATATAAAAAATTTTATATGTTTTAATAGATTGGTGAAGTTAATGGTGTCATTAAGAATTACGTGAATGCTTTATACAAATGTGAAAACCTGAATATGCATATAATTTTCTTTTGAAGACAACAAAACAAACGATGAAGACTGAGAGAGCAAATGCACCATCCAATATTTCTCTGATTCTGATCGAAAATCCTAGAACATTGTAGGCATCCCTTGAAGTCATGAAAAGTATTTAGTAATACTTACTCTTAAAACAAGGCAGAGGCTTGATGAAACATATTGAAACTTGCTTGGTTCAGCTGAATGAGATCATATTATTAGAATGCCACGAGATGTGCTTATAAAATCGTTTACATGTGCACAAACCCAAGATCAACTTTTTAAAATTCATATTTATTGACCTTGTGACATAGAATATAAACACATTACATGACCTGTATATTATATGCAGCGATTGTTGTAAGATTAATTTAAGAGTAACGTTTTTCATTTGACACGTATAACATAAAAATAATTTGCAAATACGGTACAGTTGAAAATCAATTTATTATTAACACAATAACTCCCACATTGTTAGATGGATTAGAATGTAATCACTGCAAAGTTTTTTGTTGTTCATCATTAATAAAGCCTTATTTTACTTATAACATAAATCGTTAATATTATTGTAATTGTAGAACTTGTATTTTTTGTAGAAATTTTATATTATCCAACTTATAAATTTATCATTAATTTACTAAAATTACACAATTATTTTAGGAACCTAATTCAAATTCTTACACAATTTGTATTTAAAATATTATAAATAGAAATACGATCAAAATACAATCGAAAACACAACCACTTGATGCTACACATTTAGGATTAATCATTCGGTACATCTTAATCCAATTATCCGTGAACAATTAGATAATTTGTGTTTAATCATAAAATAATGTATTCATTACTTCTTACAACTACTAAATGGTGCTGAATTATATTGGATTGCACTGAATGTTATTGAATTATGCTAAGTGATTATGAATTATACGTGTCAAAAATTATTGAATGTTGATGGTAAATATTTATGATAAGTCCAAAAGAACATGTCATGATTCATTGTTGTGGTAGCAACATGAACATGTGTATCACATATCACACAACTCTTTTAGTAAGAGAACGCTCCCGACGTTAATGAGGAGTTCATTGCTATCCCTTAACAACTCTTCTACTCGCTCGTTCCTGTCATGTACACAATGGATGTAATTTTCTATGCCTAATTGTACAAAGTGATCATTTCGCACTCTATAGCAACTGGACCTAATTAAGTTTTCAATTTCAAAAAACCCTTGAATAATAACATTGTCAAAATTTGGTTGAAAATCCTTGGGCTATTCAAACATGACCCCCAAATGAATCAAGATTTTCAACCCTTCAACCACACCATGCAGAAGTATAATGTCATGAATATTCAATTACAAATTAAAATTAATTTAACAATGATATTTTGCAGACATTCCTACCTAATGAGATTCCTTTTTCCCTTTTAGTTTTTGAAATTTTAAAGGAGAAAAAAAGAAAATCAAATTTAAACTTTGAATTTTAATATCTGGCGACATCTGCCAACTATATAATCACATATATAAATAAATGATAAATGCTAAGTACATTGGCCGCATTTGGAAAACTTTTGCGATAATTTGGTCAACTTTATCAAATTATGGGATTTGGTAAACCAATTTCGAAAAGAAGTTAATTTCCTTCAAATCTAACTATCATAATTTAAAGTTCTTAGGAGTCGACTTCTCACATCAAACTTTTGGGGATGGTTAGATTACCATTAATGAATGTCCCCACAATTCTAATTTGCCCACAACTTTTTAACATTAATTCAAGTCAAAATAATTCATTTAATTTTGTCAAATAGCTGACCAAATGGATCAATGTTAAGCTTACAATTCATAATTGAGCTTTCTGAAATATTTTCTTTAGAATAATCAAGTTTCAATGTGAACCTTCAAATTGTTCTACTAAGGAATATATCAAAATGTTTGAGCGGTGAAAAATGTCGATTGAATTGTCATGGTACAGAAAAATGTTGACCAAATGAACGTTGAGCTCAAAATTTCGATCTAAGCCTCTCTGAATGTTTTCTACCTAATGGTCAATTTTCGATCCAAATTGTGAAAATTGTTTTACTGGTAAAAAATATTGACCGAATTGTTTAAGTGGCGAGAAAAATCAATTGAAATTTCGTGGTGGGGAAAAATGTTGACCAAATAAAGGAATATGGAGCTCGAAACATGAATTTGAGGCTATTTTAATATTTTCTTTCTAATGATCAAGTTTCGATCCGAAACAGTTAACATTGTTTTAGGGGAGAGTCAGCTGAATTATTTAATTGAGTGGCAAAAAATGTCAATTTAATTGTCGTGGCGGAGATGAATGTTGATTTAATAAAAGAAACTTGAGCTCAAAATCTGGACTTGAGTTTATTTTAATACTTCCCATCGAATAATCAAGTTTTGATTAAACCCGTTGAACTACAATTTTGCATCTAAATTCAAGTTGCCTATATCGTCAATGAATTGAAGGGAGAAAATCAACTTCCTATCTACTCAAAATGGAAATTATTCTCCTACATTGGGGCCAAAATCATTTTCCTTGGAAAATAGTCTTCCATCCTTTGTTGTGCCAAACAATGGAAAATTGGAAAACTACTTCATGGGGATTCTTAATATCAAGTGACCGCATCGTAAGATCAATATATAGGTTTACTTAAAAATTAAAAATAATGTTTTTACACAGTAAACAGTTTATTCTATTGAATTCAGCCACAAATTGGTTTAATCCGTGTTAGATTCGCGTTTAGCACAATAATTTCAAGTCAGATTCGGTCATATTATTGTGTCCAAACACTCTTTTCCAACTTTTATCTATTACCAAACGTGGTGAAACAACCAAATTAATCATAAAAAGTCACCTATAGGTGAAGCCAATAAAATACCAAGCAATTAACTCATCATACCATCCAGTTTGATAACACTGCCAGTGTCAAAGAAAAGGATAGACCGCATTCATAATAGCTAAAGAAACGGAGGCAAGAAAGAGGTCAAGGGAGTTGAAAAAGGAGAAATTTTCATGTAAGGAGCATCAACATGTGTAGGTTTATCATTTAGATTTCACTGTTATGTCATGTGAAAGATTTTGGGAGAGAATCCCTTACTTGTGCCAGTCCAAATATGATTATGAAGATCTATTATATTTAAGTTATGAGAATGAAATTGTCTTCCCAAGTTTCCTACTAATATCACCCTTTCAGGTTTCAATTATAAAAATTAGCGCTTTGCGAAAGACTGAACTCTATAATTTAATTTGTTGGACAAATAAAGAGATAAAAAGGTCGCCATTTTGTTAAAAATATAGTCCTGTTAATTACTAACACGATCTGATAGTGTATTACTTTTTTAATGATCATTTAGATATCGTATACGTTCTTCCCAATGATTCATTTGGTGCACATCATCCGTCATGCATATCTCGTCCATTTGAAAATCAGGATTTGTAAAACATTACGTAAATCTTTTATACAAATGTGGAAACCTGAGTATGCGTAAAATTTTATTTTGAAGACAAGAAAACAAACGATGAAGACTGAAAGAGCAAATGCACCATCCAATATTTCTATTATTCTGATTGAAAATCCTAAAACATTGTACGCATCCCTCGAAGTCATGAAAAGTATTTAGTAATACTTACTTTTAAAACAAGGCAGAGGCTTGATGAAACATGTTGAAACTTGCTTGGTTCTGTTGAATGAGATTATATTATTAGAATGCCACGAAATGTGCTTATAAAATCGTTTATATGTGCACAAACCCACTATCAACTTTTCAAAATTCGTATTTGACCTTGTGATATAGAATTTAAACATATTACATGACCTGTATATTATATGCAGTGATTGTTGTAAGATTAATTTAAGAGTAACATTTTTCATTTGACACGTATAACATAAAACTAATTTGTAAATATGGTACAGTTGAAATTCAATTTATTATTAACACAATTACTCACACATTGTTAGATGGATTAGAATGTAATCACTGCAAAGTTTTTTATTATTCATCATTAATAAAGCCTTATTTTACATATATTACAAATCGTTAATATTATTGTAATTGTAAAACTTGTATTTTTTGTAGAAATTTTATATTATCCAACTTATAAATTTATCATTAATTTACTAAAATTACATAATTATTTTAGGAACCCAATTCAAACTCATACACAATTTGTGTTTAAAATATTATACTTAGAAATACCGTCAAAATACGATAAGAAACACAACCACTTGACGATACACATTTAGGATTAATCATTCGGTACATCTTAATCCAATTATCCATGAACAATTAGATAATATGTGTTTAATCATAATCTAATGTATTCATTACCTCTTACAACTTCTGAATGGTGCTGAATTGTATTGGATTGTACCGAATGTTATTGAATTACGCTAAGTGATTATGAATTATACGTGTCAAAAATTATTGAATGTTGATGGTAAATATTTATGATAAGTCCAACAGAACATGTCATGATTCATTGTTGCGGTAGCAACATGAACATGTGTATTAGGTATCACACAACTCTTTTAGTAAGAGAACGCTCCCGACTTTAATGAGCAGTTCATTGTTGTCCCTTAAAAACTCTTCTACTCACTTATTCCTGTCATATACACAGTGCATGAAATTTTCTATGCCTAATTATACAAAGTGATCATTTCGCACTCTACAGCAACTGGACCTAATTAAGTTTTCAATTTCGAAAAACCCTTGAATAATAACATTGTCAAAGTTTGGTTGAAAATCCTCGGGCAATCTAAACATGACGCACAAATGAATCAAGATTTTCAACCCTTCAACCACACCATGTAGAAGTACAATGATATGATTATTAAATTATGAATTAAAATTAATTTAAGAATGATATTTTGCAGACATTCGTACTTAATGGGATTCGTTTTTGCCTTTTGATTTTTGAAATTTTAAAGAAAAAAAAAAGAATCAAATTTAAACTTTGAATTTTAATATCTAGCGGCATCTATCAACTATATAATCACATATATAAAAAAATGATAAAAGCTAAGTACATTGCACGCATTTGGTATACTTTTGCGATAATTTGGTCAACTTTATCTAATTATGGGGTTTGGTAAACCAATTTCGGACAGAAGTTAATTTCCTTCAGATCTAACTATAGTAATTTAAAGAAGTTCTTAGGAATCGACTTCTCACATCAAACTTTTAGGGATGGTTAGATTACCATTAATGAATGTCTCCACAATTCTAATTTGCCCACAACTTTTTAACATTAATTCCAGTCAAAATAATTCATTTAATTTTGTCAAATAGCTGACCAAATGGATCAATGTTAAGCTTAAAATTCATAATTGAGCTTTTTGAAATATTTTCTTTAGAATAATCAAGTTTCAATGTGAACCTTCAAATTGTTCTAGTGATGAAAATATCAAATTGTTTGAGCGGCAAAAAATGTCGATTGAATTGTCATGGTAGAGAAAAATGTTGACCAAATGAACGCTGAGCTCAAAATTTCGATCTAAGCCTGTTTTAATCTTGTCTACCTAATGGTCAATTTCGATCCAAATTGTGGAAATTCCTTTACTGGTAAAAAATATTAACCAAATTGTTTAAGTGGCGAGCAAAATCAATTGAAATTTCGTGGTTGGGAAAAATGTGGACCAAATAAAGGAATGTGGAGCTCGAAACATGAATTTGAGGCTATTTTAATATTTTCTTTCTATTGATCAGGTTTCGATCCAAACAGTTAAAATTGTTTTAGGGGCGAGTCAGCTGAATTATTTAATTAAGTGGCAAAAAATGTCAATTGAATTGTCGTGGCAGAGATGAATGTTGATTGAATAAAAGAAACTTGAGCTCAAAATCTGGACTTGAGTTTATTTTAATATTTCCTATCGAATAATCAAGTTTTGATTAAACCCGTTGAACTACAATTTTGCATCTGAATTCAAGCTGCCCATATCATCAATGAATTGAAGGGAGAAAACCAACTTCCTATCTTCTCAAAATGGAAATTATTTTCCTCCATTGGGGGCAAAATCATTTTCCTTGAAAAATAGTCTGCCATCCTTTGTTGTGCCAAACAATCGAAAAGTTGAAAACTAATTTACGGGGATTCTTAATATCAAGTGACTGCATCGTAACATCAACATATAGGTTTACTTAAAAATTGAAAATAATGTGTTTGCACACTAAACAGTTTATTCTATTGAGTTCAGCCCCAAAATGGTTTAATCCGTGTTAGATTCATGCTTAACACAATAATTTCAAGTCAGATTCGGTCGTATTATTGTGTCCAATCACTCTTTTCCAAATTTTATCCATTACCAAACGTGGTTGAAAGAACCAAATTAATCATAAAAAGTCACCTTTAGGTGAAGCCAATAAAATACCAAGCAACTAACTCATCATACCATCCAGTTTGATAACACTGCTAGTATCAAAGAAAAGGATAGACTGCATTCATAATAGCTAAAGAAACGGAGGCAAGAAAGAGGTCAAGGGAGTCGAAAAAGTACTAATTTTCATGTAAGGAGCATCAATATATATAGGTTTATCATTTAGATTTCACTGTTACGTCATGTAAAAGATTTTGGGAGATAATCCCTTACTTATGCAAGTCCAAATATAATTATGAAGATTGATTATATTTAAGTTACGAGAATGAAATTGTCATCCCAAGTTTCCTACTAATATCAAGCTTTCAGGTTTCAACTGTGAAAATTAGCGCTTTGCGAAAGACTGAACTCTATAATTTAATTTGTTGGACAAATAAAGAGCTAAAAAGGTCACCATTTTGATAAAAATATGGTCCTGTTAATTACGAACACGATGTGATAGTGTATTACTTTTTTGACGATCATTTAGATATCATATACGTTCTTCCCAAGGATTCATTCGGTACATATCATTCGTCATGCATATCTCGTCCATTTGAAAATCAGGATTTGTACAACATTTTAGTGCAATGTTGGTGTCCAGTTGCAGTGGTGTACTGGTTATCACGTTAGTATTACACACTAAAGGTCCCTAGTTCAATCCTGGGCAGCAACATTTTTATGTACATCTTGTGTTTCATTTTTCACATAAATTGGAACGCCAACTTTATTTCCCTTTCCCTTCCCTTTATTGAGCTTCTCCACCTGTGCACTTAGTATCATATATTGATAGGCTCATCTTGCCTCTTTAATTTATTTATTTCTTTTTTTTCCCTAAAGCAGGCTGATTTTTGACACAGAAAAAAAAGCAGGTTGCTCTACGCATAACTATTGATGGTATTCTTCACATTCATATTTAATTAGACCCCCTACCGCTAGTGTGACTTACATGTGTGGCATCTTCCAATAAATAGTTCTTGCTCCGCCACATCCCCTACGATGTTGTGATTATAAAATGTAGTTGTAATGGTGGTAGGTTCAGGAACGCTATATATGGAATCCCATCATCAAAACCTTGATTTTATGGGATTTAATGAGTAGCAATTTTATTGAGCATAATTAGAAATAGAGTTTGAGAATTTTTCTAAAATTCGGTCTTAAAAAAATTATGAATAAGCATCTGAGACACATGAAATGTACATGTAATGATTTGTAAGTAAGAAATTCTCTGATTTTCTTATCGAAAAAGAAGTTCTTTCGTTTACAACCTAATGTTAAGCACTACGTACCCTAAGTAGTGTTAGATCTTAGAGTATCCTACCACAAGAAGGGGGGTGAATTGTGGTGTCTGATTTTCGCGTTATATATGACAAACACCTCTGTGACTTGTTTGCAGAGGGTGTTTTCAGATGTAGCAAGAGCGAAAATTATCAAGATAGATGCGGAAATTAAAGCACACACAATTTTTTACGTGGAAAACACCTCTAGCCCAACTGAGGTGTGAAAAACCATGACCTACCTCGTGTAGGATTTAACCACTTCACTAAACCGGGCTTAACACATTACAATTGTAACCCACCTTGTTACAACCTTGCAACCACGTAATCTCCTTCTCAAGGCAGATTACACCACGTCCAAATCTCACCAGATTGGACACGTCCAAAGTCCACACGACTAGGACACACTCACTCACTTTTGACTGATCTGAGATCAAGGTCAAAAACACCTTACTGGGGTGCTTCTCACTAAGCAGATGTAAGGTACGAATGACGATCCTATTATGCCAATATCTTGAAAACCACTTTTAACACAACTTGTCTCGGTTTTCTCTTTTCTCAAGAATAGCTCAAAGCACTTTTATTTTTCTAGAAAACCTCCTTTTTGAATCTCGTTTTGTGTTGTGTTCTCTCCTTTTTGTGTTTTCCTTTGTGTCAGTCTATGTCCGTGTATTTTCATCTCAAATGCTTCTCCCTTTTTATGCTCAAAAACCAACGGTAAAAACCAGGGAGAGAGGAGAGAAAATCAACTAAGTTTGGTAAAGATGATTTTCTTTTTCAAATAAAAATCCCAACGGCTCTTCAAGAAAATCTTCCCAAAATTATAGCATTCTAAGAAGATTATTTTTAGCCATAATAACCGTGAAAAATCTTGTGAAGGTATTTTGAAAAGCTTTCCAAGAGATGAGAGAGAGAGAAAGAGATAACATTTCGATTTAAAAGTTTTCCAAAAATAGGTTTTGCAATCTCCCATAATATTTTCAAGAATTATCCTTTCCAAGAAAATAGCAATCTTGAGTTTAAGGAATTATTCTGGAGATCTTGGCCAACCGAAAATAAGTTTTCAAAGATAACCGGGTAAGGCCAGTTTAGGTCAGAAACACCCTAAGCACCCTGTTCACAGGGTTGTTCGCAACTGGTGTTCTGAAGCGTTTAGCACAAACACCGATTCAAGAGGTGTTTTATAAGGTGTTTTCAGTATTGGCATATTAACAAGAGTCTAAATAAATAAAATCTATATACCCCAGACTTCTTGTTTTAAACTAGTCATCTTGTCCAAGATCTGTATAGATGCCGTGAACACCAAGGTCACCTTGTTTGCTGGGATTGTTCTTTGTCTTGCTAGAGTTCATGAATTGCTTCTCGTACGATCAACTCAATCATCTCATGGAGGTGGTGATCTTGAGAGTGAACCATTAGGTATGAGACCTGTTCTCAAGGCGTGTTCTCAACATTCAACAAACAGGTTAATGCGCATTGTTGAAAACATGTTCTCATGACTTGTTCTCAACAATCAACAAGTTAAAGCACATTGTTTGAAAACGTCTTGTTTGGAGCAACATTGCTTTAGGTTTGTTATCATCAAAACATAATAATGGTTTCAACAAATTCCTCCTTTTTGATGATGACAAACCAAGTATCCATATTGATAAAAAGTTAATGCTGATAGGGATCCACAAAGGCAATTAGAGTCTAGGCCAGTCAACGTTCAAACATGTTTTCATTTCATGTTTACAAAACAAGGTCCAAATATGTTGTCCAAACATGTTTTCATGTTTTCATTTTATGTTGCCCAAACATGTTTTCATTCCATGTTCCATGTTATACTGAATTTATAGTGAATTCTTCCCCCTTTTGGCATCATTAAAAAGGAAGAACAACTAAATAGAAATCATATGGAACAACACATACTGCAAAAAATATACTATTAATAACAAGGCAATACAGTAAATGCACGAACAACAAACAAAACACCAACAGACACTAGAAAACACCCTATACAATCAAGGTGCAGGAGGTGGTTTTGTTTACAGAGGAGGGATAGAAGGGGCAAGGGTGGAGAGAAGAGCAAGCAAGTCTTCATGTCGCTTGGCAGAGCGAGCTTGTTCTTCAGCGAAGGCAGCTTTGACTGCGGAGAGTTCTTTCTTGAGGCGAGCATTGTCCTCAAGAACAGCCTCAACCTGTCCAGAAACAGGTGGTCGAGGTGGTCGATGACCCTGTTTGGAGGCTGATCCCTCAATCTCATAGCCGCACCCAAGTAGGGTATCAACCCCGAAGTCATCAATTGTTTGGGCGGCTACTCTCCGTGTGAGCACTATCCCAAAGTGCTCAAACACCTTCGTCAGTAGGAACCCATAACCGAGATCATGTGCTCGGGAGGTGTTCGCAATTCGCCCAATGTGGCGAATCATGATTGCAGGAAGGTTAATGGGTGCTTCCCTGTCCAGAAGGTCAACAAGGCATTGATCGAAGAGATCTGCCGAATTTCGCCCTTGACCTCTTGGAATCATGTTCTTGATGACGAACATGAACAGCAGTTGGTGGGGAGGAATGAGATCACCCTTCTTGACAGAGGAGGGTGTTTTCAGACCCTGTTTGCGACTGAGGCGCTTGGATACCTCGAGAAGCTGAGCAGGTTCCAGAGCCGTTTTGTCCTCCCTCACATACACCTCGAATCCTTGCGAGGGTATGCCCAGAATTTGCCCAAGTGAGGACGCATCAAACTTGATGCTTTGTCCACTCACTGAGCTGGTCACCACTCCGTTGGTGACACTGCAGTTGGCGTAAAACTCTACCAACTCAGGCACAGAACACCCCAGCTGGGTGTTTGCAAACAGTTGTAGCCAGCCTTGGGTGCGAAGTTTTGTCAAGAACACCCCCACACCCTGTTCTTGAAAGAAGTCCACATTCACAACCTTCCCCCTGACAACATTGCGTTTAAGCAACTTTGCATGTTGGTCAGTCAAGGGAGAGGGTGTGAACTGTTTGGGGCGTTTGGTGGCAGGAACAGGGGTGGTAGCCTTTGGTGGAGGGGATGTTCTTGGCTTTTTCTTGAGAGGGGTTTTTGCTGGCTTAGGAACAGGTTTAGGGGTTGTTTGTGGCAGTGGTTCTTCGACGATGTCGAAGAACATCTGTCTCCCTTGTTCAAAGGAGTTGTTCTCAGAATCAGAATCTGAGAACCCTTCAGAGGAGGAAGAAGAGATCTCCTGAATGAAGGGAACAGAGGATTTGGAGGATTTGGGTGTTGATTGGAAGGCAATTCTCGCAGATTTGCGAGAAGGAGGAGAAGAGGGAGTTGAAGAGGGGCAAGATCTTGATGGTGGTCGTGGTCTTGGAGTTCGTTTACGCCTAGCCACCATCTTTACTCTTTTCCTCTTTTCTCCAGTCTGAGAGGGGAGGACAGGGCTTTCTTCTTCAGAGTCCCCTTGTAGATCCATGGAGAGGTCCTCAACGAACACATCCCCTGTTCTTTGAGATGTTTCTGGAAGGGGTAGAGAAGAACAGGGTTCAGAGGTTTCAACAGTTATTTCTGGCTTCTTCAAGATTGTGTCTTGAAGACCCGAAGAACTGTCATCGGTTTCAGAAGGAATGGGACACGGAATTGTCCCTACATGCACCACTAACTCCCGGCCAAAGGAGTAGGGAATGTCGCATAACTCATGCCCAGTGTTTTTGAGGTTTATCTGGGTAAGAAATTCGAAGATTTTGTGGGTTATTAGCCGAGGAGGAGCAGGAGTCGAGTGAATGACCATGCTCTTATTCTTGGAAAGGGATGAAGAGTTAGTTTTGGGAGCCATTGCTGTTTTGAGAGAGATTTTGCTTGAGGGCGATTTCGGTGAGAGGGGAGATTAGGGTTTAGCCTGTTTGCAGAGGTTGCTTCTGAGGATGATGATATGACGCAGAGAACAGGGCTAATTAATAGGAGAGCCGCCTAAGCATTTAAGAAGCGCAAGGTTTTAGGAGGGGTAATGATTAAAACAGTAACCTTGCACCTTGGAAAGGGAGGAATAATTAAATGCAAGCACATTTCCATAAGCATCGAAAGACGAAGAGACATACCTGGTTTTTTTCTGCTTAATCAAGGTGATTGCCTGTTTGTTTCGGTTGATCTTGAAAACAGGGATCCTCCAATGATTTTTACCACATCCTTGTAAGCTGCACTTTTTGTATAGATTAAAGCAAAATACACATGATCCAAGCATTTGCATATACGATATGTAAAGTTTCAGCAGTCAACCATGGGTAGAGAACAGGTAACTAGTTCTCGACGTGGGAACAGGTGTCTCAGGGTGTTCTCACCAGCCCTAGTTCCAGTCTATTCTTCTCAAATATATCTCTAGCTAATGCCTTCGTGAATATATCAGCAATTTGATTTTCCGTTGTACAAAAATTCATAGAGATTAAGCTCTTTTCAACATTATCTCTCAAGAAATGATGTCGAATATCAATATGCTTTGTTCTTTTATGCTGACATGGATTTTTGGCAATATTAATAGCATTTGTGTTATCACAAAAAATAGGAATGCATCCAGTGTCAACACAAAAGTCTTTAAGATGTTGCCTTATCCACAACAGTTGAGCACAACATGAAGCTGCAGCAACATATTCAGCTTCTGCTGTGGACATGGCAACTGAATGTTGCTTCTTGGTCGCCCAAGATACCAAACAAGGTCCAAGAAAGTGAGCCATACCTGAGGTACTCTTTCTATCAACTAGGAACCCTGCATAGTCAGCATCAGCATATCCAACAAGATTAAAATTACAGCCTTTAGGATACCATAGAGCTAAATCAGGTGTATGCTTTGAATATCTTAGTATCCGTTTAACAGCCTTAAGGTGAGTCTCTTTAGGATTAGACTGAAAACGGGCACATAGACCAACGCTAAAAACGATATCTGGACTACTAGCGGTTAGGTATAGGAGTGACCCAATCATGCCCCTATAGAGTTTTTCCTCAACTGAGGGACTCCCATCATCCATAACCAATTTGGTTGAAGGAGAAATAGAAGTGTCTATGGGTTTGGCCGACTCCATCCCAAAACGCTTAAGTAGCTCCTTCATATACTTTTGTTGATGGATCATGGTGCCGTTTGGAGTTTGCTTGATTTGTAAGCCTAAGAAAAAGTTAAGCTCACCCATCATGCTCATCTCAAACTCACTCCTCTTCATATTTGAAAATTCATGGCATAAATCATGATGAGTTGCACCAAATATAATGTCATCTACATATATTTGGACGATTAATAAATGTTCCCCCTTAGATTTTAGAAACAAGGTATTATCTACCTTGCCTCTTCTAAAATCATTTTCAAGTAAAAAGTTTGACAATCGTTCATACCAAGCTCTTGGAGCTTGTTTTAAACCATAAAGTGCTTTGTCAAGTTTATAAACATGATTTGGAAAATCACCATTTTCAAAACCAGGGGGTTGTTTGACATACACCTCTTCTTTAAGGTATCCATTTAGGAATGCACTTTTCACATCCATTTGATATAGCTTGATCTCCATATGAGCTGCAAAGGCTATTAAGATTCGGATAGCCTCAATTCTTGCAACTAGTGCAAAGGTTTCTTCATAGTCGATTCCTTCTTCTTGATTGTATCCTTGAACCACCAGCCTTGCCTTGTTCCTAGTGACTGTTCCTGACTCATCTAGTTTGTTTCGGAACACCCACTTGGTTCCAATGATTGTTCTTTCTGCAGGTTTAGGAACAAGGTGCCATACTTTGTTTCTTTCAAATTGGTGAAGCTCTTCTTGCATAGCCGTGATCCAATCTGAATCTGCAAGGGCCTCATTCACACTTTTTGGCTCAATGTTAGAAAGAAACGCATAGAAAGCACAGAAATTCTTAAGTTTATATCTAGTTTGCACTCCAGTATTAATATCTGACAAGATCTGATCAAGAGGATGCGAACTCCGGTGCTTCCATGATCTTGAATTGATTAGATTCACAGACCCATGTTCTGGTCGTATAGGATCAGGTTCAAGAACACCTCCTGATCCTGTTTCAGCGCCTGTTTGCAAGCTGGTTCCTGAGGGATATGGTTCCGAACAGGGTTCAATGGTGTTTCCCCCTGTTTGGTATTCACTTTGCATGCTGTTTTGAGGAACACCTTCTGTACTTGTTTTCTCCAAGGTGTTCTCACCTGGTTTCTCAAGGTTCGGCAATTCCTTTTGGACAAGACCTAATTCAAACTCTTCTTCCTGTGCGTCATTCTTATTCACAGTATTAGTTTCATCAAAATGCACATGCACACTTTCCTCAACACACAAGGTTCTTTTGTTAAAAACTTTGTAAGCCTTGCTGTGAGAAGAATAACCAATAAATATTGCCTCATCACTCTTAGGATCGAACTTTCCCAAGGCATCCTTTCCATTATTATGCACAAAACATTTACAACCAAAAGTTCTCAAGTGAATAATATTAGGTTTTCTGCCTTTGAAGAGTTCATAAGGAGTTTTGTTCAACATGGGTCTGATCATACATCTATTCATAATATAGCACGATGTGTTCAAAGCTTCTGCCCAAAAGTTCCTAGGAAGACCACCAGCAACAAGCATTGTTCTAGTCATATCTTCTAGGGTATGGTTTTTACGCTCAACCACCCCATTCTGTTGGGGTGTTCTTGGAGCCGAGAAGTTGTGATCAACACCATGCATATTACAAAAATTTGTAAAATTTACATTTTCAAATTCAGTACCATGATCAGACCTCAAGCTAACCAATGAGTGTCCTACTCTCTTTTCAACCCTTTTTAGAAAAGCAATAAAGTTTTCAAACGTTTCATCCTTGGAAGCCAAGAACAGGGTCCAAGTAAATCGAGAGTAGTCATCCACTATGACAAGCACATACCTCTTCCCACCTCTACTTACTATCCTCATGGGACCACATAGATCAATGTGTAATAATTCAAGAGGTCGGGTAGTGCTTACATACTTTTTAGATTTTAAGGAAGATCTGACTTGTTTTCCTTTTACACAAGCTTCACATACCTTGTCATCATTATACTTGATGGAAGGTAGTCCAACAACCAAGTCCTTGGAAACAAGTTTGTTTAGCAAGGACAGGCTTGCATGACCTAGTCTCTTGTGCTATAGCATTATATCATCATTTGAAGCATTTAAACAAGTCAGACTCTTTTGGGGAAGAGTGGAAATACAAACTTTATAGACATTTTGACATCGCTTCCCCCTTAATACAACATCTCCTGTGTTGTCATTCACAACCAAGCGACGTGTTTTTGAAAACAATACTAGGTTGTTCTTGTCACACAGTTGGGACACACTTAGCAAATTGTGTTTTAACCCATCAACTAAGTGCACATTATCAATTGAGTGGGAGAGAGTTTTACCAATATTACCTATACCGACAATTGTCCCAGACTTGCCGTTTCCAAATGCTACACTCCCACCATTTAGAGCTGTAAGTGACAGAAAGTTTGATTCTTTTCCATTCATATGCCGCGAACACCCACTATCAACATACCACAGCTGCCTGTTTCTATGCCTAATGATACAAAGTGATGATTTCGGACTCTACAGCAACTGGACCTAATTAAGTTTTGAATTTCAAAAAACCCTTGAACAATACATTGTCAAAGTTTGGTTGAAAATCCTTGGACAATTTAGACATGATGCACGAATGAATCAAGATTTTAAACCCTTCAACCACACCATGTAGAAGTACAATGATATGATTATTAAATTATAAATTTAAATTAATTTAAGAATGATATTTTGCAGACATTCGTACTTAATGAGATTCATTTTTGCCTTTTGCTTTTTGAAATTTTAAAGGAAAAAAAAAAGAAAATCAAATTTAAACTTTGAATTTTGATATCTAGCGGCATCTGTCAACTATATAATCACATATATAAAAGAATGATAACAGCTAAGTACATTGCACGCATTTGTTATACATTTGCGATAATTTGGTCAACTTTATCTAATTATGGGGCTTGGTAAACCAATTTCGGAAAGAAGTTAATTTCCTTCAAATCTAATTATAATAATTTAAAGAAGTTCTTAGGAATCGACTACTCACATCAAACTTTTAGGGATGGTTAGATTTCCATTAATGAATGTCTCCACCATTCTAATTTGCCCACAACTTTTTAACATTAATTCCAGTCAAAATAATTCATTTAATTTTGTCAAATAGCTGACCAAATGGATCAATGTTAAGCTTAAAATTCATAATTGAGCTTTTTGAAATATTTTCTTTAAAATAATCAAGTTTCAATGTGAACCTTCAAATTGTTCTAGTGATGAAAATATCAAATTCTTTCAGCGGCAAAAAATGTCGATTGAATTGTCATGGTATAGAAAAATGTTGACCAAATGAACGTTGAGCACAAAATTTCGATCTAAGCCTGTTTTAATCTTGTCTACCCAATGGTCAATTTCGATCCAAATTGTGGAAATTGTTTTACTGGTAAAAAATATTGACCGAATTGTTTAAGTGGCGAGAAAAATCAATTGAAATTTCGTGGTGGGGAAAAATGTTGACCAAATAAAGGAATGTGGTGCTTGAAACATGAATTTGATGCTATTTTAATATTTTCTTTCTGATGATCAAGTTTCGATCCAAACAGTTAAAAGCGTTTTAGGGGCGAGTCAGCTGAATTATTTAATTAAGTGGCAAAAAATGACAATTGAATTGTCATGGCAGAGATGAATGTTGACTGAATAAAAGAAACTTGAGCTCAAAATCTGGACTTGAGTTTATTTTAATATTTCCCATCGAATAATCATGTTCTGATTAAACCCGTTGAAGTACAATTTTGCATCTAAATTCAAACTGCCCATATCGTCAATGAATTGAAGGGAGAAAACCAACTTCCTATCTTCTCAAAACGGAAATTATTTTCCTCCACTGGGGGCAAAATTATATTCCTTGGAAAATAGTCTACCATCCTTTGTTGTGTCAAACAATGGAAATTTTGAAGACTACTTTATGGGGATTCTTAATATCAAGTGATTGCATCGTATGATCAACATATAGGTTTACTTAAAAATTAAAAATAATGTGTTTTCACACTAAACAGTTTATTCTACTGAATTCAGCCCCAAATTGGTTTGATCCGTGTTAGATTCATGTTTAACACAATAATTTCAAGTTAGATTCGGTCGTATTATTGTGTCCAATCACTCTTTTCCAAGTTTTATCCATTACCAAACGTGGATGAAACAACCAAATTAATCATAAAAAGTCACCTATACGTGAAGCCAATAAAATACCAAGCAATTAACTCATCATACCATCCGGTTTGATAACACTGCTAGTATGAAAGAAAAGGATAGACCGTATTCATAATAGCTAAAGAAACGAAGGCAAGAAAGAGGTCAAGGGAGTAAAAAAAGGAGTAATTTTCATGTAAGGAGCATCAATATATATAGGTTTATCATTTAGATTTCGCTGTTACGTCATGTAAAAGATTCTGGGAGATAATCCCTTACTTATGCAAGTCCAAATATAATTATGAAGATTGATTATATTTAAGTTACTAGAATGAAATTGTCATCCAAGTTTCCTACTTATATTAAGCTTTCAGGTTTCAACTATGAAAATTAGCGCTTTGCGAAAGACTGAACTCTATAATTTAATTTGTTGGACAAATAAAGAGATTAAAAGGTCACCATTTTGCTAAAAATATAGTCCTGTTAATTACTAGCACGATGTGACAGTTTATCACTTTTTGGACGATCATTTAGATATCATATACGTTCTTCCCAAGGATTCATTTGGTACATATCATTCGTCATGCATATCTCGTCCATTTGAAAATCAGGATTTGTGCAACATTTTAGTGCGATGTTGGTGCCCAGTTGTTGTGGTGTAGTGGTTATGACGTTAGTCTTGCACACTAAAGGTCCCTAATTTGATGCTGGGCAATAACAACTTTATGTACATCTTGTGTTTCATTTTTCACAGAAATTGAAACGCCAACTCTATTTCCCTTTCCGCTTCCCTTTATTGAGCCTCTCCACCTTTGCACTTAGTATCACATATTGATAGGCTCATCTTGCCTCTTTAATTTATTTATTTATTTCTTTTTTTTTTCTAAAGTAGGCTGATTTTTGATCCAGAAAAAAAAGCAGGTTGCTTTGTGCATAACTATTTATGGTATTCTTCACATTCATATTTAATTAGACCCCCTACCGCTAGTGTGACTTACATGTTTGGCATCTTCCAATGAATAGTTCTTGCTCCGCCACATCCCCTACGATGTTGTCATTTTAAAAGGTAGTTGTAATGGTGGTAGGTTCAGGAACGCTATATATGGAATCCCATCATCCCAACCATGATTTTATGGGATTTAATGAGTAGCACTTTTTGTGAGCATACTTAGAAATAGAGTTTGAGAATTTTTTTAAAATTTGTTTCTAAAAAAATTATGAATAAGCATCTGAGACACATGAAATGTACATGTAATGATTTGTAAGTAAGAAATTCTCTCATTTTCTTATCGAAAAAGAAATTCTTTCGTTCACAACCTCATGTTATACACTACTTACCCTAAGTTGTAAACACAGTTTTTTTTATAGAAACTACAAAATCAGTGGAAAAAAATACAAGTCTCAAACATTCTACTTTGTTTGTTATAAAAGCAATTTAACTATCTTATTGAGACGTAAAATATAAAAAATTTTATAAGTTTTAATATATTGCTGACGTTAATGAAGTCATTAAGAATTACGTAAATCTTTTATACAAATGTTGAAACCTGAGTATGCGTATAATTTTCTTTTGAAGACAAGAAAACAAACGATGAAGACTGAGAGAGCAAATGCACCATCCAATACTTCTATTATTATGATCGAAAATCCTAGAACATTGTAGGCATCCCTTGAAGTCATGAAAAGTATTTAGTAACACTTAATCTTAAAACAAGGAGGAGGCTTGATGAAGCAGGTTGAAACTTGCTTGGTTCTGCTGAATGAGATTATATTATTAGAATGCCACGAAATGTGCTTATAAAATCGTTTAAATGTGCACAAACCCACCATCAACTTTTTAAAATTCGTATTTATTGACCTTGTGATATAGAATGTGAACTGAAGGTTTAGATTACGCTAAAGGGGGGGTGAATAGCGTGATCTTAGACAATTAAAACCAAAACTCAAAGTAAGAACTAAAATAAAAGAGAGACAAAACTTAAGGATATTTTAACGAGGTTGGGCCTCAACAGGCTTAGGTCCCTGCCTAGGGTTATCCAACTCTATGATTCAATGCTCTACTTTTCTTATTAAGATGAACCTTCGCACTTTCTTTTAGAGCACCACACTCTAAAGATCTTATCAACTTAAATCAGCCACTGATTTAAGTTTGGGAGGAGTTGTGACCTCACACCAACTCCTTCGTTCACTCCTTAATAAGAATTGCTCAAGATCTCTCAAGACTTTTGATTACAATTCAAGACTGAAAGGAATTTTCAAATGTATAGCGCAGTGTAGTATGATTGCAACTTGCTTGTGTGATTGCTGGGGTCTGCTAGCTCTTACTCTTGCTCTTGTGATAAGTTTTTATAGCCTTGCAAGTTGTGACTCCCATCATCCAATAAGGAAGTGTCTCATCAAAGATATTCTGATTTTATCTTGTG
>JACYFF010031956.1:34240741-34252664 GCA_017589665.1 Selenicereus undatus | reverse complement strand
CGAGTAGAAGAGTTGTTAAGGGACAGCAATGAACTGCTCATTAAAGTCGGGAGCGTTCTCTTACTAAAAGAGTTGTGTGATATGTGATACACATGTTCATGTTGCTACAACAACAATGAATCATGAACTGTTCTTTTGGACTTATCATAAATATTTACCATCAACATTCAATAATTTTAGACACGTATAATTCATAATCACTTAGCCTAATTCAATAACATTCAGTACAATCCAATATAATTCAGCACCATTCAGTAGTTGTAAGAAGTAACGAAGACATTATATTAAGATTAAACACAAATTATCTAATTGTTCATGGATAATTGGACGAGATATGCATGACGAATGATATGTACCAAATGAATCCTAGGGAAGAATGTACATGATATCTAAACGATCGTTAAAAAAGTAATACACTACCACATCGTGTTACTAATTAACAGGACTATATTTTTAACATAATGGTGACCTTTTTATCTCTTTATTTGTCCAATAAATAAAATTATAGAGTTCAGTCTTTCGCAAAGCTCTAATTTTCTTTGTTGAAACCTGAAAGCTTGATATTAGTAGGAAACTTGGGATGACAATGTCATTCTTGTAACTTAAATATAATCATTCTTCATAATTATATTTGGACTTGCATAAGTAAGGGATTATCTCCCAAAATCGTTCACATGACATAAGAGTGAAATCTAAATGATAAACCTATATATATTGATGCTCTTTACATGAAAATTGCTCCTTTTTCGACACCCTTGACCTCTTTCTTGCCTCAGTTTCTTTAGCTATTATGAATACGGTCTATCCTTTTCTTTGATATTAGCAGTGTCATCAAACCGGATGGCATGATAAGTTAATTGCTTTGTATTTTATTGGCTTCACCTATAGGTGACTTTCCACGATTAATTTGGTTGTTTCAACCACGTTTTGTAATAGATATAAGTTGGAAAAGAGTGATTGGACACAATAATACGATCGAATCTGACTTGAAATTATTGTGTCAAACACGAATCTAACAAGGATTAAACCAATTTGGGGTTGAATTCAATAGAATAAACTGTTTATAGTGTAAACACATCATTTTCAATTTTTAAGTAAACCGATATGTTGATGTTACGATGTAGTCACTTGATATTAAGAATCCCCATAAAGTAGTTTTCCAATTTTTCATTGTTTGGCATAGCAAAGGGTGGAAGACTATTTTCCAAGGAAAATGATTCGCCCCCAATGGAGGAAAATAATTTCCGTTTTGAGAAGATAGGAAGTTGGTTTTCTCCCTTCAATTCATTGACGATATGGGCACCTTGAATTTAGATGCAAAATTGTACTTCAACGGGTTTAATCAAAACTTGATTATTCGATGGGAAATATTAAAATAAACTCAAGTCCAGATTTTGAGCTCAAGTTTCTTTTATTCAGTCAACATTCATCTCCGCCAAGACAATTCAATTGACATTTTTTGCCACTTAATTCAATAATTCTGTTGACTTGCCCCTAAAACAATTTTAATTGTTTGGATCAAAACTTGAACAACAGAAAGAAAACATTAAAATGGCCTCAAATTTTTGTTTCGAGCTCCACATTCCTTTATTTGGTCAACATTTTTCCCCACCATGAAATTTCAATTGATTTTCCTCACCACTTAAACAATTCGGTTAATATTTTTTACCAGTAAAACAATTTCAACAATTTGGATCGAAATTGACCATGAGGTAGAAAAGATTAAAACAGGCTTAGATCGAAATTTTGAGCTCAACGTTCATTTGGTCAACGTTTTTCTCTACCATGACAATTCAATCAACATTTTTCGCCGCTCAAACAATTTGATATTTTCGTCACTAGAACAATTTGAAGGTTCACATTGAAACTTGATTATTCTATAGAAAATATTTCAAGAAGCTCAATTATGAATTTTAAGCTTAACATTGATCCATTTGGTCAGCTATTTGACAAAATTAAATGATTTATTTTGACTAGAATTAATGTTAAAAAGTTGTGGGCAAATTAGAATTGTGGAGACATTCATTAATGGTAATCTAACCATCCCTAAAAGTTTGATGTGAGAAGTCGATTCCTAAGAAGTTCTTTAAATTATTATAGTTAGATTTGAAGGAAATTAACGTCTTTCCGAAATTGGTTTACCAAACCTCATAATTAGGTGAAGTTGACCAAATTATCACAAAAGTTTACCAAATGAGGGCAATGTACTTAGCTTTTACCATTTATTTATATATGTGATTACATAGTTGACAGATGCCGCTAGATATTAAAATTCAAAGTTTAAATTTGATTTTCTTTTTTTTTCTTTTGAAATTTCAAAAACCAAAACGCAAAAAGGAATCTCATTAAGTACGAATGTATGCAAAATATTGTTCTTAAAAGAATTTTAATTTGTAATTTAATAATCATTGCATTGTACTTCTACATGGTGTGGTTGAAGGGTTGAAAATCTTGATTCATTCGTACTTCATGTTTAAATAGTCCAAGGATTTTCAACCAAACTTTGACAATGCTATTATTCAAGTGTTTTTTGAAATTGAAAAATTAATTAGGTCCAGTTGCTGTAGAGTGCGAAATGATCACTTTGTATGATTAGGCATAGAAAATTTCATGCAATGTGTAAATGATAGGAATGAGCGAGTAGAAGAGTTGTTAAGGGACAACAATGAACTGCTCATTAAAGCTGGGAGCGTTCTCTTACTAAAAGAGTTGTGTGATATGTGATACACATGTTCATGTTGATGCAACAATGAATCATGGCATATTCTTTTGGACTTATCATAAATATTTGCCATCAACATTCAATAATTTTTGACACGTATAATTCGTACTCACCTTGCGCAATTCAATTAGACTCAGTACAATCCAATATAATTAAGCACCATTCAGTAGTTGTAAGAAGTAACGAATACATTATAATAAGATTAAACACAAATTATCTAATTGTTCATGGACAATTGGATTAAGATGTACCGAATGATTAGTCCTAAATGTGTCTCAGATACTTATTCATCATTTTTTAAAGAACACATTTTAAAAAAATTCTCAAACTCTATTTCGAAGTATGCTCATGAAAAGTGCTAGTCATTAAATCCCATAAAATCAAGGTTGGGACAATGGGATACCATATATAGCATTCTTGAACCTACCACCGAACTATTTATCAGAAGATTCCAAACATGTAAGTCACACTAGCGGTAGGGGGTCTAATTAAATATGAATGTGAAGAATACCATCAATAGTTATGCGCAGAGCAACCTGCCTTTTTTTCTGGATAAAAAATCAACCTACTTTAGAAAAAAAAAATATTAATTAAAGAGGCAAGATGAGCCTATCAATATGTGATACTAAGTGCTGAGGTGGAGAGGCTCAATAAAGGGAAGAGGAAAAGGAAATAAAGTTGGCGTTTCAATCTATGTGAAAAATGAAGCACAAGATGTACATAAAAAATGTTGCTACCCAGGATCAAACTGGGGACCTTTAGTGTGCAAGACTAACATGATAACCACTACACCACAACAACTACACACCAATATCGCACTAAAATGTTGTACAAATCCTGATTTTCAAATGGACGAGATATGCATGACGAATGATATGTACCAAATGAATCCCTGCGAAGAACATATACGATATCTAAATGATCGTCAAAAAAGTAATACACTATCACATCGTGTTAGTAATTAACAGGACTATATTTTTAACAAAATGGTGACCTTTTTATCCCTTTATTTGTCCAACAAATTAAATTATAGAGTTCAGTCTTTCGCAAAGCGCTAATTTTCATAGTTGAAACCTAAAAGCTTGATATTAGTAGGAAACTTGGGATGACAATTTCATTCTCATAACTTAAATATAATCAATCTTCATAATTATATTTGGACTTGCATAAGGGATTATCTCCCAAAATCTTTTACATGACATAACAGTGAAATCTAAATGATAAACCTATATATATTGATGCTCCTTACATAAAAATTACTCCTTTTTCGACTCCCTTCACCTCTTTCTTGCCACCGTTTCTTTAGCTATTATGAATGCAGTATATCCTTTTCTTTGATACTGGCAGTATTATCAAACTGGATGGTATGATGACTTAATTGCATGGTATTTTATTGGCTTCACCTAAAGGTGATTTTTTATGATTAATTTGGTTGTTTCAACCACGTTTGGTAATAGATAAAAGTTGGAAAAGAGTGATTGGACACAATAATGCGACCGAATCTGACTTGAAATTATTGTGTCAAACACGAATCTAACACGGATTAAATCAATTTGGTGCTGAATTCAATAGAATAACGTGTTTAGTGTGTAAACACATTATTTTTAATTTTTAAGTAAACGTATATGTTGATCTTACGATGCAGTCACTTGATATTAAGAATCCCCATAAAGTAGTTTTCTAACTTTCCATTGTTTGGCACAACAAAAGGATGGAAGACTATTTTCCAAGGAAAATGATTTTGCCCCCAATGGGGGAAAATAATTTCCATTTTGAGAAGATAGGAAGTTGGTTTTCTCCCTTCAATTCAATGACGATATGTGCCACTTGAATTCAAATGCAAAATTGTACTTCAACGGGTTTAATCAAAACTTGATTATTTGATTGGAAATATTAGAATAAACTCAAGTCCAGATTTTGAGCTCAAGTTTCTTTTATTCAGTCAACATTCATCTCCGCCATGACAATTCAGTTGACATTTTTTGCCACTTAATTAAATAATTAAGTTGACTCGCCCCTAAAACAACTTTAACTGTTTTGATCGAAACTTGATCATCAGAAAGAAAATATTAAAATAGCCTCAAATTCGTGTTTTGAGCTCCACATTCCTTTATTTGGTCAATATTTTCCCTAATATGAAATTTCAATTGATTTTTCTCGCCACTTAAACAATTTGGTCAATATTTTTAACCAGTAAAACAATTTCCACAATTTGGATCGAAATTGACCATTAGATAGAAAAGATTAAAATAGGCTTAGATCAAAATTTTAAGCTCAACGTTTATTTGGTCAATATTTTTCTCTTCCATGACAATTCAATTGACATTTTTCGCCGCTCAAACTATTTAATATTTTCGTCACTAGAACAATTTGAAGGTTCACATTGAAACTTGATTATTCTAAAGAAAATATTTCAACAAGCTCAATTATCAATTTTAAGCTTGACATTGATCCATTTGGTCAGCTATTTGATAAAATTAAATGAATTATTTTCACTGGAATTAATGTTAAAAATTTGTGGGCAAATTAGAATTGTGGAGACATTCATTAATGGTAATCTAACCATCCCTAAATGGTTGATGTGACAAGTCGATTCCTAAGAACTTCTTTAAATTATTACAGTTAGATTTGAAGGAAATTAACTTCTTTTCAAAATTGGTTTACCAAACCCCATAATTAGATAAAGTTGACCAAATTATTGCAAAAGTATACCAAATGCATGCAATGTACTTAGCTTTTATCATCTTTTTTATATATGTGATTGTGTAGTTGACAGATGCCGCTAGATATTAAAATTCAAAGTTTAAATTTGATTTTCTTTTTTTTTCCTTTAAAATTTCAAAAACCAAAAGGGAAAAATGAATCTCATTAAGTACGAATGTTTGCAAAATATCATTCGTAAATTAATTTTAATTTATAATTTAATTATCATTTCATTGTACTTCTACATGGTGTGGTTGAAGGGTTGAAAATCTTGATTCATTCGTGCGTCATGTTTAAATTGTCCAAGGATTTTCAACCAAACTTTGACAATGTTATTATTCAAGGGTTTTTTGCAATTGAAAACTTAATTAGGTCCAATTGCTGTAGAGTGCGAAATGATCACTTTGTATAATTTGGCATAGAAAACTTCATGCATTGTGTATATGACAGGAATGAGCAAGTAGAAGAGTTGTTAAGGGACAACAATGAACTGCTCATTAAAGTTGGGAGCGTTCTCTTACGAAAAGGGTTGTGTGATACGTGATACACAAGTTCATGTTGCTGCCACAACAATGAATCATGACATGTTCTTTTGGACTTATCATAAATATTTACCATCAACATTCAATAATTTTTGACACATATAATTCATAATCACTTAGCGTAATTCAATAACATTCAGTACAATCCGATATAATTTAGCACCATTCAGTAGTTGTAAGAAGTAATGAATATATTATATCATGATTAAACACAAATTATCTAATTGTTCATGGATAATTGGATTAAGATGTACCGACTGATTAATCCTAAATGTGTAGCATCAAGTGGTTATGTTTCCGATTGTATATTGACGGTATTTCTAATTATAATATTTTAAATACAAATTGTGCATGAGTTTCAATTGGGTTCTTAAAATAATTATGTAATTTTAGTAAATTAATGATAAATTTATAAGTTGGATAATATAAAATTTCTGTAAAAAATACAAGCTTGACAATTACAATAATATTAACGATTTATATTATATGTAAAATAAGGCTTTATTAATGATGAATAATAAAAAAGATTGTACTGATTACATTGTAATCCATCTAACAATGTGGGAGTGATTGTGTTAATAATAAATTGATTTTCAACTGTACCATATTTGCAAATTATTTTTACGTTATACGTGTCAAATGAAAAACGTTACTCTTAAATTAATCTTACAACAATCACTGCATATAATATACAGGTCATGTAATATGTTTATGTTGACTCCAAGAGTCACATATTGATTTTGATGATAACAAACAATATAATTAGTGTTATGTATGAAATTGTGAAATGAGTTGATTTTATAATTATTCTACTTCATAGATAATATCTATGGTCGGTCCAACATGCTTTTGTTGATGTTGACTCCCTTAGTGGTTAAGAAGATTTTGATGAAACACAAAATTAATGACTTAGTTGTTGCATTAAAAAGATGTAATATATATTAATATAATAATAAAGAAAATACCCCCACACTTATCTTTTGCTCGTCCTCGAGCTAAACAAAATAAAAACTAACTTAAGGAACTAACTCACTTTCGTAGGAATCACAGTTGCATTTAGCATATGCAACAAGCCCTTTGAACCCTTTGGTTCCCCCAAGTGGACGAGTGGGGTCTCGTGAGGGTTTGCAGAAGATGTACCCGCAAAATCTCAAAAAGGAAAACAAAGAAAAGAGAAACAAAAATGGAAAAATAAAAATGACAAAACACAAAATATACATCGGGGTAAACTGTACACAATCGGATCAACCGAAATCCCCTAGTAACTCAAGTATCAGTCTGTACACAAGCATTATATGCATTTCAGGACACATCATCCCAAAGAACGACATCCAGAAATCAGCTTTTCACCCCACGACGCATGAAAATATTGAATCTATCCTGGTGCCTGGTGTGTAAGTGTATCATCACCCTAAGACTTTGGCTTACCAAAAATCAGACTCAATCCCACTTAACTGACACAAGCTACCTTATTGATTTGCTAGCATGGAAAACAAGCTTTCCCAGTAACAGTATTGCCTCAAAGGGTAACACCCAGTAGCGCATGCCTCAAAGGGGTACTTACTTGTCATTCCAAACTCTTTCCTTTCCCCCCTTTTGTTTTTTTTCTTTTCTTCTTGTTTTTTTTTTTCAATCCAAACTCTTGCAACGCCTCAAAGGGATACACCCAGTAGTGCATGAGTTTGTTTGTTTTTGCTTTTGTTTTTGGAAAAGGGGGTGCAAGCACATACAAAGGTGACTATGCAGTAGACAAGTGGGAGAGCTGATCATGGAAGACTAAGAATGTAAGATAATGATAATACATAAATCAGGACTCGATTGTAAAATTACAATGGACTGTTGGGGTTCGAACTGAGGCCTAAAATGACAGACTTGGGACGAATATCTATCATGGACATTATATTTATATAGGACTGTCAAAGTCTGATCAGACCCGAATTTACTGAGAGAAACACGAACCCGACCTGAACCGAACCGATTTCGATACGATTTGACTATTTAGTGTGAAAACTTGCTATTTTTCAGTTTTGAGTAGATCTAAGGTATTTTCAAGGCCGACACGAAATTGACCCGTTTATTAAATAGGTCGACCCGACCCGACCTGTTTGACAACCATATATTTAAATACGAGCTAATAGCCAAGGTACCGGAGATCAAGCCTGATCAAAATAGTGCATAACTCCCCTAAATCCAAAAAAAGGAAAAATTATACAAAAATGAGAAAATTTGAAAAATTTACACAAAAATGAAAATTTTTCACAAAAATAAGAATAAAAGGGTAGATGACCCCACCCCCACCCCTAAATCTCACAATGTCCTCATTGGGAGCTGAGAGTCATCACCAACCACAAAACACACAAAAATAAATAAAACAAAATCACACACAAGATACACAAAACAAAACAAATACACATAAGAGCACTAGACCTGCACAAATATTCAAGCCAGCACACTCCCCCCAAAACACTCACCAAATCAAAAATAAGACCACACATATATGCAAAATTAATACCACCAAAAACATGTATAAACCAACCTATCAACACCACCAATCACAACACACAAATATCCAGAAAAACACAAAAATGGTGATCATAGCCATCAATGGCTCAACAACATCCCAAATTTAAACTCAAGATGATCACCACCCAAAACACAATCCTAATATCCACAACTAAACAAAAACAAAGCGAGAGAAAATAAATAAAAGAAAAATAAAAAGAAGGGGGAAGAGTGAGAACGATTCTACCAGGTCGGGTACTGAATGTACCCGAACTACGCCTCCCTAGGATGGTGTTGTGGAGGCCGGAGGAGCATCAACCACTCCTCATCATCGCTCAGGACTCGAGTCGCCAACTCGGATGCGGTCAACGCTCGTAGAAGCTTATCGTGTGCCTTTGCATGCACCTCAAATGGGTGTAAGTAAGAGAACACTAGTAAAGATGCAGCAAATAGAGCTAGTGCCCTCTTAATCTTATCAAATGCCATAGGAAAATCGAAATAAGAATCAAAGAAAGTGGTCGACTCAATTTTCCTAAGCATGTCCTCTAGGTATGCATAATAAGGGTCTAAGGAGGGATTATACCCTCGAATGTCACCTAGGAACTCATGGAATGCATGCAATTGGGAGGGCGTGGTGGAATGTAAGGGGGATGAAATAGAGGTCAAGTCAAGTGGCTCGGTGCAAAGTGGGCCGATATGGTCAATACTAGGTGCGGCACCAACCACCAAACTGTCATCACACAACTCCTCGAAAGGAGCCTCCTCAAGATATGGCTCAACTAATATAAGTCCTCATGACCAAGAAGGTAAAACATCCTCTACCGAACTAGCATCACCCCGAGAGGTCTCGCCTATCTCTAATCCCGTGCACTGAGCTAAAGGGAGGGGAGAAGCATGTAAGGTCAAAACACTGACACTAGTGCCCATAGGTGTGCTAGAAAAGGATGGAGCAATAAACATCAATGGTGTCAAGGGAGGGTCAAACACTTCCTCTAGGTCGGTCAAAGGTGCATCATCAACAACATTAGACTCTAGGGGAAGGAAAGACTCACAATCATCATAGAGACGAGCCTCAAGTCTAAGACAAGGTAGACTAGGGTCGGTCTCATGCAATAAACTCCACTCCCTCATCCTACTAGCCAAACACTCATGTTGCTCATTCATTGTCCCAATCATGGCATCAAGTCTAGCATAACATTCATCGGAAACATTATAATAAGGACAAGAATTCACATCATGGTCAAAAGATTGGCAAAAAGAGCACAACACATGAGGGTAAGAATAGTGATGATGTGGGTCCCTAGTATCATCAGATTGTCATTGCTGCCAAGCTAGAGACTCAAAGAAATCCCACATATCATCAACAACTAACGAATGCAAACTACCATAACACATGGACTCAACGATGACTCGAGTCTCAGGTGTTATCCCCTCAAACACCACATCACATATTTCCCATTTCTCATAATCAAAAAGCACATATTGAGCACGAAAATCATTCAACCGAGACAAATATTGCCAAAAAGGTTCATGCTCAAACTGAGGTAAATAAAAAATAGCCATCTTGAATTTTTTTTTTTTGAAATTTTTGATTTTTTAAATTTTTTTGAATTTTCTAAATGCCTAGCCTCAAATGCTCAAGTAAACCACAATATTGAAAAACGCCAACTCCTCGACAGTGGCGCCAAAAACTTGTTAGGGAAAAAATGGAGTTTTAATATTTATAAACCCCAAGTGCAAGGTGTATCGTTAAGTACTTGGGGTGTCGTCCGCAGAGAGTTGTGTTTCTAACTATTAGGGCTAACTAAAGCGTCTCAAGCTAGGCAAGATCAAAGGAAAAGAGGGTAAACTAAACTACGCTAACAAACATAGAAAAAACGGCTTGGAGTTGTGATTTGACCAATGAATGAACCAACTAATCGAGACGAGTCCTAACCTACCCAAGCTACATCACGAACTAGAAATGATCGGTTGCACCATCAAAGACCACCCAAGCCCTCTCTCAAGGGTCATGAGCTAGTCTAATTAGCCTAACCACCTATTTTCACGGGGTTAGCCCAATTAGACCACAAAACTAGCAACCCCGGACCTAGCTCGATTCAGATACTATTTTCATGTCCCGAACTCGGCTATTCCCTCTCCCACACTAGCTAATTGACCTCACCTCTCGACATAAATCAATCGCCCAAAAGCTCTTTCAAGCATTTCATCGAACACTTGGTGGGCGTGAGAGAAAACTCTAAGTTCTAGACATAGATTGGGTATGGTTAGGCCAAACACAAGACTAATTAGCCATCAAGAGGCTAATCACAATCCAAGCCAATGCAATCTACCAACTAAACATCACAAACACATGAAAACCTAAGCTAACAAACAAGAACATAAACTTGAACAAGAAAACAAAGAGAATGAAATAAATCAAATCTAAACAACTAAACAAACATGAATTAACAACGAAAACTAAAGATTGAACTAAACAAAACAAATACAAGAATTAAACTAACAAAACACAAACAAGAACAACACATGAAATAAATAGAGAAAGAGAGAGAAAACTTAGTCTTGAATTGATAGAAGGAACTTGAAATCCAAATGTTGAATCCAAGATTACAATTTTCATTCCTAAACTGATAATGTTATTGAGGTTTTATTTACTAAAACTTAACCTAAACTACCGTAAAAATCGCCAGAGAGAAGCCTTAAGCGAACCCGGAGTGACCCCCTGCAAAAACACCCGAAGAGGGCTTTAAATAGAAAATCGCGAAACCGGACGACGGGCCCGGGGGCACGACTGTGCCATGTGGCACAGCCCCACCGTGCCACTCCTCTGGCACAGTGGTTCGGCCCTCGGTTCGTCCTTTTTTGCCAGTTTTTGCTATTTTTCACTGGTTTTGTTGTTTTTCATCGCTTTGTCCCATCTTCGTTCCTTTTCGCGGCGTTTGCTTGATTTGACATTATTTCCTACAAAACATAAATAAAACAAGTAAAAATCCTAAAGATTAAGTTATTACATGAGCTAAAAGTGGGTGAAAAAGGTACGTAAAATAGGACAATTTATTGCCTATCAATATATTAATATAATAATGAAGAAAATATGAAGAAAATATAAAAGATTGCATGCACCTCAATTTATTTGATGATATCAAAGATTATATGTATATCACATTCATTTAATTGGAAATATAAATTGTATGCAATATTATTTAAAGGCAAAGATATCATAAGATTAATTATGCATGGCAGGCAAGAGACAATATGGAAAACAAAATCTAGGGTCTTCATACATATGATGGATTTTAATAATATATTTGCTTATCAAATTAGTTGACATACAAAACCAAATCTTGATTCACTTGAATAAGTAAAGGGGAGAAAAATAATCATGTTGTCAAGAAATATTTATGGTACATAGCTTTTCATGCTCTTACAGTGTATGGTTTCATATTCTAAGATT
>JACYFF010031956.1:34214520-34225310 GCA_017589665.1 Selenicereus undatus | reverse complement strand
ATGGTTCACTCTCAAGATCACCACCTCCATGAGATGATTGAGTTGATCGTACGAGAAGCAATTCATGAACTCTAGCAGGACAAAGAACAATCCCAGCAAACAAGGTGACCTTGGTGTTCACGGCATCTATACAGATCTTGGACAAGATGACTAGTTTAAAACAAGAAGTCTGGGGTATATAGATTTTATTTATTTAGACTCTTGTTAAGATGCCAATACTGAAAACACCTTATAAAACACCTCTTGAATCGGTGTTTGTGCTAAACGCTTCAGAACACCAGTTGCGAACAACCCTGTGAACAGGGTGCCTAGGGTGTTTCTGACCTAAACTGGCCTTACCCGATTATCTTTGAAAACTTATTTTCGGTTGGCCAAGATCTCCAGAATAATTCCTTAAACTCAAGATTGCTATTTTCTTGGAAAGGATAATTCTTGAAAATATTATGGGAGATTGCAAAACCTATTTTTGGAAAACTTTTAAATCGAAATGTTATCTCTTTCTCTCTCTCTCATCTCTTGGAAAGCTTTTCAAAATACCTTCACAAGATTTTCCACGGTTATTATGGCTAAAAATAATCTTCTTAGAATACTATAATTTTGGGAAGATTTTCTTGAAGAGCCGTTGGGATTTTTATTTGAAAAAGAAAATCATCTTTACCAAACTTAGTTGATTTTCTCTCCTCTCTCCCTGTTTTTTACCGTTGGTTTTTGAGCATAAAAAGGGAGAAGCATTTGAGATGAAAACACACGGACATAGACTTACACAAAGGAAAACACAAAAAGGAGAGAACACAATACAAAACGAGATTCAAAAAGGAGGTTTTCTAGAAAAATAAAAGTGCTTTGAGCTATTCTTGAGAAAAGAGAAAACCGAGACAAGTTGTGTTAAAAGTGTGTTTTCAAGATATTGGCATAATAGGATCTTCATTTGTACCTTACATCTGCTTAGTGAGAAGCACCCCAATAAGGTGTTTTTGACCTTGATCTCAGATCAGTCAAAAGTGAGTGAGTGTGTCCTAGTCGTGTGGACTTTGGACGTGTCCAATCTGGTGAGATTTGGACGTGGTGTAATCTGCCTTGAGAAGGAGATTACGTGGTTGCAAGGTTGTAACAAGGTGTGTTACAATTGTAACGTGTTAAGCCCGGTTTAGTGAAGTGGTTAAATCCTACACGAGGTAGGTCGTGGTTTTTCACACCTCAGTTGGGCTAGAGGTGTTTTCCACGTAAAAAATTGTGTGTGCTTTAATTTCCGCATCTATCTTGATAATTTCCGCTCTTGCTACATTTGAAAACACCCTCTGCAAACAAGTCACAGAGGTGTTTGTCATATATAACGCGAAAATCACACACCACAATTCACCCCCCCTCTTGTGGTAGGATACTCTAAGATCTAACAAGTGGTATCAGAGCCGGTTCTCTCACAACAAGGCTAACACCTTGAGAGATTCTGAAAATGAGTACACCACAAGGCATTCTTGAAGGACAATCCATCACTCGTCCACCCTATTTCAACGACCAACATTATAGTTGGTGGAAGAACAGGATGGAGAACTACATTCAGGCAGAAGACTATGAGTTATGGATTGTTGAAACCATTATTATGTTTTGATGATAACAAACCTAAAGCAATGTTGCTCCAAACAAGATGTTTTCAAACAATGTGCTTTAACTTGTTGATTGTTGAGAACAAGTCCTGAGAACATGTTTTCAACAATGTGCTGAGAACATGTTTTCAACAATGTGCATTAACCTGTTTGTTGAATGTTGAGAACACGCCTTGAGAATAGGTCTCATACCTAATGGTTCACTCTTAAGATCACCACCTCCATGAGATGATTGAGTTGATTGTACGAGAAGCAATTCATGAAGTCTAGCAAGACAAAGAACAATCCCAGCAAACAAGGTGACCTTGGTGCTCACGGCATCTATACAGATCTTGGACAAGATGACTAGTTCAAAACAAGAAGTCTTGGGTACATAGGCTTTTGTTATTTAGACTCTTGTTAATATGCCAATATTGAAAAAGGTTTTCAAACATCTCTTGAATCGGTATTCGTGCTAAAGTGCTTCAGAACACCAGACTGCGAACAACCCTGCAAACAGGGTGCCTAGGGTGTTTCTGACCTGAAGTGGCCATACCCGATTATCTTTGAAAAAAAAATTTATTATTTCGGTTGGCCAAAATCTCCAGAATATTTTCAAATGTTATTCTTCTGGAAAAAATATTTCTTGAATATTTTATAGGAGATTTGGGAAAATAGATTTTGGGAGATTTGCCAAAATTGGAAGATTTTTTTTTGCCCATATCTTCGGATGTGATAAAGTTTTTAAAATGCTAAAGATTTCTGGTTGCCTTACTTAAAGCTAACCCACGGCTATAAGGAGATAAAGGTTATCTCTTAAGATAACAAATCCCTTAGATTTTGGGAAATGTTTTATCACTAGCCGTTGGGAGTTTTTTTTTTTCTTGAAAAATCACCTTCCAAACTTAGGTGATTTCCTTTCCGCTCCTTGGTTCTTGACCGTTGGAATTTCTGGTTAAAAACAGCTTCGTTTTCACAGAGATAGAGAGATATACTGAGCAATAGAGAGAAGAAAGCAAAAAGAAATCTTGAAACGCAACATTCCCAAAAGGCAAAATTTGAAAAGAGGTTTTTCTAGTGAAAAGAATTTCTGAGCTTCACTTGAGAAAAGAAAAACCAGTTCAAGTTGTGTTTAAAGCAAGTTTTCAATATATTGGCATAATAGGATCTTCATTTGTACCTTACATCTGCTTAGTGAGAAGCACCCCAGTAAGGTGTTCTTGACCTTGATCTCAGATCAGTCAAAAGTGAGTGAGTGTGTCCTAGTCGTGTGGACTTTGGACGTGTCCAATCTGGTGAGATTTGGACGTGGTGTAATCTGCCTTGAGAAGGAGATTACGTGGTTGCAAGGTTGTAACAAGGTGTGTTGCAATTGTAACGTGTTAAGCCCGGTTTAGTGAAGTGGTTAAATCCTACACGAGGTAGGTCGTGGTTTTTCACACCTCAGTTGGGCTAGAGGTGTTTTCCAGGTGAAAAATTGTGTGTGCTTTAATTTCCGCATCTATCTTGATAATTTTCGCTTTTGCTACATCTGAAAACACCCTCTGCAAACAAGTCACAGAGGTGTTTGTCATATATAACGCGAAAATCAGACACCACAATTCACCCCCCCTCTTGTGGTAGGATACTCTAAGATCTAACATGGATGCTCATCAAGAACGGACCCCTTGTTCCCTACAAAATACTTGAAGATGGCAAGAAAGTTTCCAAGGAACCGAAAGATTTTGACTCTGAAGATTACAAGAAAATGGAGAAAAATGCAAAGGCCAAGAAGCCACTCTATTTCGGCCTAGGACCCAATGAATACACTCGCATCTCTGAGTGTGAATCAGCCCAAGCTATCTGGAACGCATTGCAAGTTGCTCATGAAGGTACGAGTCAAGTTAAACAATCTAGAATTGAGCTACTTATGTGACAATATGAGTTGTTTGATATGGGTGATCGTGAGACTATAATGGATATGTATACACGGTTTACCCACATAATGAACGAGTTAAAATCCTTGGGAAAATCCTTCACCACTGAAGAGTTGGTGAGGAAGATTCTTAGAATTTTACCTCGTACGTGGGAGGCCAAAGTAACAGCCATCCAAGAGGCTAAAGACATGAACAAAATCACCCTTGACGAGTTGATTGGTAATCTCCAAACCTATGAACTCCGGAAAAACTCACAACATAAAGAGGAGCAAAAGAAGGATCGTGGGCTTGCCTTGAAAGCACATGAGGACACTGACTCTGACCTTGAAGATGAAGATATGGCCCTAATGTCCAGAAAATTCAAGAAATTCTTCAAAAAGGTCAAGGAAAACAACAAAAGAAAAGATTTCAGTAAGTTCAGAAACACCCCCAAAGATCAACCTATAGGGTGTTTCAAGTGCGGCAAACCAGATCACTTAGTCAAAAACTGCCCTCTGCTTCGAGAAGATCTGATGCCCGAACATCCTCGAAAACAGGGTCGAAAACACCCTGTAAACAATCTGGGCAAGCGATTCTCGAAAGCTATGCTGGCTGCTTGGGGAGATTCCTCTGAAGATGAAGGAGAATCTGAAGTTGAAGAAGAGGTCGTAGCACTGATGGCACAAAGTGACTCAGATTCAGACGATGAATCAACAATCAGCTTCACAGATCTCAAGAACAAGGTACATGGTCTTAACAAAGCTACTCTAGAAGAACTTCTATATAATTTGATAGACACTTGTGCTGACCTAAAAAGAGAAGTTCGTGACCTAGAGCTTGAAAATGAAATTCTCAAAAATGAAAAACTAGGTTTACATGAGAATATCAATGTTCTTAGAGAAGATCTTTTTCTAAAAGAAGGTGATTATACCCAAGTAAGGGAAAAGCTTTCTAAAGTGCAAGAAAAGGTTGAAACCTTGCTAAATGAAAAGCAAAGCCTAAATGCCACCATAGAAAAGTTGGAAACTAACCTTGCTACAAACAATCGCTGGAACAAGTCCTCACAAGCCCTTGATTGGTTAAACACTCACCACAACCGAAACAAAAAGGGACTTGGTCATAAGCCTAAACGGACCGTTTATCCCATACATAGGAAGTATGTTGGATTACCTGAAAATATTGTTTGCTTTCATTGTGGGAAAACGGGTCATTATAGATACACCTGCCCTTTAAGAAAACATGCCAATGAAAAGAATGAAAAGCATGTGAAACAAATCTGGATTAGAAAAGATGAGATTTATTTGTCTAAAAGAATGGGACCCAAGTGGATCTGGGTTCCCAAAACTAACCCTTGATTTATTTTGCAGGCTGAAGTGAGAGAGAACAACCCCACAACCAACCCAACAAACAGGGTAAGAAACACCCTGGAAAATAGTTCAGAAGATAACCTTCAAAACAGGCAGCTGTGGTATGTTGATAGTGGGTGTTCGCGGCATATGACTGGAAAAGAATCAGACTTTCTGTCACTTACAGCTCTAAATGGTGGGAGTGTAGCATTTGGAAACGGCAAGTCTGGGACAATTGTCGGTATAGGTAATATTGGTAAAACTCTCTCCCACTCAATTGATAATGTGCACTTAGTTGATGGGTTAAAACACAATTTGCTAAGTGTGTCCCAACTGTGTGACAAGAACAACCTAGTATTGTTTTCAAAAACACGTTGCTTGGTTGTGAATGACAACACAGGAGATGTTGTATTAAGGGGGAAGCGATGTCAAAATGTCTATAAAGTTTGTATTTCCACTCTTCCCCAAAAGAGTCTGGCTTGTTTAAATGCTTTAAATGATGATATAATGCTATGGCACAAGAGACTAGGTCATGCAAGCCTGTCCTTGCTAAACAAACTTGTTTCCAAGGACTTGGTTGTTGGGCTACCTTCCATCAAGTATAATGATGACAAGGTATGTGAAGCTTGTGCAAAAGGAAAACAAGTCAGATCTTCCTTAAAATCTAAAAAGTATGTAAGCACTACCCGACCTCTTGAATTATTACACATTGATCTATGTGGTCCCATGAGAATAGTAAGTAGAGGTGGGAAGAGGTATGTGCTTGTCATAGTGGATGACTACTCTCGATTTACTTGGACCCCGTTCTTGGCTTCCAAGGATGAAACATTTGAAAACTTTATTGCTTTTCTAAAAAGGGTTGAAAAGAGAGTAGGACACTCATTGGTTAGCTTGAGGTCTGATCATGGTACTGAATTTGAAAATGTAAATTTTACAAATTTTTGTAATATGCATGGTGTTGATCACAACTCTCGGCTCCAAGAACACCCCAACAGAATGGGGTGGTTGAGCGTAAAAATCGTACCCTAGAAGATATGACTAGAACAATGCTTGTTGCTAGTGGTCTTCCTAGGAACTTTTGGGCAGAAGCTTTGAACACATCGTGCTATATTATGAATAGATGTATGATCAGACCCATGTTGAACAAAACTCCTTATGAACTCTTCAAAGGCAGAAAACCTAATATTATGCACTTGAGAACTTTTGGTTGTAAATGTTTTGTGCATAATAATGGAAAGGATGCCTTGGGAAAGCTCGATCCTAGGAGTGATGAGGCAATATTTATTGGTTATTCTTCTCACAGCAAGGCTTACAAAGTTTTTAACAAAAGAACCTTGTGTGTTGAGGAAAGTGTGCATGTGCTTTTTGATGAAACTAATACTGTGAATAAGAATGATGCACAGGAAGAAGAGTTTGAATTAGGTCTTGCCAAAAGGAATTGCCGAACCTTGAGAAACCAGGTGAGAACACCTTGGAGAAAACAAGTACAGAAGGTGTTCCTCAAAACAGCATGCAAAGTGAATACCAAACAGGGGGAAACACCATTGAACCCTGTTCGGAACCATATCCCTCAGGAACCAGCTTGCAAACAGGCGCTGAAACAGGATCAGGAGGTGTTCTTGAACCTGATCCTATACGACCAGAACATGGGTCTGTGAATCTAATCAATTCAAGATCATGGAAGCACCAGAGTTCGCATCCTCTTGATCAGATCTTTGTGAATGAGGCCCTTGCAGATTCAGATTGGATCATAGCTATGCAAGAAGAGCTTCACCAATTTGAAAGAAACAAAGTATGGCACCTTGTTCCTAAACCTGCAGAAAGAACAATCATTGGAACCAAGTGGGTGTTCCGAAACAAACTAGATGAGTCAGGAACAGTCACTAGGAACAAGGCAAGGCTGGTGGTTCAAGGATACAATCAAGAAGAAGGAATCGACTATGAAGAAACCTTTGCACCAGTTGCAAGAATTGAGGCTATCCGAATCTTAATAGCCTTTGCAGCTCATATGGAGATCAAGCTATATCAAATGGATGTGAAAAGTGCATTCCTAAATGGATACCTTAAAGAAGAGGTGTATGTCAAACAACCCCCTGGTTTTGAAAATGGTGATTTTCCAAATCATGTTTATAAACTTGACAAAGCACTTTATGGTTTAAAACAAACTCCAAGAGCTTGGTATGAACGATTGTCAAACTTTTTACTTGAAAATGATTTTAGAAGAGGCAAGGTAGATAATACCTTGTTTCTAAAATCTAAGGGGGAATATTTATTAATCGTCCAAATATATGTAGATGACATTATATTTGGTGCAACTCATCATGATTTATGCCATGAATTTTCAAATATGATGAAGAGTGAGTTTGAGATGAGCATGATGGGTGAGCTTAACTTTTTCTTAGGCTTACAAATCAAGCAAACTCCAAACGGCACCATGATCCATCAACAAAAGTATATCAAGGAGCTACTTAAGCGTTTTGGGATGGAGTCGGCCAAACCCATAGACACTCATATTTCTCCTTCAACCAAATTGGTTATGGATGATGGGAGTCCCTCAGCTGAGGAAAAACTCTATAGGGGCATGATTAGGTCACTCCTATACCTAACCGCTAGTAGACCAGATATCGTTTTTAGCGTTGGTCTATGTGCCCGTTTTCAGTCTAATCCTAAAGAGACTCACCTTAAGGCTGTTAGACGGATACGAAGATATTTAAAGCATACACCTGATTTAGGTCTATGGTATCCTAAAGGCTGTAATTTTAATCTTGTTGGATATACTGATGCTGACTATGCAGGGTTCCTAGTTGATAGAAAGAGTACCTCAGGTGTGGCTCACTTTCTTGGACCTTGTTTGGTATCTTGGGCGACCAAGAAGCAACACTCAGTTGTCATGTCCACAGCAGAAGCTGAATATGTTGCTGCAGCTTCATGTTGTGCTCAACTGTTGTGGATAAGGCAACAGCTTAAAGACTTTTGTGTTGACACTGGATGCATTCCTATTTTTTGTGATAACACAAGTGCTATTAATATTGCCAAAAATCCATGTCAGCATAAAAGAACAAAGCATATTGACATTCGACATCATTTCTTGAGAGATAATGTTGAAAAGAGCTTAATCTCTATGAATTTTTGTACAACGGAAAATCAAATTGCTGATATATTCACGAAGGCATTAGCTAGAGATCCATTTGAGAAGAATAGACTGGAACTAGGGCTGGTGAGAACACCCTGAGACACCTGTTCCCACGTCGAGAACTAGTTACCTGTTCTCTACCCATGGTTGACTGCTGAAACTTTACATATCGTATATGCAAATGCTTGGATCATGTGTATTTTGCTTTAATCTATACAAAAAGTGCAGCTTACGAGGATGTGGTAAAAATCATTGGAGGATCCCTGTTTTCAAGATCAACCGAAACAAACAGGCAATCACCTTGATTAAGCAGAAAAAAACCAGGTATGTCTCTTCGTCTTTCGATGCTTATGGAAATGTGCTTGCTTTTAATTATTCCTCCCTTTCCAAGGTGCAAGGTTACTGTTTTAATCATTACCCCTCCTAAAACCTTGCGCTTCTTAAATGCTTAGGCGGCTCTCCTATTAATTAGCCCTGTTCTCTGCGTCATATCATCATCCTCAGAAGCAACCTCTGCAAACAGGCTAAACCCTAATCTCCCCTCTCACCGAAATCGCCCTCAAGCAAAATCTCTCTCAAAACAGCAATGGCTCCCAAAACTAACTCTTCATCCCTTTCCAAGAACAAGAGCATGGTCATTCACTCGACTCCTGGTCCTCCTCGGCCAATAACCCACAAAATCTTCGAATTTCTTACCCAGATAAACCTCAAAAACACTGGGCATGAGTTATGCGACATTCCCTACTCCTTTGGCCGGGAGTTAGTGGTGCATGTAGGGACAATTCCGTGTCCCATTCCTTCTGAAACCGATGACAGTTCTTCGAGTCTTCAAGACACAATCTTGAAGAAGCCAGAAATAACTGTTGAAACCTCTGAACCCTGTTCTTCTCTACCCCTTCCAGAAACATCTCAAAGAACAGGGGATGTGTTCGTTGAGGACCTCTCCATGGATCTACAAGGGGACTCTGAAGAAGAAAGCCCTGTCCTCGGGGACGACTCTGTTCCTCTCACTTCTCAGACTGGAGAAAAGAGGAAAAGAGTAAAGATGGTGGCTAGGCGTAAACGAACTCCAAGACCACGACCACCATCAAGATCTTGCCCCTCTTCAACTCCCTCTTCTCCTCCTTCTCGCAAATCTGCGAGAATTGCCTTCCAATCAACACCCAAATCCTCCAAATCCTCTGTTCCCTTCATTCAGGAGATCTCTTCTTCCTCCTCTGAAGGGTTCTCAGATTCGGATTCTGAGAACAACTCCTTTGAACAAGGGAGACCGGTGTTCTTCGACATCGTCGAAGAACCACTGCCACAAACAACCCCTAAACCTGTTCCTAAGCCAGCAAAAACCCCTCTCAAGAAAAAGCCAAGAACATCCCCTCCACCAAAGGCTACCACCCTTGTTCCTGCCACCAAACGCCCCAAACAGTTCACACCCTCTCCCTTGACTGACCAACATGCAAAGTTGCTTAAACGTAATGTTGTCAGGGGGAAGGTTGTGAATGTGGACTTCTTTCAAGAACAGGGTGTGGGGGTGTTCTTGAAAAAACTTCGCACCCAAGGCTGGCTACAACTGTTTGCAAACACCCAGCTGGGGTGTTCTGTGCCTGAGTTGGTAGAGTTTTACGCCAACTGCAGTGTCACCAACGGAGTTGTGACCGGCTTAGTAAGTGGACAAAGCATCAAGTTTGATGCGTCCTCACTTGGGCAAATTCTAGGCATACCCTCGCAAGGATTCGAGGTGTATGTGAGGGAGGACAAAACGGCTCTGGAACCTGCTCAGCTTCTCGAGGTATCCAAGCGCCTCAGTCGCAAACAGGGTCTGAAAACACCCTCCTCTGTCAAGAAGGGTGATCTCATTCCTCCCCACCAACTGCTGTTCATGTTCGTCATCAAGAACATGATTCCAAGAGGTCAAGGCCGAAATTCGACAGATCTATTCGATCAATGCCTTGTTGACCTTCTGGACAGGGAAGCACCCATTAACCTTCTTGCAATCATGATTCGCCACATTGGGCGAATTGCGAACACCTCCCGAGCACATGATCTCGGTTATGGGTTCCTACTGACGAAGGTGTTTGAGCACTTTGGGATAGTGTTCACACGGAGAGTAGCCGCCCAAACAATTGATGACTTCGGGGTTGATACCCTACTTGGGTGCGGCTATGAGATTAAGGGATGAGCCTCCAAACAGGGTCGTCGACCACCTCGACCACCTGTTTCTGGACTGGTTGAGGCTGTTCTTGAGGACAATGCTCGCCTCAAGAAAGAACTCTCCGCAGTCAAAGCTGCCTTCGCTGAAGAACAAGCTCGCTCTGCCAAGCGACACGAAGACTTGCTTGCTCTTCTCTCCACCCTTGCCCCTTCTATCCCTCTTCTGCAAACAAAACCACCTCCTGCACCTTGATTATATATGGTGTTTTCTAGTGTCTGTTGGTGTTTTGTTTGTTGTTCCTGCATTTACTGTACTGCCTTGTTATTAATAATATATTTTTTGCAGTATGTGTTGTTCCATATGATTTCTATTTAGTTGTTCTTCCTTTTTAATGATGCCAAAAGGGGGAAGAATTCAGTATAACATGGAACATGGAATGAAAACATGTTTGGACAACATAAAATGAAAACATGAAAACATGTTTGGACAACATATTTGGACCTTGTTTTGTAAACATGAAATGAAAACATGTTTGAACGTTGACTGGCCTAGACTCTAATTGCCTTTGTGGATCCCTATCAGCATTAACTTTTTGTCAATATGGATACTTGGTTTGTCATCATCAAAAAGGGGGAATTTGTTGAAACCATTATTATGTTTTGATGATAACAAACCTAAAGCAAT
>JACYFF010031956.1:34203336-34214420 GCA_017589665.1 Selenicereus undatus | reverse complement strand
GATGATAACAAATCCAAGTGTTGTTGTTGTTCCAAACAGGTTCTTACTACTGTTCTCAATGCTTTAAAATGTGCTTGGTTAACAATGTTCAACAACAGGTGCTGAAGATACGTTGGCTGGCAAAACTTTCTTGAACTTTAGAAACAGCCTTAAGAACAGTCCTGCTGAGTGTTTGGAGCAGCTGTGGTTGATTCGACATGAGTCTTAGGTTTGCTATGGTTTTCATTTTCTTAGATTCTTGTTAATATGCCAATTAGAAAGTCTTGATTTAACATTTACTTTGAAATGGTTTTTTCTCTTTGAAAGAATTTTCAGAACAGTGCTGGAAACAAGGCGACCAGGGTGTTTCCAGACTAAAACTGCCAAAAATAATTTTACTCGATTTTTCCTTGATTTTTGGGCTAACATCTCTGAACTTTTTGGATAGATTTTCTGCTAAGTGATAAAGTCCAAAATGGCTATTTTTGGCTTTGAAAACTTGGAGAGAAACTTTAGCCGATTTTTAGCCTTATCTTATCCTCTTATAACCTCTTTTGTATTTTTAGAAAATGACTAGATTTTTGGAGAAACTTATGGGCTGAAATTCGGGTAACTTGTGGTTAATATTTGGCCATTTTAACCAAGTGAATTTCGTTAACATTTTTTCCACCTTTTATGGAATAAGCATTTTTTTAAATTCGCCCAACCATTTTCTATTTAAGGGGAAATCTCTAGTTGAGTTTTTGCATCAATTTTCACAGCATTTTCAAAGAGTTTTATGAGCAAAATTTCTAGAGAGAAAACCGACTAAAGTGTGTGAAAAATTGAGCTTTCAAAATTGGCATACTAGGACTTCATTTGTACCCTATATTCGCTTGATTGAGAAGCATTGTAATAGGGTGTTCTCTGTGTAATCTCTCTTTTACAAAAGTGAGGTGAGTGTGTCCTAAGTCAAGTGGACTTTTGGACGTTGGGTAACCGGTCTTAGGGAAGACGGTTACGTAGGTTGCAATTAGTAGCAAGGTGTGTTGCTATTGTAATGTTTTCAGCCCGATTAGTGAAGTGCTTCTAAATCCTACACGAGGTAGGTTGTGGTTTTTTTCACCTCAGTTGGGCTAGAGGTGTTTCCATGTAAAAATTCTGTGTCCATTATTTCCGCATTCAATTTCATTGGATTTTCATTTCTGCTCAACTCAGGAACAGTCTGTGCAAACAGGGTCTGAGACTGTTTGCCAAAAAATTTCGAAAATCAGGCACCACAATTCACCCCCCTCTTGTGGTGGTGTACTCTCAAAACTAACAAGTGGCATCAGAGCAGGTTCTCCTTTAAAAGGCTAACACCTTGAGAGATCCTTGAAGATGAGTACCCCACAAGGCATACTTGAAGGTCAATCCATAACTCGACCACCATACTTTAATGGTCAACATTATAGTTGGTGGAAGAATAGGATTGAAAACTACATTCAAGCTGAGGACTACCAGTTATGGATGCTTATCAAGAATGGACCACTCATTCCCACGAAGGTGATCGAAGATGGAAGTGAAGTACCCAAAAAGTCTGAAGAGTTCAATGCCAAAGACTTCAAGATGATGGAGAAAAACGCCAAAGCCAAAAAACTCTTGTATTTTGGTCTTGGACCGGATGAGTATACTCGCATATCTGAATGCAAGTCTGCCAAGGAAATCTGGGATGCTTTACAAGTAGCTCACGAAGGGACCAATTAGGTAAAACAATCCCGGATTGAATTGCTTATGAGAAAATATGAGCTGTTTGAGATGGGTGATCGTAAAAGTGTGATGGACATGTACACTCGCTTCAGTCACATAACGAATGAGTTGAAATCCCTGGGAAAATCCTTCACCACCGAAGAATTGGTGAGGAAGATCTTAAGAATTTTACCTCTTTCTTGGGAAGCGAAAGTAACGGCCATCCAAGAAGCTAAGGACATGAACAAGATCACCCTAGATGAGCTAATTGGAAATCTCCAAACGTATGAACTTAGAAAAAATTCTCAGCAGAAAGATGAAACAAAGAAAGATCGAGGTCTCGCACTAAAGGCCTTAGAAGATGATTCTGATTCTAATGAGGAGCAGATTGCCATGATAACTCAAAAGTTTAAGAAGTTCTTCAAAAAGGTTAAAGGAAACAGCAAAAGGAAGGACTTTGGCAAGGTCAGGAACACCTCTCGGGAACAGTTCTCCGGGTGTTTCAAGTGTGGCAAGTTAGACAATATTGTGAGAAACTGCCCACTGGTTAAGGAAGAACAAGAACCGGAACACCCTAGAAAACAAGGCAGGAAACAGGGTGTAAGCAGCTCAGCAAAGCGATTCTCAAAAGCTATGCTAGCAGCCTGGGGTGACTCAAGCGAGGATGATGAAGGATCTGAAGCAGAGGAAGCTGATATTGCACTCATGGCAAGAAGTGACACTGATTCAGATGATGAATCAACAAACAGTCTAACTCAACTCAAGAACAAGGTACGTGGTCTCAATAAACCAACTCTTGAAGAATTGGTGTACACTATAATGGATATTTGTGCTGAGTTAAAAAGGGATATTCGAGACCTAGAACTTGAAAATGAATCTATCAAAATGGAAAAGCTTGAAGTTGAAAAAGAAAGACTTGCCTTACATGAAAACATTAATGTGCTTAAAGAGACTCTACTCATGAAAGAAGAGACTTGCTCCATTAACCTAAATGAGTTGGAAAAAGAGTCCCTTGACTTAAAAGGTAAGGTCGAATCCTTGCTAGGAGAAAACAGAAAATTGCTTGAAAAATTGAAACAAGTAGAATCAGACCTTGCTGCAAACAGGCGCTGGAACAGGTCCTCACAGGCGCTGAACTGGCTGAACACTCACTTTACCCGAAGCAAAAAGGGACTAGGCTTTGTGACTAAGCGCACTGTTTACCCTGTTAATAGAAAATATGTGGGATTACCTAAAAATATTGTTTGTTTTCATTGTGGTAAAACAGGGCATTATCGGTATGCGTGTCCTATAAGAAGGTATGCCATTGAAAGGAACATAGTTTATGTAAAACAAATATGGGTTAGGAAAGATGAGATTTGTACATCTAAAGGAATGGGACCCAAGTGGATCTGGGTTCCCAAAACTAACCTTTGATTTGTTTTGCAGGCTGAAGTGAGAGAAAACAACCCAGAAAACAACTCAGCAAACAGCCCGGGGAACAACCATGGGAACAAGCAGCTGTGGTATGTTGACAGTGGGTGTTCGAGGCATATGACTGGTGAAAAATCCAATTTTCTCTCACTTACAGCTTCAGAAGGAGGGAGTGTGGCATTTGGAAACGGCAAATCCGGGACAATTGTCGGTATAGGTAAGATAGGTGAGTCACTCTCCCATTCAATTGAAAATGTTTATTTTGTGGATGGATTAAAACACAACTTACTAAGTGTATCCCAACTGTGTGACAAAGACAACCTAGTAGTGTTCTCTCCGACACGTTGCTTGGTTGTTAATATGAACACAGGAGATGTTGTGTTGAGGGGGAAGCGACACAAAAATGTTTATAAAGTGTGTATTTCTACTCTTCCCCAAAATAATTTGAGTTGTTTGAGTGCCTTAAATAATGATGTTATGCTTTGGCACAAAAGACTAGGTCATGCAAGTCACTCACTTTTGAATAAACTTGTAACCAAAGACTTAGTGATTGGCTTACCTTCCATCAAATTCAATGATGACAAGGTATGTGATGCTTGTGCCAAAGGTAAACAAGTCAGAAATTCGTTTAAATCTAAAAATTGTGTAAGCACTACCCGACCGCTTGAATTGCTACATATGGATCTCTGTGGTCCAATGAGGATCATGAGCAGAGGTGGAAAGAGGTATGTGCTTGTGATAGTGGATGACTACTCTTGTTTCACTTGGACCCTGTTCTTAGCATCCAAAGATGAAACATTTGAGAAATTTCTTCCACTTATTAAAAGGCTTGAAAAGAGAGTATGACACTCATTGGTTGGCTTAAGGTCTGATCATGGTACGAAATTTGAGAATTCAAGCTTTATTAGCTATTGCAATGAGCATGGTGTAGACCACAACTTCTCAGCCCCAAGAACACCCCAACAGAACAGGGTCGTACCCCAACAGAACAGGGTGGTAGAACGCAAAAATCGTACTCTAGAAGACATGTCTAGAACAATGCTTGTTGCTAGTGGTCTTCCTAGAAATTTTTGGGCTGAAGCTGTGAACACATCATGTTACATTATAAATAGATGCATGATTAGACCTCTTCTTAACAAAACACCTTATGAGCTTTTCAAGGGAAGAAAACCCAATATTATGCATTTCAGAGTATTTGGTTGTAAGTGTTTTGTGCATAACAATGGGAAGGATGCCTTAGGGAAATTTGATCCAAGGAGTGATGAGGCAATATTCCTTGGTTATTCCTCGCACAGTAAGGCATACAAAGAGTTTAATAAGAGAACCTTGTGTGTTGAGGAAAGTGTGCATGTGCTTTTTGATGAAACTAACTCCCTAAGTGAGAATGATGCACAGGAGGAAGACCTTGAATTAGGACTTGCTAAAAACGATTTGTTGCTCACACATGAGGAAGGTAAGAATCATGAGGATGGATCAGGGCCTGGAGCTGTTTCCTTGGAAAGTGGGCAAGGTCTGAACCAGACAGGGGGAAGCTCTGCTAAACCTGGTTTGGATCAAAACCAACTTAATTCTTCTCGAACAGGCCAGGAAACAGGCTCCAGAATAGGCTCAGGAACAGGCTCGGAAACAGTTCCTGAACCTGTTTCACCAAGTATTTCAGCTAGAGTAGAAAGCGTGTCTGTGGATCCACTTACTCCACGACCATGGAAGCACCAAAGTTCGCACCCTCTTGACCAGATTCTATCCAACATTAATACAGATACAGATTGGGTCACAGCAATGTAAGAGGAGCTTCATCAGTTTGAAAGGAACAAGGTGTGGCACCTTGTACCACAGCCAGAGGATAAATCAATCATTGGCACCAAGTGGGTGTTCCGAAACAAGCTTGATGAATTCGGAACAGTCATTAGGAACAACGCCCGGCTGGTGGTTCAAGGCTACAACCAAGAAGAGGGCATTGATTATGAGGAAACCTTTGCACCCGTTGCAAGGATTGAGGCTATCCGCATCTTGGTAGCCTTTGCAGCTGACATGGAAATAAAGTTATATCAGATGGATGTCAAAAGTGCATTCCTCAACGGATACCTTAAAGAAGAGGTGTATGTGATGCAACCCCCTAGTTTTGAAAATAAAGAATTTCCTAACCATGTTTTCAAACTTGACAAAGCGCTTTATGGTCTAAAACAAGCTCCTAGAGCTTGGTATGAACGTTTGTCAAACTTTTTATTGGAAAATAGTTTTAGAAGAGGCAAGGTTGATAATACCTTGTTTCTAAAATCTAAGGGGGAACACTTGTTGATTGTTCAAGTATATGTCGATGACATTATATTTGGTGCAACACACAATGATTTGTGTGAAGAGTTTTCAAAAATGATGAGGAGTGAGTTTGAAATGAGCATGATGGGTGAGCTTAAGTTTTTCTTAGGCTTGCAAATCAAACAAACTTCAAACGGCACCATGATACATCAACAAAAATATGTCAAGGAATTACTTAAGCGTTTTGGAATGGAATCGGCCAAGCCCATTGATACTCCCATTTCTCCTTCAACCAGGTTGGAAATGGATGATAGGAGTCCCTCAGTTGAGGACAAATATTATAGGGGCATGATAGGGTCACTTCTTTACCTAACTGCTAGTAGACCTGACATTGTTTTTAGTGTTGGTTTGTGTGCCCGTTTTCAGTCTAAGCCTAAAGAATCTCATTTAAAGGCTGTTAAACGGATCTTTAGATACTTAAAACATACACCTGATTTGGCTTTATGGTATCCTAGAGGATGTAACTTTAACCTTGTTGGTTATGCTGATGCTGATTATGCAGGCTTTTTGGTTGATAGAAAAAGCACCTCAGGTATGAATCATTTTCTTGGACCCTGTTTGGTATCTTGGGCAACCAAGAAACAACACTCTGTTGCCTTGTCCACAGCAGAAGCTAAATATGTGGCAGCTGCATCCTGTTGTGCTCAATTACTATGGATAAGGCAACAACTCAAGGATTTTTGTGCTGACATAGGATGCATTCCTATCTATTGTGACAATACAAGTGCAATTAACATTGCCAAAAATCCATGTCAACACAAAAGAACAAAACATATTGACATTCGTCATCATTTTTTAAGAGACAATGTTGAAAAAGGATTAATCTCAATAAATTTTTGTACCACTGAAAATCAAATTGCTGATATATTCACCAAGGCACTAAGTAGAGAAAAATTTGAGAAGAATAGACTCGACCTAGGTTTGATAAAAACAGCCTGATCGTCCTGTTCTCTCAGCCTGAGGGTAATGTTTAAAGGTTGCAGGTTCAATATGTTAAACAAAAATTTTGCAATCAATTAGTGTGCTATTTTTAGCATATGTGTGGTTTGCAGCTTGCTGACACTCGTTGAGGTCTAATGAGATTGCCCTTATTGTCCCATGTTACCGAGCAAGTAACCTCAAGAACAAGCGCCAGAAACAGGTACGCTTCTTGTTTGTCAAATGTGCGCAACAAGTTGATGAGAATTAAAACTCCTCACCCTTCCCAAAACTCACACGGCTAGCATTAAGTGATAAAGTCGTTGCAACGGGCAAATCTTCCAAAATCTTCCATTCCTATCTCTATTTAATCCTCCCAGATTCGTCTCCCTCTTTCACCTCACCTCAAATCGCTTGCCGTGATAGCTCTCACAAAACCATAAACTCTCACTCCCTTCTTGCAAATATGGCGTCTCACATCAGCAATGAGAGTTCTGTGATCTCGATTCAGAGCAGCAAGCCATCAATCGAAGTAACACCAACTACTAAAGCCTTGTTCTCTCAACTCCTCACGGCCCTCATTCAAGGTAAACATGCTGAACCTCCTCGCCCCATTTGCTATAAGCCGTTTGGGTTTCTCAAAAGTGTAGACCTCAAGAACGTAGGTCTCAATTTAACAGACATCCCCTATAATTTTGGGTGGAAATTGGTTCCGTTTGAAGAAGGGGCTGCATGTCTAAAATCTGAAAAAATTGGGGATTTGATTGAGGATTTGCGGGATAAAGACAAAGTCTTTTTGCCTGAATTTAATTCGGATGATATATGGGAAGTCGAGTCCTATTCCTTTGGGTTGTTTCCAGAACCAGAAACAGGGGCTGAAACAGGGCCTAAAACCTTCGACCCAGTGTTCGAAGATGACCTAGGAGATGAATTGAGGGATGATTCGGATGATACAGGGGGAAGTGGGGAAAAATTGGAGTTGTCCCTTGCTGAAATTGAAAAGCCAACACCGGTACCACAAACCGGTGAAAAAAGAAAAAGATACAAAATGGTGGCTAGGCGAACTAGGACGCCAAGAACAAGGACACCATCAAGGCTCAAAACTGGCCAAACTGAAGAAACCACCAAAACCCCTGCCCAACCTCAATTCACACCCAGACCAACAAGAAAATCTGCTAGAATAGCCTTTCAGGCTACTCCCTGGTTTGTGGTAAAGTCCTCACCTATGATTGAGGAAATTTCTTCTTCCTCCTCTTCTAGTTCCTCTGAGAACACCTCCTTCGAACAGGGCACTCCCGTGTTCTCAGAATCCTCAGAGGAAAAGTCTCTGCCTGAACCTTCATTTGAGCCTGTCTTGCCCATTCGCAAACGAGCCTCCACTTTACCCTCCTTAAAGCCATCAACCACAAAAACCCCCAGCAAACGCAAAGTTTCTTACAAACAAGCCTCCAACCAAGGTCTGGATGAAGACCCTCCTACTGCTCCTCATCCAAAGAAAGCCAAGACATCTGCATCTCCTGCACCTCATCCTAAGCTCTCTCAACTCCTTCAGAGAACGATAGTCAGGGGCAAAATTGTCAACGTCCAGTATTTTGAGGAACAGGGTCTTGGGGTGTTCTTGTACAAGTTAAGGGCTCAAGGATGGTTCGAGCTATTTACAAACACCCAACTGGGGTGTTCTGCTCATGAGTTAGCCGAGTTCTATGCCAACTACTCAGTCACCAGAGGAGTGGTGACTAGCACTGTTAATGGGAAGAAACTTCGCTTTGATGCGAAGACATTAGGAGAAATTTTGGGGATTCCCTCCACTGGTTTTGATGTATATGTGAGGGAAGATAAGAAGGTTCTTGGGGCAGCACGGATTTTGGAGCTTTCCCAAAAGCTGAGTCAGCAAACAGGCTTGCAAACACCCCAGTCAGTCAAAAAAGGGGATATCACTTCTATTCACCAGTTGCTTTTTTGGTTCGTCATCAAGAATGTCATCCCCAGGGGCCAAGGCCGCAATCTAGCAGATGCAATGGACCAATGCCTTGTGGATCTGATGGACAGGGAGGAACAAATAAACCTTCCTGCCCTCATGATTCGACACATTGCTAGGATTGCAAACATCTCCAGGGGGCATGATCTTGGATATGGCTTCCAACTGACTTGTGTTTTTGAGCACTTCCGGGTAGAATTGCAAAAAAGGATGGGAGCTTAGTTTATTGATGAAATTAGGAGCAACACCCTTATGGGTTGTGGGTACACCTTGATTGAGGGTTCTGCTTCTGAACAGGGGACAAACACCCCCCGTCCTCCTGTTCCTGGCAGTTCCTCAGACAAGGTTGAGGCTGTTCTAGAGCACCACTATCGCTTGAATGCTGAACTTAATGCAGTGAAGGCTGCTCTGGACGAGGAAAAGGCTCTCAACACCAAACGCCATGAAGATATCCTAGCCCTTCTCACTTCCCTCTCGGCAAAGCTCTCCCCTCCTGCTCCTTGACCCTTCCCTGTGAACTGTTCTTAAAGGGTGTTATGTCTTGTTCTGTCCTATTCTGCTCTTCTCTTGATTTTGCCTTTTTGCTGTAATTTGGTTCTTCACTCCTTGTTGCACTCTCTGGCAAATAATAAGTTATCCTGTTTTTGGTTTTGCCTTGCTTGTTTGTGTTGTGCATTGCTTATGTGTGACTAGGATGGCCAATCTCATTACCGTACCAAAACACTTGAGTGTATCGCTTGTTGGTTTTCCTCCATTACCCAAGTGGTGGTGATTGCAAACACCCTCTGTTTCACTGTTTGCTCCTTCCTTTTTCATGATGCCAAAAGGGGGAAGATAGCATGATCAATGTTGTTATAGTTTTACCATGGAAGAGTCATTTCTCTTGAATTTCTTCAATGCTAGATGCCCCCAGTGAATTTTTGGTCCTATGAATAATTGGCACAAATTACTTCGTTTGTCCTTGAAAGTCAATATGGTTGCTTGGTTTGTCATCATCAAAAAGGGGGAAATTGTTATATGTATATGGTTTTGATGATAACAAATCCAAGTGTTGTTGTTGTTCCAAACAGGTTCTTACAACTGTTCTCAATGCTTTAAAATGTGCTTGGTTAACAATGTTCAAGAACAGGTCTTAAGAACAGGTGCTGAAGATACGTTGGCTGGCAAAACTTTCCTGAACTTCAGAAACAACCTTAAGAACAGTCCTGCTGAGTGTTTGGAGCAGCTGTGGTTGATTCAACAAGAGTCTTAGGTTTGCTATGGTTTTCATTTTCTTAGATTCTTGTTAATATGCCAATTAGAAAGTCTTGATTTAACATTTACTTTGAAATGGTTTTTTCTCTTTGAAAGAATTTTCAGAACAGTGCTGGAAACAAGGCGACCAGGGTGTTTCCAGACTAAAACTGCGAAAAATAATTTTACTCGATTTTTCCTTGATTTTTAGGCTAACATCTCTTAACTTTTTGGATAAATTTTCTGCTAAGTGATAAAGTCCAAAATGGCTATTTTTGGCTTTGAAAACTTGGAGAGAAACTTTAGCCTATTTTTAACCTTATCTTATCCTCTTATAACCTCTTCTCTATTTTTAGAAAATGACTAGATTTTTGGAGAAACTTATGGGCTAAAATTCTGGTAACTTGTGGTTAACATTTGGCCATTTTAACCAAGTGAATTTCGTTCACATTTTTTCCACCTTTTATGGAATAAGCATTTTTTTTAATTCGCCCAACCATTTTCTATTTAAGAGGAAATCTCTACTTCAGTTTTTGCATCGGTTTTCACAACATTTTCAAAGAGTTTTATGAGCAAAATTTCTAGAGAGAAAACCGACTAAAGTGTGTGAAAAATTGAGCTTTCAAAATTGGCATACTAGGACTTCATTTGTACCCTATATTCGCTTGATTGAGAAGCATTGTAATAGGGTGTTCTTTGTGTAATATCTCTTTTACAAAAGTGAGGTGAGTGTGTCCTAAGTCAAGTGGACTTTTGGACGTTGGGTAACCGGTCTTAAGAAAGACGGTTACGTAGGTTACAATTAGTAGCAAGGTGTGTTGCTATTGTAACGTTTTCAGCCCGGTTAGTGAAGTGGTTCTAAATCCTACACGAGGTAGGTCGTGGTTTTTTTCACCTCAGTTGGGCTAGAGGTGTTTTCCACGTAAAAATTCTGTGTCCATTATTTCCGCATTCAATTTCATTGGATTTTCATTTCTGCTCAACTCAGGAACAGTCTGTGCAAACAGGGTCAGAGACTGTTTGCCAGAAAATTTCGAAAATCAGACACCACAATTCACCCCCCCTCTTGTGGTGGTGTACTCTCAAAACTAACAACCACTAAGTTGTAACCCTCAAATTATACTTTCATTATATTAATAAAATCAAAATTATGACTCAAATTATAACCACCAAACTGTAACCCTCAAATTCAAACTAATGCTTGCAAATCAAATCAATTTCAAAATTGATCCATTAAATCACATAGCTGCTGAATGAGAGATTAAACCTAAGGTTCTGATCAGGTAAAACATGTGTACGTCTCAATAACCAACCTAAAACAGGTTAACACTTATGTACAACTAAGCAAGATAAGTTCTTTCAAGCTACAAATCCAATGATGGTTATGTGAATAGATCAAATGACTCCAGAATGGGACTTTACCCCTAGGTAACAGTAAGTGATAAATATGAAGGTTTTAAGAAGGCACCACCAACAGCAGCAAGATGAAAAATAGGACGCCATATTCAGATTACATGCTAAACAAAGGGTTTTCTGTTTC
>JACYFF010031956.1:34173587-34186605 GCA_017589665.1 Selenicereus undatus | reverse complement strand
ACTTCTTTAAATTATGATAGTTAGATTTGAAGGAAATTAACTTCTTTTCGAAATTGGTTTACCAAACCCCATAATTAGATAAAGTTGACCAAATTATCGCAAACGTTTACCAAATGCGGGCAATGTACTTATCTTTTATCATTTATTTATATATGTGATTATATAGTTGACAGATGCCACTAGATATTAAAATTCAAAGTTAAAATTTTATTTTCTTTTTTTTTTTGCTTAAAAATTTCAAAAACCAAAAGGCAAAATGAATCTCATTAAGTACAAATGTATGCAAAATATCGTTCTTAAATTAATGTTAATTTATAATTTAATAATCATATCATTGTACTTCTACATACTGTGGCTAAAGGGTTGAAAATCTTGATTCATTCGTGCATCATGTTTAAATAGTCCGAGGATTTTCAACCAAACTTTGACAATGTTATTATTCAAGGGTTTTTTGAAATTGAAAACTTAATTAGGTCCAATTGCTGTAGTGTGTGAAATGATCACTTTGTATGACTAGGCGTAGAAAATTTTGTGCATTTTGTATATGACAGGAATGAGCGAGTAGAAGAGTTGTTAAGGGACAGCAATGAACTGCTCATTAAAGTTGGGAGCGTTCTCTTACTAAAAGAGTTGTGTGATACGTGATACACATGTTCATGTTGCTACCACAACAATGAATCATGAACTGTTCTATTGGACTTATCATAAATATTTACCATCAACATTCAATAATTTTTGACACGTATAAATCATAATCATTTAGCGTAATTCAATAACATTAAGTACAATCCAATATAATTCAGCACCATTCAGTAGTTGTAAGAAGTAATGTATACATTATATTATGATTAAACACAAATTATCTAATTGTTCATGGATAATTGGGTTAAGATGTACCGAATGATTAACCCAAATGTGTAGCATCAAGTGGTTGTGTTTCCAATTGTATTTTGACGGTATTTCTAATTATAATATTTTAAATACAAATTGTGAATGAATTTGAATTAGGTTCCTAAAATAATTATGTAATTTTAGTAAATTAACGATAAATTTATAAGTTGGATAGTATGAAATTTCTACAAAAAATACAAATTTTACAATTACAATAATACTAACGATTTATATTATATGTAAAATAAGGCTTTATTAATGATGAATAATAAAAAAAAATTTAGTGATTACATTCTAATCCATCTAACAATGGTGGAGTTATTGTGTTAATAATAAATTGATTTTCAATTATACCATATTTGCAAATTATTCTTATGTTATACGTGTCAAAACATTACTCTTAAATTAAGCTTACAACAATCACTGCATATAATATGCAGGTCACGTAATTTGTTTATATTCTATATCACAAGGTCAATAAAAACGAATTTTAAAAACTTGATATTGGGTTTGTGCACATTTAAGCAATTTTATAAGCACATCTCGCGGCATTCTTATAATATAATCTCATTAAATAGAACCAAGCAAGTTTCAACATGTTTCATCAAGCCTCTGCCTTGTTTTAAGAGTAAGTATTACTAAATACTTTTCATGACTTCAAGGGATGCCTACAATGTTCTAGGATTTTCGATCAGAATAATAGAAATATTGGATGGTGCATTTGCTCTCTCAGTCTTCATCGTTTGTTTTCTTGTCTTCAAAAGAAAATTATACGCATATTCAGGTTTCCACATTGGTATAAAAGATTTACATAATTCTTAATGACTTCATTAACTTCAGCAATCCATTAAAACTTCTAAAAAACTTTATATTTTATGTCTCAATAAGACTGTTAAATTGCTTTTATAACAAACAAACTAGAATGTTTGAGACTTGTATTTTTTTCCACTTATTTTGTAATTTTTATAAAAAAACCTGTGTTTGCTACTTACGGTAAATATTGTACAACATGAGGTTGTGAACGAAAGAATTTCTTTTTCGATAAGAAAATGAGAGAATTTCTCACGTACAAATCATTATATGTACCTTTCATGTGTCTGAGATACTTATTCATCATTTTTTTAAGAATAAATTTTAAAAAAATTCTCAAACTCTTTTTCTAAGTATGCTCACGAAAAGTGCTACTCATTAAATCCCACAAAATCAAGGTTGGGATAGTGGGATTCCATATATAGCGTTCGTGAACCAACCGCCCATTGCAACTACATTTTATAATGACAACATCGTAGCGAATGTGGCGGCGCAAGAACTATTTATTAGAAGATGCCAAACATGTAAGTCACACTAGCGGTAGGGGGTCTAATTAAATATGAATGTGAAGAATACCATCAATAGTTATGCGCAGAGCAACTTGCTTTTTTTTTGGATCAAAAATCAGCTTACTTTAGAAAAAAAAGAAATAAATAAATTAAAGAGGCAACGTTAGCCTATCAATATGTGGTGCTAAGTGCAGAGGAGGAGAGGCTCAGTAAAGGGAAGGGGAAAGGAAAATAAAGTTGGCGTTTCAATTTATGTGAAAAATGAAACACAATATGTACATAAAAATGTTGTTGCCCAGGATTGAACTGGGGACCTTTAGTGTGTAAGACTAATGTGATAACCACTACACCATAGCAACTGAACACCAACATCGCACCAAAATCTTGTACAAATCCTAATTTTCAAATGGACGAGATATGCATGACGAATGATATGTACTGAATGAATCCTTGGGAAGAATGTATATGGTATCTAAATGATCGTCAAAAAAGTAATACACTATCACATCGTCTTAGTAATTAACAGGACTATATTTTTAACAAAATCGTGACCCTTTTATCTCTTTATTTGTCCAACAAATTAAATTATAGAGTTCAGTCTTTCGCAAAGCTCTAATATTCATAGTTGAAACCTAAAAGCTTGACATTGGTAGGAAACTTTGGATGGCAATTTCATTCTCTTAACTTAAATATAATCAATCTTCACAATTATATTTGGATTTGAATAAGTAAGGGATTATCTGCCAAAATCTGTTACATGACATAACAGTGAAATCTAAATGATAAACCTATATATATTGATGCTCCTTACCTTGAAATTACTCCTTTTTCGACTCCCTTGACCTCTTTCTTGCCTCCGTTTCTTTAGCTATTAGGAATGCGGTCTATCCTTTTCTTTGAAACTACCAGTGTTATCAAAGTGGATGGGATGATGAGTTAATTGCTTGGTATTTTATTGGCTTCACCTTCAGGTGACTTTTTATGATTAATTTGGTTGTTTCAACCACGTTTGGTAATAGATAAAAGTTGGAAAAGAGTGATTGGACACAATAATACGACCGAATCTGATTTAAAATTATTGTGTTAAACACGAATCTAACATGGATTAAACCAATTTGGGGCTGAATTCAATAGAATAAACTGTTTAGTGTGTAAACACATTATTTTCAATTTTTAAGTAAACCTATATATTGATCTTACGATACGGTCACTTGATATTAAGAATCCCCAAAAAGTATTTTTCAAATTTTCCATTATTTGGCACAACAAAGGATGGAAGACTATGATTTTGCCCCCAATGGAGGAAAATAATTTTCGTTTTGAAAAGATAGGAAGTTGATTTTCTCCCTTCAATTGATTGACGATATGGGCAGCTTGAATTTAGATCCAAAATTGTACTTCAACGGGTTGAATCAAGACTTGATTATTCGATAGGAAATATTAAAATAAACTCAAGTCTAGATTTTGAGCTCAAGTTTCTTTTATTCAGTCAACAATCATCTTCGCCACGACAATTCAATTGACATTTTTTGCCACTTAATTAAATAATTCAGCTCGCTCGCCCCTAAAACGATTTTAACTGGTTGGATCGAAACTTGATCACAAGAAAGAAAATATTAAAGTAGCCTCAAATTCATATTTCGAGCTCCACATTCCTTTATTTGGTCAACATTTTTCCCCACCACGAAATTACAATTGAATTTTCTCGCCACTTAAACAATTCGGTCAATATTTTGCACTAGTAAAACAATTGCCACAATTTGGATCGAAATTGACCATTAGGTAGAAAAGATTGAAACAGGCTTAGATCGAAATTTTGAGCTCAACGTTCATTTGGTTAACATTTTTGTCTACCATGACAATTCAATCGACATTTTTCGCCGCTCAAACAATTTGGTATTTTCGTCATTAGAACAATTTGAAGGTTCACATTAAAACTTGATTATTCTATAGAAAATATTTCAAAAAGCTCAATTATGAATTTTAAGCTTAACTTTGATCCATTTGGTTAGCTATTTGACATAATTAAATGAATTATTTTGACTTGAATTAATGTTAAACAGTTGTGGGCAAATTAGAATTATGGAGACATTCATTAATGGTATTCTAACCATCCCTAAAAGTTTGATGTGAGAAGTCGATTCCTAAGAACTTTTTAAATTATGATAGTTAGATTTGAAGGAAATTAACTTCTTTTTGAAATTGGTTTACCAAACCCCATAATTAGATAAAGTTGACCAAATTATTGCAAAAGTTTACCAAATGCGGGCAATATATCTAGCGTACTTAGCATTGTATGCTAGATATTAAAATTCAAAGTTTAAATTGGATTTTCTTTTTTTTCCTTTAAAATTTCAAAAACCAAAAGGCAAAAATGAATCTCATTATGTATGAATGTCTGCAAAATATCTTTCTTAAATTAATTTTAATTTATAATTTAATAATCATATCATTGTACTTCTACACGGTGTGGTTGAAGGGTTGAAAATCTTGATTCATTCGTGCATCATGTTTAAATAGTCCGAGGATTTTCAACCAAACTTTGACAATGGTATTATTCAAGGGTTTTTTGAAATTGAAAACTTAATTAGGTCCAATTGCTGTAGAGTGTGAACTGATCACTTTGTATGACTAGGCGTAGAAAATTTTATGCATTGTGTATATGACAGGAATGAGCGAGTAGAAGAGTTGTTAAGGGACAACAATGAACGGCTCATTAAAGTTGGGAGCATTCTCTTACTAAAAGAGTTATGATATACGTGATACACATGTTCATGTTGCTACCACAACAATGAATACAATGAATCATGAACTGTTCTTTTGGACTTATCATAAATATTTACCATCAACATTCAATAATTTTTCACTTATAATTCATAATCACTTAGCGTAATTCAATAAGATTAAGTACAATCCAATATAATTCAGCACCATTTAGTAGTTGTAAGAAGTAATGTATACATTATATTATGATTAAACCACAATTATCTAATTGTTCATAGATAATTGGATTAAGATGTACCGAATGATTGATCCTAAATGTGTAGCGTCAAGTGGTTGTGTTTCTGATTGTATTTTGACGGTATTTCTAATTATAATATTTTAAATACAAATTGTGTAGGAATTTGAATTAGGTTCCTAAAATAATTATGTAATTTTACGAAATTAATGATAAATTTATAAGTTGGATAATATAAAATTTCTACAAAAAATACAAGTTTTACAATTACAACAATATTAACGATTTATATTATACGTAAAATAAGGCTTTGTTAATGATGAATAATAAAAAACTTTGCAATGATTACATTCTAATCGATCTAAGAATGTGGGAGTTATTGTGTTAATAATAAATTGATTTTCAACTGCACCGTATTTGCAAATTATTTTTATGTTATACGTGTCAAATGAAAAACGTTACTCTTAAATTAATCTTACAACAATCACTGCATATAATATACAGGTCATTTAATATGTTTATATTCTATATCACAAGGTCAATAAATACGAATTTGAAAAACTTGATATTGGGTTTGTGCACATTTAACCGATTTTATAAGCACATTTTGTGGCATTCTAATAATGTAATCTCATTCAGCTGAACCAAGCAAGTTTCAACATGTTTCATCAAGCCTCTACCTTGTTTTAAGAGTAAGTATTATTAAATACTTTTCATGACTTCAAGGGATGCCTACAATGTTCTAGGATTTTCGATCAGAATAATAGAAATATTGGGTGGTGCGTTTGCTCTCTCAGTATTCATCGTTTGTTTTCTTGTCTTCAAAAGAAAATTATACGCATATTCAGGTTTCCACATTTGTATAAAACATTTACGTAATTCTTAATGACTTCATTAACTTCAGCAATCTATTTAAACTTACAAAAATTTTTATATTTTGCATCTCAGTAAGATAGTTAAATTGCTTTTATAACAAACAAAGTAGAATGTTTTAAACTTGTATTTTTTTTCCACTGATTTTGTAATTTTTATGAAAAACTGTGTTTGCTACTTATGGTAAATAGTGTATAACATGAGGTTGTGAACGAAAGAATTTCTTTTTCGATAAGAAAATGAGAGAATTTCTCAATTACAAATCATTATATGTAGATTACATGTGTCTCAGATACTTATTCATTATTTTTTTATGAACAAATTTTTAAAAAATTCTCAAACTCTATTTCTAACTATGCTCACAAAAAGTGCTACTCATTAAATCCCATAAAATCAAGGTTGGGATAATGGGATTCCATATATAGCGTTCCTGAACCTACCACCATTACGACTACATTTTATAATGACAACATCGTAGGGGATGTAGCGGAGCAAGAACTATTTATTAGAAGATGCAAAACATGCAAGTCACACTAGCGGTAGGGGGTCTAATTAAATATGAATGTGAAGCATACCATCAATAGTTATGCGCAGAGGAACCTGCTTTTTTTTTGGATCAAAAATCAGCCTAGTTTAGTAAAAAAAAAGAAATAAATAAATTAAAGAGGCAAGGTGAGCCTATCAATATGTGGTGCTAAGTGTAGAGGATGAGAGGCTCAATAAAGGGTAGGGGGAAGGGAAATAAAGTTGGCGTTTCAATTTATGTGAAAAATGAAACACAAGATGTACATAAAATTGTTGCTGCCCAGGATCAAACTGGGCCCCTTTAGTGTGTAAGACTAACGTGATAACCACTACACCAAAGCAACTGGACACCAACATCGCACTAAAATGTTGTACAAATCCTAATTTTCAACTAAACGAGATATGCATGACGAATGATATGTACCGAATGAATCCTTGGGAAGAACATATATCATATCTAAATGATCATAAAAAAAGTACTACACTATCACACCGTATTAGTAATTAACAGGACTATATTTTTAACAAAATGGTGACCTTTTTATCTCTTTATTTGTCCAACAAATTAAATTATAGAGTTCAGTCTCTCGCAAAGCTCTAATTTTCATAGTTGAAACCTGAAAGCTTGATATTAGTAGGAAACTTGGGATGACAATTTCATTATCATAACTTAAATATAATTAATCTCATAATTAAATTCGGACTTGCATAAGTAAGGGATTATCTCCCAAAATCTTTCACATGACATAACAGTGAAATCTAAATGATAAACCTATATATATTGATGCTCCTTAAATGAAAATTACTCGTTTTTCGACTCCCTTGACCTCTTTCTTGCCTCCATTTCTTTAGCTATTATGAATGCGGTCTATCATTTTCTTTGATACTAGCAGTGTTATCAAACTGGATTGTATGACAAGTTAATTGCTTGGTATTTTATTAGCTTCACCTATAGGTGACTTTTTATGACTAATTTGGTTGTTTCAACCACGTTTGGTAATAGATAAAAGTTGGAAAAGAGTAATTCAACACAATAATACGATCGAATCTGACTTGAAATTATTGTGTTAAGCACGAATCTAACACGGATTAAACCAATTTGGGGTTGAACTCAATAGAATAAACTGTTTTGTAATCACATTATTTTCAATTTTTAAGTAAACCTATATATATTGATCTTACGATGCGGTCACTTGATATTAAGAATCCCTATAAAGTAGTTTTCCAATTTTCCATTGTTTGGCACAACAAAGGATGAAAGACTATTTTCCAAGGAAAATGATTTGCCCCTAACGGAGGAAAATAATTTCTGTTTTGAGAAGATAGGAAGTTGATTTTTTCCCTTCAATTCATTGACGATATGGGCAGCTTGAATTTAGATGCAAAATCGTACTTCAACGGCTTGAAGCAAAACTTGATTATTCGATGGAAAATATTAAAATAAACTCAAGTCCAGATTTTGAGCTCAAGTTTCTTTTATTCGGTCAACATTCATCTCCGCCACGAGAATTCAATTGACATTTTTTGCCACTTAATTAAATAATTCAATTCGCACCCAAAACAATTTCAACTGTTTGGATCAAAACTTGATCATCAGAAAGAAAATATTAAAATACCCCCAAATTCATATTTCGAGCTCCACATTCCTTTATTTGGTCAACATTTTTCTCCACCACGAAATTTCAATTGTTGTTTCTTGTCACTTAAACAATTCGGCCAATATTTTTGCTCAGTAAAACAATTTCCACAATTTGGATCGAAATTAACCATTAGGTAGAAAATATTAAAACAGGCTTAGATTGAAATTTTAAGCTCAGCGTTTATTTGGTCAATATTTTTCTCTACCATGACAATTCAATCGACATTTTTTGCCGCTCAAACAATTTTACATTTTTGTCACTAGAACAATTTGAAGGTTCACATTGAAACTTGATTATTCTATAGAAAATATTTCAAAAAGCTCAATTATGAACTTTGAGTTTAACATTGATCCATTTGGTCAGCTATTTGACAAAATTAAATGAATTATTTTGACTGGAATTAATGTTAAAAAGCTGTGGGCAAATTAGAATTGTGGAGACAATCATTAATGGTAATCTAACCATCCCTAAAAGTTTGATGTGAGAAGTCGATTCCTAAGAACTTCTTTACATTATGATGGTTAGATTTGAAGGAAATTAACTTCTTTCCGAAATTGGTTTACCAAACCCCATAATTAGATAAAGTTGACCAAATTATCGCAAAAGTTTACCAAATGCGGGCAATGTACTTAGCTTTTATCATTTATTTATATATGTGATTATATAGTTGACATATGCCGCTAGATATTAAAATTCAAAGTTTAAATTTGATTTTCTTTTTTTTCCTTTAAAATTTCAAAAACCAAAAGGCAAAAAGAAGTCTCATTAAGTACGAATGTCTGCAAAATATCGTTCTTAAATTAATTTTAATTTATAATTTAATAATCATATTATGGTACTTCTATGTGGCGTGGTTGAAGGGCTGAAAATCTAGATTCATTCGTGCGTCATGTTCAAATAGTCCAACGATTTTCAACCAAACTTTGACAATGTCATTATTCAAGGTTTTTAGAAATTGAAAACTTAATTAGGTCCAATTGCTGTAGAGTAAGAAATGATCACTTTGTATGATTAGGCATAGAAAATTTGGTGCATTGTGTGTATGACCGGAATGAGCGACTAGAAGAGTTGTTAAGGGACAACAATGAACTGCTCATTAAAGTTGGGAGCATTCTCTTACTAAAAAGGTTGTGTGATACGTGATACACATGTTCATGTTGCTACCACAACAATGAATCATGACATGTTCTTTTGGACTTATCTTAAATATTTACCGTCAACATTCAATAATTTTTGACACGTATAATTCATAATCACTTAGTGTAATTCAAAAAGATTCAGTACAATCCAATATAATTCAGCACCATTCAGTAGTTGTAAGAAGTAATGAATACATTATATTATCATTGAACACAAATTATCTAATTGTTCATGGATAATTGGATTAAGATGTACCGAATGATTAATCCTAAATGTGTAGCATCAAGTGGTTGTGTTTCCAATTGTATTTTGAAGGTATTTCTAATTATAATATTTTAAATATAAATTGTGTATGAATTTGAATAAGGTTCCTAAAATAATTATGTAATTTTAGTAATTTAATGATAAATTTATAAGTTGGATAATACGAAATTTCTACCAAAAATACAAGTTTTACAATTACAATAATATTAACGATTTATATTATATGTAAAATAAGGCTTTATTAATGATGAATAATAAAAAACTTTGCAGTGATTGCATTCTAATCCATCTAACAATGTGGGAGTTATTGTGTTAACAATAAATTGATTTTCAACTGTACCATATTTGCAAATTATTTTTATGTTATACATGTCAAATGGAAAACGTTACTCTTAAATTAATCTTACAACAATCACTGCATATAATATACAGGTCATGTAATATGTTTATATTCTATATCACAAGGTCAATAAATAAGAATTTTAAAAAGTTGATATTGGGTTTGTGCACATTTAAACTATTTTATAAGCACATTTTGTGGCATTCTAATAATATAATCTCATTCAGCAGAACCAAGCAAGTTTCAACATGTTTCATCAAGCCTCTGCCTTGTTTTAAGAGTAAGTATTACTAAATACTTTTCATGACTTCAAGGGATGCCTACAATGTTCTAGGATTTTCGATCAGAGTAATAGGAATATTCGATGGTGCATTTGCTCTGTCAATCTTCATCGTTTGTTTTCTTGTCTTCAAAAGAAAATTATACGCATATTCAGGTTTCCACATTTGTATAAAAGATTTATGTAATTCTTAATGACTTCATTAACTTCGGCAATCTATTAAAACTTCTAAAAAACTTTATATTTTATGTCTCAATAAGACTGTTAAATTGCTTTTATAACAAACAAAGTAGAATGTTTGAAACTTTTTTTTTTTCCACTGATTTTGTAATTTTTATAAAAAATTGTGTTTGCTAGTTACGGTAAATAGTGTATAACATGAGGTTGTGAACGAATGAATTTCTTTTTCGATAAGAAAATGAGAGAATTTCTTACTTACAAATCATTATATGTAGATTACATGAGTCTCAGATACTTATTCATCATTTTTTTAAAAACAAATTTAAAAAAAATCTCCAACTCTGTTTCTAAATATGCTCACGAAAAATGACTCTCATTAAATCTCATAAAATCAAGGTTGGGATAATGGGATTCCATATATACCGTTCCTCAACCTACCACCATTACAACTGCATTTTATAATGACAACATCATAGGGGATGTGGCGGTGCAAGAACTATGTATTAGAAGATGCAAAACATGTAAGTCACACTAGCGGTAGGGGGTCTAATTAAATACGAATGTGAAGAATACCATCAACAGTTATGCGCAGAGCACCCTGCTTTTTTTTCTGGATCAGAAATAAGCCTATTTTAGAAAAAAAAAGAAAGAAAGAAACAAATTAAAGATCCAAGGTGAGCCTATCAATGTGTGATGCTAGGTGTAGAGGTGGAGAGGCTCAATAAAGGGAAGGGGAAAGGGAAATAAAGTTGGCGTTTCAATTTATGTGAAAGATGAAACACAAGGTGTACATAAAAATGTTGCTGCCCAGGATCAAACTAGGGACCTTTAGTGTGCAAGACTAACGTGATAACCACTACACAACAGCAACTGGACACCAACATTGCACTGAAATGTTGTACAAATCCTGATTTTCAAATAAACAAGATATGCATGACGAATGATATGTACCGAATGAATCCTTGGGAAGAACGTATATGGTATCTAAATGATCACAAAAAAAGTAATACACTATCACATCGTGTTAGTAATTAACAGGACTATATTTTTAACAAAATAGTGACCTTTTTATCTCTTTATTTGTCCAACAAATTAAATTATAGAGTTCAGTCTCTCGGAAAGTTCTAATTTTCATAGTTGACACCTGAAAGCTTGATATTAGTAGGAAACTTGGGATGGCAATTTCATTCTCGTAACTTAAATATAATCAATTTTCATAATTATATTTGGACTTGCAGAAGTAAGGGATTATCTTCCAAAATCTTTCACATGACATAAGAGTGAAATCTAAATGATAAACCTGTATATTTGATGCTCCTTACATTAAAATTACTCCCTTTTCAACTCCCTTGACCTCTTTCTTGCTTCTGTTTCTTTAGCTGTTGTGAATGCAGTCTATCCTTTTCTTTGATACTAGTAGTGTCATCAAACCGGATGGTATGATAAGTTAATTGCTTGGTATTTTATTGGCTTAAGCTATAGGTGACTTTTTATGATTAATTTGGTTGTTTCAACCATGTTTGGAAATAGATAAAGGTTGGAAAAGAGTGATTCGACACTATAATATGACCGAATCTGACTTGAAATTGTCGTGTTAAACACGAATCTAACACGGATTAAACCAATTTGGGGCTGAACTCAATAGAATAAACTGTTTAGTGTGTAAACACATTCTTTTCAATTTTTAAGTAAGCCTATATATAGATCTTACGATGCGGTTACTTGATATTAAGAATCCCCAAAAACTAGTTTTCCAATTTTCCATTGTTTGGCACAACTAAGGATGGAAGACTATTTTTCAAGGAAAATGATTTTTCCACCAATGGAGGAAAATAATTTCCGTTTTGAGAAGATATGAAGTTGATTTTCTCCCTTCAATTCATTGACGATATGGACAACTTGAATTTAGATGCAAAATTGTACTTCAACGGGTTGAATCAAAACTTGATTATTCGATCGGACATATTAAAATAAACTCAAGTCCAGATTTTGAGCTCAAGTTTCTTTTATTCAGTCAACATTCATCTCTGCCACGACAATTCAATTGACTTTTTTTGCCACTTAATTAAATAATTCAGGTGACTCACCCCTAAAACAATTTCAACTGTTTGGATCGAAACTTGATTGTCAGAAAAAAATATTAAAATAGGGTCAAATTCATATTTCGAGCTCCACATTCCTTTATTTGGTTAACATTTTTCTCCACCACAAAATTTCAACTTATTTTTCTCTCCAGTTAAACAATTCGGTCAACACTGTTTACAAGTAAAATAATTTCCATATTTTGGATCAAAATTGAGCATTGGGTAGAAACGATTAAAACAAGCTTAGATCGAAATTTTGAGCTCAACGTTCATTTGGTCAACATTTTTCTTTACCATGACAATTCAATCGACATTTTTTTGCCGCTCAAACAATTTGATATTTTTGTCACTAGAACAAATTGAAGGTTCACATTGAAACTTGATTATTCTATAGAAAATATTTCAAAAAGCTTAATTATGAATTTCAAGCCGATCCATTTGGTCAGCTATTTGAAAAAATTAAATGAATCATTTTGACTAGAATTAATCTTAAAAATTTGTGGGCAAATTAGAATTGTTGAGA
>JACYFF010031956.1:34161666-34173487 GCA_017589665.1 Selenicereus undatus | reverse complement strand
TCTAATTATGGGGTTTGGTAAACCAATTTCAAAAAGAAGTTAATTTCGTTCAAATCTAACTATCATAATTTAAAGAAGTTCTTAGGAATCGACTTCTCACATCAAACTTTTAGGGATGGTTAGAATACCATTAATGAATGTCTCCATAATTCTAATTTGCCCACAACTTTTTAACATTAATTCCAGTCAAAATAATTCATTTAATTATGTCAAATAGCTAACCAAATGGATCAATGTTAAGCTTAAAATTCATAATTGAGCTTTTTGAAATATTTTCTATAGAATAATCAAGTTTTAATGTGAACCTTCAAATTGTTCTAGTGACGAAAATACCAAATTGTTTGAGCGGCGAAAAATGTCGATTGAATTGTCATGGTAGACAAAAATGTTGACCAAATGAACGTTGAGCTCAAAATTTCGATCTAAGCCTGTTTCAATATTTTCTACCTAATGGTCAATTTCGATCCAAATTGTCGCAATTGTTTTACTAGTGCAAAATATTGACCGAATTGTTTAAGTGACGAGAAAATTCAATTGAAATTTCGTGGTGGGGAAAAATGTTGACCAAATAAAGGAATGTGGAGCTCGAAATATGAATTTGAGGCTACTTTAATATTTTCTTTCTTGTGATCAAGTTTCGATCCAACCTGTTAAAATCGTTTTAGGGCCGAGTGAGCTGAATTATTTAATTAAGTGGCAAAAAATGTCAATTGAATTGTCGTGGCGAAGATGAATGTTGACTGAATAAAAGAAACTTGAGCTCAAAATCTAGACTTGAGTTTATTTTAATATTCCCCATCGAATAATCAAGTTTTGATTCAACCCGTTGAAGTACAATTTTGGATCTAAATTCAAGCTGCCCATATCGTCAATCAATTGAAGGGAGAAAATCAACTTCCTATCTTTTCAAAACGAAAATTATTGTCCTCCATTGGGGGCAAAATCATAGTCTTCCATCCTTTGTTGTGCCAAATAAGGGAAAATTTGAAAAATACTTTTTGGGAATTCTTAATATCAAGTGACCGTATCGTAAGATCAATATATAGGTTTACTTAAAAATTAAAAATAATGTGTTTACACACTAAACAGTTTATTGTATTGAGTTCAGGCCCAAATTGGTTTAATCCATGTTAGATTCGTGTTTAACACAATAACTTCAAATCAGATTCGGTCGTATTATTGTGTCGAATCACTGTTTTCCAACTTTTATCTATTACCAAACATGGTTGAAACAACTAAATTAATCATAAAAAGTCACCTAAAGGTCAAGCCAATAAAATACCAAGCAATTAACTCATCATCCCATCCACTTTGATAACACTGCTAGTTTCAAAGAAAAGGATAGACCGCATTCCTAATAGCTAAAGAAACGGAGGCAAGAAAGAGGTCAAGGGAGTCGAAAAAGGAGTAATTTCCAGGCAAGGAGCATCAATATATATAGGTTTATCATTTAGATTTCACTATTATGTCATGTAACAGATTTTGGCAGATAATCCCTTACTTATTCAAATTCAAATATAATTGTGAAGATTGATTATATTTAAGGTACGAGAATGAAATTGTCATCCAAAGTTTCCTACCAATGTGAAGCTTTTAGGTTTCAACTATGAAAATTAGAGCTTTGCGAAAGACTGAACTCTATAATTTAATTTGTTGGACAAATAAAGAGATAAAAGGGTCACGATGTTGTTAAAAATATAGTCCTGTTAATTACTAAGACGATGTGATAGTGTATTACTTTTTTTATGATCATTTAGATACCATATACGTTCTTCCCAAGGATTCATTCAGTACATATCATTCATCATGCATATCTCGTCCATTTGAAAATTCGGATTTGTACAAGATTTTGGTGCGATGTTGGTGTTCAGTGGCTATGGTGTAGTGGTTATCACATTAGTCTTACACACTAAAGGTCCCCAGTTTAATCCTGGGCAACAACATTTTTATGTACATATTGTGTTTCATTTTTCACATAAATTGAAACGCCAACTTTATTTTCCTTTCCCCTTCCCTTTACTGAGCCTCTCCACCTCTGCACTTAGCACCACATATTGATAGGCTAACGTTGCCTCTTTAATTTCTTTCTTTCTTTTTTTTCTAAAGTAAGCTGATTTTTGATCCAGAAAAAAAGCAAGTTGCTCTGCGCATAACTATTGATGGTATTCTTCACATTCATATTTAATTAGACCCCCTACTGCTAGTGTGACTTACATGTTTGGCATCTTCTAATAAATAGTTCTTGCGCCGCCACATCCCCTACGATGATGTCATTATAAAATGTAGTTGTAATGGGCGGTAGGTTCAGGAACGCTATATATGGAATCCCACTATCCCAACCTTGATTTTGTGGGATTTAATGAGTAGCACTTTTCGTGAGCATACTTAGAAAAAGAGTATGAGAATTTTTTTAAAATTTATTCTTAAAAAACTGATGAATAAGTATCTCAGAAACATGAAAGGTACATATAATGATTTGTACATAAGAAATTCTCTCATTTTCTTATCGAAAAAGAAATTCTTTCGTTCACAACCTCATGTTGTACACTATTTACCATAAGTAGCAAACACAGTTTTTTTATAAAAATTACAAAATAAGTGGAAAAAAATACAAGTTTCAAACATTCTAGTTTGTTTGTTATAAAAGCAATTTAACAGTCTTATTGAGACATAAAATATAAAGTTTTTTAGAAGTTTTAATAGATTGCTGAAGTTAATGAAGTCATTAAGAATTATGTAAATCTTTTATACCAATGTGGAAACTTGAATATGCATATAATTTTCTTTTGAAGACAAGAAAACAAACGATGAAGACTGAGAGAGCAAATGCACCATCCAATATTTCTATTATTCTGATCGAAAATCCTAGAACATTGTAGGCATCCCTTGAAGTCATGAAAAGTATTTAGTAATACTTACTCTTAAAACAAGGCAGAGGCTTGATGAAACATGTTGAAACTTGCTTGGTTCTATTTAATGAGATTATATTATTAGAATGCTGCGAGATGTGCTTATAAAATTGTTTAAATGTGCACAAACCCAATATCAAGTTTTTAAAATTCGTTTTTATTGACCTTGTGATATAGAATATAAACAAATTACGTGACCTGTATATTATATGCAGTGATTGTTGTAAGATTAATTTAAGAGTAACATTTTGACACGTATAACATAAGAACAATTTGCAAATATGGTACAATTGAAAATCAATTTATTATTAACACAATAACTCCACCATAGTTAGATGGATTAGAATGTAATCACTAAATTTTTTTTTATTATTCATCATTAATAAAGCCTTATTTTACATATAATATAAATCGTTAGTATTATTGTAATTGTAAAATTTGTATTTTTTGTAGAAATTTCATATTATCTAACTTATAAATTTATCGTTAATTTACTAAAATTACATAATTATTTTAGGAACCTAATTCAAATTCATTCACAATTTATATTTAAAATATTATAATTAGAAATACCGTCAAAATACAATTGGAAACACAACCACTTGATGCTACACATTTTGGGTTAATCATTCGATACATCTTAACCCAATTATCCATGAACAATTCGATAATTTGTGTTTAATCATAATATAATGTATACATTACTTCTTACAACTACTGAATGGTGCTGAATTATATTGGATTGTACTTAATGTTATTGAACTACGCTAAATGATTATGATTTATACGTGTCAAAAATTATTGAATGTTGATGGTAAATATTTATGATAAGTCCAATAGAACAGTTCATGATTCATTGTTGTGGTAGCAACATGAACATGTGTGTCACGTATCACACAACTCTTTTAGTAAGAGAACGCTCCCAACTTTAATGAGCAGTTCATTGCTGTCCCTTAACAACTCTTCTACTCGCTCATTCCTGTCATATACACAATGCATGAAATTTTCTATGCCTAATCTTACAGAGTGATCATTTCGCATTATACAACAACTAGACCTAATTAAGTTTTCAATTTCAAAAAACCCTTGAATAATAACATTGTCAATGTTTGGTTGAAAATCCTTCGACTATTTAAACATGATGCACGAATGAATCAAGATTTTCAACCCTTTAGCCACAGTATGTAGAAGTACAATGATATGATTATTAAATTATAAATTAAAATTAATTTAAGAACGATATTTTGCATACATTTGTACTTAATGAGATTCATTTTGCCTTTTGGTTTTTGAAATTTTTAAGCAAAAAAAAGAAAATAAAATTTTAACTTTGAATTTTAATATCTAACGGCATCTGTCAACTATATAATCACATATATAAATAAATGATAAAAGATAAGTACATTGCCCGCATTTGGTAAACGTGTGCGATAATTTGGTCAACTTTATCTAATTATGGGGTTTGGTAAACCAATTTCGAAAAGAAGTTAATTTCCTTCAAATCTAACTATCATAATTTCAAGAAGTTCTTAGGAATCAACTTCTCACATCAAACTTTTAGGGATGGTAAGATTACCATTAATGAATGTCTCCACAATTCTAATTTGCCAACAACTTTTTAACATTAATTCCAGTCAAAATAATTCATTTAATTATGTCAAATAGCTAACCAAATGGATCAATGTTAAGCTTAAAATTCATAATTGAGCTTTTTGAAATATTTTCTATAGAACAATCAAGTTTCAATGTGAACCTTCAAATTGTTCTAGTGACGAAAATACCAAATTATTTGAGCGGCGAAAAATGTCGATTGAACTGTCGTGGTAGAGAAAAATGTTGACCAAATGAACGTTGAGCTCAAAATTTCGATCTAAGCCTGTTTTAATCTTTTCTACCTAATGGTCAATTTCGATCCAAATTGTGGAAATTTTTTTACTGGTACAAAATATTGACCGAATTGTTTAAGTGGCAAGAAAAATCAATGGAAATTTCGTGGTGTGGAAAAATATTGATCAAATAAAGGAAAGTGGAGCTCGAAATATGAATTTGAGGCTATTTTAATATTTTCTTTCTTGTGATTAAGTTTTGATCCAAACAGTTAAAATCGTTTTAGGGGCGAGTCAGCTGAATTATTTAATTAAGTGGCAAAAAATGTCAATTGAATTGTCGTGGTGGAGATGAATGTTGACTGAATAAAAGAAACTTGAGCTCAAAATCTAGACTTGAGTTTATTTTAATATTTTTCATCGAATAATCAAGTTTTGATTCAACCCGTTGAAGTACAATTTTGCATCTAAATTCAAGCTACCCATATCGTCAAGGAATTGAAGGGAGAAAATCAACTTCCTATCTTCTCAAAACGAAAATTATTTTCCTCCATTGGGGGAAAAATCATTTTCCTTGGAAAATTGTCTTCCATCCTTTTGTTGTGCCAAACAATGGAAAATTGGAAAACTACTTTATGGGGATTCTTAATATCAAGTGACCGCAACGTAAGATCAATATATAGGTTTACTTAAAAATTGAAAATAATGTGTTTGCACTCTAAACAGTTTATTCTATTGAGTTCAACCCCAAATTGGTTTAATCCGTGTTAGATTCGTGTTGAACACAATAATCTCAAGTCAGATTCGGTCGTATTATTGTGTCGAATCACTCTTTTCCAACTTATATCTATTACTAAACGTGGTTGAAACAACCAAATTAATCATGGAAAGTCACCTATAGGTGAAGCCAATAAAATACCAAGCAATTGACCTATCATACCATTCGGTTTGATGACACTGCTAATATCAAAGAAAAGGATAGACCGCATTCATAATAGTTAACAAAAAGGAGGCAAGAAAGACGTCAAGGGAGTCGCAAAAAGAGTAATTTTCACGTAAAGAGCATCAATATATATAGGTTTATCATTTAGATTTCACTCTTATGTCATGTGAACGATTTTGGGACATAATCCCTTACTTATGCAACTCCAAATATAATTATGAAGATTGATTATATTTAAGTTACAAGAATGAAAATGCCATCCCAAGTTTGCTACTAATATCAAGCTTTCAGGTTTCAACAATGAAAATTAGAGCTTTGCGAAAGACTGAACTCTATAATTTTATTTGTTGGACAAATAAAGAGACAAAAAGGTCACCATTCTGTTAAAAATATAGTCCTATTAATTAGTAACACGATGTGGTAGTGTATTACTTTTTTGATGATCATTTAGATATCATACACGTTCTTCCCAAGGATTCATTCGGTACATATCATTCGTCATGCATACCTCGTCCATTTGAAAATTAGGATTTGTACAACATTTTAGTGCGATATTGGTGTCCAGTTGTTGTGGTGTAGTAGTTATCATGTTAGTCTTACACGCTAAAGCTCCCCAGTTCGATCTTGGGAGCAGCATTTTTATGTACATCTTGTGTTTCATTTTTCACATAAATTGAAACGCCGACTTTATTTCCCTTTCCCCTACCCTTTATTGAGCCTCTCCACCTCTGCACTTAGCATCACATATTGATAGGCTCACCTTGCCTCTTTAATTTATTTATTTCTTTTTTTTTTCTAAAGTAGGTTGATTTTTGATCCAGAAAAAAAAAGCAGGTTGCTCTACTTATAACTATTGATGGTATTCTTCACGTTCATATTGAATTAGACCCCCTACCGCTAGTGTGACTTACATGTTTTGCATCTTCTAATAAATAGTTCTTGCTCCGCCACATCCCCTACGATGTTGTCATTATAAAATCTCGTTGTAATGGTGGTAGGTTCAGGAACGGTATATATGAAATCCCATTATCCTAACCTTGATTTTTTGGGATTAATGAGTAGCACTTTTTGCGAGCATACTTAGAAATAGAGTTTGAGAATTTTTTAAAAATTTATTCTTAAAAAATTGATGAATAAGAATCTGAGACACATGTAATCTACATATAATGATTTGTAAGTAAGAAATTCTCTCATTTTCTTGTCAAAAAAGAAATTCTTTCATTCACAACCTCATGTTATACACTATTTACGGTAAGTAGCAAACATAGTTTTTTATAAAAATTACAAAATCAGTGGAAAAAAAATACAAGTTTCAAACATTATACTTTGTTTGTTGTAAAAGCTATTTAACTATCTTGCTGAGATGTAAAATATAAAATTTTTTATAAGTTTTAATAGATTGCGAAAGTTAATGAAGTCATTAAGAATTACGTAAATCTTTTATACAAATGTGAAAACCTAAATATGCGTATAATTTTCTTTTGAAGACAAGAAAACAAACGATGAAGACTGAGAGAGCTAATGCACCATCCAATATTTCTGTTATTCTGATCGAAAATCCTAGAACATTGTAGGCATGCTTTGAAGTCATGAAAAGTATTTATTAATACTTACTCTCAAAACAAGGCAGAGGCTTGATGAAACATGTTGAAACTTGCTTGATTTTGCTGAATGAGATTATATTATTAGAATGCCACGAAATGTGCTTATAAAATCGTTTAAATGTGCACAAACCCAATATCAACTTTTTAAAATTCGTATTTATTGACCGTGTGATATAGAATGTAAACATATTACATGACCTGTATATTATGGGCCTGTTCTTTTCGTTGGTAAATTGGATGGGTAAATGGGTGAAGTAGGTTGAAGTAGGTTAAGGTGGGTTGAAGTTGGTATTTTTTTTAGAAGTGGGTTGAAATAGGTTGAACTGGGTTGATGTAGGTTGAAGTGCATTGAAGTTGGTATATTTTTTATGTATTGGGTTGAAGTGGGTTAAAATAATGAGAATGTCATTAATGCGTGATAATTTATGAAGTTATCAAAATTTTGTGGAATTTTTGTTTATTCTTTTTTATTTTTTATTATTTTTTTTATTGTTTATTTTTTTTTTCATTTTTTCATTTTTTCATTTTTAATTTTCATTTTTTATTTCTTATTTCTTATTTCTTAATTTTTCTTTTTTTATTTAGTATTTAATATTTTGTATTTTTTATATTTTATATTTTTATATTTTTTTTATATTTTTTTTCATTTTGTATTTTTTATTTTGTATTTTTTATTTTTTATTTTGTATTTTTTAATTTTTAATTTTTAATTTTTAATTTTAATTTTTAATTTTTAATTTTTTAATTTTTTAATTTTAATTTTTTATTCCTTATTTCTTATTTTTTATTTTTTTATATTTTTATTTAGTATTTTTTATTTTATTTATTTTATTTTATTTTTTTCTAGAAATTTCTGTACCTTTTATTTGGAATAAAAATAAAAAGATAAAAAATTTAAAAATAAATACAAAAAATTTAAAAAATACAAAAATTAAAAATGACAGATAAAAAATTTAAAAAAAAAAATAATTTAATACAAACAATTAAAAATAAAATTTAAAATTTAAAAATAAAAATTAAATGCAAAAAATTAAAAATAAAAGCAAAAAATCAAAAAATCAAAAATCAAAAATCAAAAATCAAAAATCCAAAAATCCAAAAATTCAATACAAAAACTTAAATATTAAAAATTTAAAATTTAAAATTTATAAATTTATAAATAAGCTAAAAAAATACATAAATACAAAAATAAAACAATTTCAAAGTATCATAATTTACAAAAAAGTAGTATAGTAAGCTTTTTGGTGCAAGAATGATTAAATCTCACATGATACTTTACAAGTTATTAAAATTATGAAGGAGGTGGGTTGAAGTAGGTTGAAGTGGGTTGAAGTAGGTTGAAGTAGGTTGAAGTTTGTATTTTTTTTTTTCAAGTGGGTTGAAGTAGGTTGAAATATGTTGAAGTGGATTGGGGTTGATAAATTGCAATTGACTCACTGCAAAGTTTTGTTATTATTTATCATTAATAAAGCCTTATTTTACATATAATATAAATCATTGATATTACTGTAATTGTAAAATTTGTGATTTTTGTACAAATTTTATATTATCCAACTTATAAATTTATCATTAATTTACTAAAATTACATAATTATTTTAGGAACCTAATTCAAATTCATACACAATTTGTATTTAAAATATTATAATTAGAATACCGTCAAAATACAATCGGAAACACAACCACTTGACGCTACACATTTAGGATTAATCATTCGGTACATCTTAATCCAATTATCCACGAACAATTAGATAATTTGTGTTTAATCATAATATAATGTATTCATTACTTCTTACAACTACTGAATGGTGCTGAATTATATTGGATTGTACTGGATGTTATTGAATTAAGCTAAGTGATTATGAATTATATGTGTCAAAAATTATTGAATGTTGATGATAAATATTTATGATAAGTCCGAAAGAACATGTCATGATTCATTGTTGTGGTAGCAACATGAACATGTGTATCACATATCACACCAGTCTATTCGTAAGAGAACGCTCCCAATTTCAATGAGCAGTTCATTGTTGTCTCTTAACAACTCTTCTACTCGCTCATTCCTGTCATATACACAATGCATGACATTTTCTATGCCTAATCATACAAAGTGATCATGTTGCACTCTACAGCAACTGGACCTAATTAAGTTTTTAATTTCAAAAAACCCTTGAATAATAACATTGTCAAAGTTTGGTTAAAAATCCTTGGACTATTTAAACATGACGCACGAATGAATCAAGATTTTCAACCCTTCAGCCACACCATGTAGCAGTAGAATGATATGATTATTAAATTATAAATTAAAATTAATTTAAGAATGATATTTTCCAGACATTCGCACTTAATGAGATTCATTTTCACCTTTTGGTTTTTGAAATGGTAAAGGAAAAAAAAGAAAATCAAATCTAAACTTTGAATTTTAATATCTAGCAGCATCTGTAAACTATATAATCACATATCTTCATCTAATAAAAGCTAAGTACATTGCTCGCATTTGGTAAACTTTTGCGCTAATTTGGTCAACTTTATCTAATTATGGGGTTTGGTAAACCAATTTCGGAAAGAAGTTAAGTTCCTTCAAATCTAACTATCATAATTTAAAGAAATTCTTAGGAATCGACTTCTCACATCAAATTTGTAGGGATGGTTAGATTACCATTAATGAATCCTTCCACAATTCTAATTTGCCCACAACTTTTTAACATTAATTCAAGTCAAAATAATTCATTTAATTTTGTCAAATAGCTGACCAAATGGATCAATGTTAAGCTTAAAATTCAAAATTGAGATTTTTGAAATATTTTCTATAGAATAATCAAGTTTCAATGTGAACCTTCAAATCGTTCTAGTGACGAAAATATCAAATTATTTGAGCGGCAAAAAATGTCGATTGAATTGTCATGGTAGAGAAAAATGTTGACCAAATGAACGTTGAGCTCAAAATTTCGATCTAAGCCTGTTTTAATCTTTTCTACCGAATGGTCAATTTCGATCCAAATTGTGGAAATTGTTTTGCTTGTAAAAAATATTGACCGAATTGTTTAAATGGCGAGAAACATCAATTGAAATTTCATGGTGGAGAAAAATGTTGACCAAATAACGGAATGTGTAGCTCGAAAAATGAATTTGAGCCTATTTTAATATTTTGTTTCTGATGATCAAGTTTTGATCCAAACAGTTGAAATTGTTTTAGGGGCGAGTGAGCTGAATTATTTAATTAAGAGGCAAAAATTGTCAATTGAATTGTCGTGGCAGAGATGAATGTTGACTGAATAAAAGAAACTTGAGCTCAAAATCTGGACTTGAGTTTATTTTAATATTTCCCATCAAATAATCAAGTTTTGATTCAACCCGTTGAAGTACAATTCTGCATCTAAATTCAAGCTGCCAACATTGTCAATGAATTGAAGGGAGAAAATCAACTTCCTCTCTTATCAAAACGGAAATTATTTTCCTCCATTGGGGGCAAAATCATTTTCCTTGGAAAATAGTCTTCCATCCTTTGTTGTGCCAAATAATAAAAAATTGGAAAACTAGTTTATGGGGATTCTTCATATCAAATGACCGGATCGTAACATCAATATATATGTTTACTTAAAAATTGAAAATAATGTGTTTACACACTAAATAGTTTATTCTATTGAGTTCAACCCCAAATTGGTTTAATCCGTGTTAGATTCGTGTTTAACACAATAATTTCAAGTCAGATTCGGTCGTATTATTGTGTCGAATCACTCTTTTCCAACTTTTATCTATTACCAAACGTGGTTGAAACAACCAAATTAATCATAAAAAGCACCTATAGCCGAAGCCAATAAAATACCAAACAATTAACTTATCATACCATCCAGTTGGCTAGTATCAAAGAAAAAGATAGACCGCATTCATAATAGCTAAAGACATGGAGGTAAGAAAGAGGCCAAGGGAGTTGAAAAAGGAGTAATTTTCATGTAAGGAGCATCAATATATATATAGGTTTATCATTTAGATTTCACTCTTACGTAATGTGAAAGATTTTGAGAGATAATCACTTATGCAAGTCCAAATATAATTATGCAGATTGATTATATTTAAGTTACGAGAATGAAATTGTCATCCCAAGTTTCCTAGTAATATCAAGCTTTCAGGTTTCAACTATGAAAATTAGAGCTTTGCGAGAGACTGAACACTATAATTTAATTTGTTGGACAAATAAAGAGATAAAAACGTCACCATTTTGTTAAAAATATGGTCATGTTAATTTCTAACACGATGTGATAGTCTATTACTTTTTTGATGATCATTTAGATATCATATACGTTCTTCCCAAGGATTCATTTGGTACATATCATTTGTCATGCTTATCTCGTCCATTTGAAAATTAGGATTTGTACAACATTTTAGTGTGAAGTTAGTGTTGAATTGCTGTAGTGTAGTGGTTATCACGTTAGTCCTATACACTAAAGGTCCCCAGTTCAATCCTGGGCAACAACATTTTAATGTACATCTTGTGTTTCATTTTTCACATAAATTGAAACGCCAACTTTATTTCCCTTTCC
>JACYFF010031956.1:34115182-34143565 GCA_017589665.1 Selenicereus undatus | reverse complement strand
TAGCTGAACAAATGGATCAATGTCAAGCTTAAAATTCAAAATTGAGCTTTTTGAAATATTTTCTATAGAATAATCAAGTTTGAATGTGCACCTTCAAATTTTTCTAGTGACAAAAAAGCCAAATTGTTTGAGCGGTGAAAAATGTTGATTGAATTGTCATGGTAGAGAAAAATGTTGACCAAATGAATGTTGAGCTCAAAATTTCAATCTAAGCCTATCTTAATATTTTCAACCTAATGAGCAATTTCGATCCAAATTGTGGAAATTGTTTTATTGAAAAAAAATATATTGTCCAAATATTTTAAGCGGCGAGAAATGTCAATTGAAATTTCGTGTTAGAGAAAAATGTCGACCAAATAAAGGAATGTGGGGCTCAAAATATGAATTTGAGCCTATTTTAATATTTTCTTTATGACAGTCAAGTTTCGATCAAAATATTTGAAATTGTTTTAAGGGCGAGTCAGCTGAATTATTTAATTAAGCGGCAAAAAATGTCAATTGAATTGTTTTGGCAGAGATGAATGTTGACTGAATAAAAGAAACTTGAGCTCAAAATCTGGACTTGAGTTTATTTTAATATTTTCCATCGGATAATCAAGTTTTGATTCAACCCGTTGAAGTACAATTTTGCATCTAAATTCCAATTGCCAATATCGTCAATGAATTGAAGGGAGAAAATCAACTTCCTATCTTCTCAAAACGAAATTATTTTTCTCCGTTGGGGGAAAAATTATTTTCTTTGGAAAATAGTCTTCCATCCTTTGTTGTGCCAAACAATGGAAAATTGGAAAACTACTTTATGGGGATTCTTAATGTCAAATGACCGCATCGTAAGATCGATATATAGGTTTACTTAAAAATTGAAAATAATGTGTTTACACACTAAACAGTTTATTCTATTGAGTTCAGCCCCAAATTGGTTTAATCCATGTTAGATTCGTGCTTAACTCAATAATTTCAAGTCAGATTCGGTCGTATTATTGTGTCGAATCACTCTTTTCCAACTTTTATTTATTAGCAAACGTGGTTGAAACAACCAAATTAATCATAAAAAGTCACATATAGGTGAAGCCATTAAAATACCAAGCAATTAACTTATCATACTATCCAGTTTGATGACACTGCTCGTATAAAAGAAAAGGATACACCGTATTCATAATAGCTAAAGAAACGGAGGTAAGAAAGAGGTCGAGGGAGTCGAAAAAGGAGTAATTTTCATGTAAGGAGCATCAATATATATAGGTTTATCATTTAGATTTCACCTTTTTGTCATGTGAAAGATTTTGGGTGATAATCCATTGCTGATGCAAGTCCAAATATAATTGCAACACCTCGAGTGTTGTTTAAAAAGATCGAAGTGACTACTTATATCACCAAAGGTGCACCTTTATTTTCGGGAAGCGCACTCTTAAGAACTCCACAGTTAAGCGTGTTTGCTGGGGAGCAATCTTGGGTTGGGTGACCTCCTGGGAAGTTTCCCAAGCTGCGTGCGAGCGAGGACGAAGCACTCGGGAAAGACTTGTGGTGATTTGTGGGGCGAGTAAATGATCCTTGAAGCTGTTATTGGTAATACCTGCGACCGAGAGGGGTCGGGGCATTGCAGATAGTATCAGAGCCGACCCGCGACCGTGAGCTGCGCCAATGGATGGAGAGCCTATGGGCAGTCAGCTAGCGGGGCAAAGATACTGGGTGTGGACTGCCGGTCAAGAGGACCCGTAAGTTTGTCGGTTAGTGAGGCACAACGAGGACGTTGTGCGCTTTAAGTGGGGGTGATTGTAACACCCCGAGTGTAGCTTAAAAGGATCGAAGTGACTACTTATATCACCAAAGGTGCAAATTTCTTTTCGGGAAGCGCACTCTTAAGAAATCCACAGTTAAGCGTGTTTGTTGGGGAGCAATCTTGGGATGGGTGACCTCCTGGGAAGTTTCCTAGGTTGCGTGCAAGCGAGGAAGAAGCACGCAGGAAAGACTTGTGGTGATTTGTGGGGCCAGTCAACAATCCTTGAAGCTGTTATTAGTAAGACCTGCGACCGAGAGGGGTCGGGGCATTACAATAATTATGAAGATTGATCACATTTAAGTTATGATACTGAAATTGTCATCCCAAGTTTCCTACTAATATCAAGCTTTCCGGTTTCAACTATAAAAATTAAAGCTTGCGAAAGACTGAACTCTATAATTTATTCGTTGGACAAATAAAGAGATAAAAAGGCCACCATTTTTGTTCAAAATATAGTCCTGTTAATTACTAACACGATGTGATAGTGTCTTACTTTTTTGATGATCATTTAGATATCAAATATGTTCTTCCCAAGGATTCATTCGATACATATCATTCGTCACACATATTTCGTCCATTTGTAAATCAGGATTTGTACAACATTTTAGTGCAATGTTGGTGTCCAGTTGCTGTGGTGTAGTTCAGTTGCTGTGGTGTAGTGGTTATCACATTAGTCTTACACACTAAAGGTCCTAGTTCGATCCTGGGCAGCAACATTTTTATGTACATCTTGTGTTTCATTTTTCACATAAATTGAACGCCAACTTTATTTCCCTTCCCCCTTCCCTTTATTGAGCCTCTCCACCTCTGCAGTTATCATCACATATTGATAGGCTCACCTAGTGTCTTTAATTTATTTCTTTCTTTTTTTCTAAAGTAGGTTGATCTTTGATCCAGAAAAAAAGCATGTTGCTCATCGCATAACTATTGATGGTATTTTTCACATTCATATTTAATTAGACTCCCCACCGCTTGTGTGACTTACATGTTTTGCATCTTGTAATAAATAGTTCTTGCTCCGGCACATCCCCTACCGATGTTATCATTACAAAATGTAGTTTTAATGGTGGTAGGTTCAGGAACGCCGTACATGGAATCCCATTATCCCAACCTTGATTTTATGGGATTTAATGAGTAGCACTTTTGTGAGCATACTTAGAAATAGAGTTTGAGAATTTTTTTTAAATTTACTCTTAAAAAAATCTCTTAAAAAAATGATGAATAAGTGTGTGAGACATATGTAATCTAGGTATAATGATTTGTAAGTAAGAAATTCTCTCATTTTGTTATCGAAAAAGAAATTCTTTCGTTGACAACCTCATGTTATACAGTATTTACCGTGAGTAGCAAACGCAGTTTTTTATAAAAATTACAAAATCAGTGTGAAAAAATACAAGTTTCAAACATTCTACTTTGTTTGTTATAAAAGTAATTTAACTATCTTGCTGAGATGCAAAATATAAAATTTTTTATAAGTTTTAATAGGTTGCTGAAGTGAATGAAGTCATAAAGAATTACGTAAATCTTTTATACAAATCTGGAGACCTGAATATGCATACAATTTTGTTTTGAAGACAAGAAAAGAAACGATGAAGACAGAGAGACCAAATGCACCATCCAATATTTCTGTTATTCTGATCGAACATCCTAGAACATTGTAGGCATCGCTTGAAGTCATGAAATGTATTTATTAATACTTACTCTTAAAACAAGGTAGAGGATTGATGAAACGTGTTGAAACTTGCTTAGTTTTCCTGAATGAGATTATATAATTAGAATGCCACAAAATGTGCATACAAAATTGTTTAAATGTGCACAAACCCAAACATCAACCTTTTAAAATTCATATTCTTTTAGTACTTACTCTTAAAACAAACCGAACATCAACTTTCTAAAATTCGTATTTTATTAACCTTGTGATATAGAATATAAACATATTACAATGACCTGTATATCACATGGAGTGATTGTTGTAAGATTAATTTAAGAGTAATGTTTTTCATTTGACAAGTATAATATACAAATAATTTCCGAATATAGTGAACTTGAAAATCCTTTATCAACACAATAATTTCCGACATTGTTAGATGGATTAGAATGTAATCAATGCAAACTTTTTTTATTATTCATCATTAATAAGACCTTATTTTACATAAAATACAAACCGTGAATATTATTGTAATTGTAAAATTTTATTTTTCGAAGAAATATTATATAATGTAACTTATAAATTTATCATTAATTTACTAAAATTACACAATTATTTTAAGAACCTAATTCAAATCCATACACAATTTGTACTTAAAATATCATAATTAGAAATACTGACAAAATACAATCTGAAACACAACCCCTTGACACTACACATTTAGGATTAAGCATTTGGTACATCTTAGTCCAATTATCCATGAACAATTAGATAATTTGTGTTTAATCATAATATAATGTATTCATTACTTCTTACAACTACTGATTGGTGCTGAATTATATTGGATTGCACTGAATGTTATTGAATTACGCTAAGTGATTATGAATTATACGTATCAAAAATTATTGAATGTTGATGATAAATATTTATGATAAGTCCAAAAGAACATGTCATGATTCATTGTTGTGGCAGGAACATGAACATGTGTATCACGTATCACACAACTCTTTTTGTAAGAGCACACTCCCAATTTTAATGAGTAGTTCATTGTTGTCCCTTAACAACTCTTCTGCTCGCTTATTCCTATCATATACACAATGCATGAAATTTTCTATGCCTAATCATACAAAGTGATCATTTCGCACTCTACAGCAACTGGACCTAATTAAGCTTTCAATTTCAAAGAACCCTTGAATAATAACATTGTCAAAGTTTGGTTGAAAAATCCTAGGACTATTCAAACATGACACACGAATGAATCAAGATTTTCAACCCTTCAACCACACCATGTAGAATTAAAATGATATGATTATTAAATTATAAATTAAAATTAATTTAAGAACGATATTTTGGCAACATTCATATATACTTATTGAGATGAGTTTTTGCCTTCTAGTTTTTGAAATTTTAAAGGGAAAAAAAATAAAATAAAATTTAAAATTTGAAGTTTAATATCTAGCGGCATCTGTCAACTGTATAATCACATATATAAATAAATGATAAAAGCTAAGTGCATTGCCCGCATTTGGTAAACTTTTGGAATAATTTGGTCAACTTTATCCAATTATGGGGTTTGGTAAACCAACTTCGGAAAGAAGTTAATTTCCTTCAAATCTAACTATCATAATTTAAAGAAGTTCTTAGGAATCGACTTCTCATATCAAACTTTTAGGGATGGTTAGATTACCATTAATGAATGTTTCCACAATTCTGATTTGCCCACAACTTTTTAACATTAATTCCAGTCAAAATAATTCATTTAATTTTGTCAAATAGCGCTGACCAAATGGAACAATGTTAAGCTTAAAATTCATAATTGAGCTTTTTGAAGCATTTTCTATAGAATAATCAAGTTTGAATGTGAACCTTCAATTGGTTCTAGTGACAAAAAAAGCAAATTGTTTGAGCGGCGAAAAATGTTGATTGAATTGTCATGGTAGAGAAAATTTTTGACCAAATGAACGTTGAGCTCGCTCAAAATTTTTATCTAAGCCTGTTTTAATCTTTTCTACCTAATGATCATTTTCGATCCAAATTGTGGAAATTGTTTTACTAGTAAAAATATTGACCGAATTGTTTAAGTGGCGAGAAACGTCAATTGAAATTTCATGGTGGAGAAAAATGTTGACCAAATAAAGGAATGTAGAGCTCGGAATATAAATTTGAGCATATTTTAATATTTTCTTTCAAACAATCAAGTTTCGATCCAAACAGTTGAAATTGTTTTAGGGGCGAGTCAGCTGAACTATTCAATTAAGTGGCAAAAAACGTCAATTGAATTGTCGTGCTGAAGATGAATGTTGATTGAATAGAAGAAACTTGAGCTCAAAATCTGGACTTGAGTTTATTTTAACGTTTCCCATCGAATAATCAAGTTTTGATTCAGCCCATTGAAGTACAATTTTGCATCTAATTCAAGCTGCCCATATCGTCAATGACTTGAAGGGAGAAAATCAACTTCCCATCCTCTCAAAATGGAAATTATTTTCCTCCATTGTAGGGAAATTCATTTTCCTCGGAAAATAGTCCTCCATCCGTTGTTGTGCCAAACAATGAAAAATTGGAAAACTACTTTATGGGAAATCTTAATATTGCGTGACCCTGCATCGGAAGATCGATATATAGGTTTACTTAAAAATTGAAAATAATGTCTTTACACACTAAACAATTTATTTTATTGAGTTCAGCCCCAAATTGGTTTAAATCTATGTTAGATTCGTGTTTAACTCAATAATTTCAAGTCAGATACGGTCGTATTATTGTGTCGAATCACTCTTTTCCAACTTTTATCTATCATCAAACGTGGTTGAAGCAACCAAATTAATCATAAAAAGTCACCTATAGGTGAAGCCATTTAAAATACCAAGCAATTAAATTATCATACCATCCATTTGATGACACTGCTAGCATCAAAGAAATGGATAGACCACATTCATAATACCTAAAGAAACGGAGGCAAGAAAGAGGTCAAGGAGGTCGAAAAAGGAGTAATTTTCATGTAAGGAGCATCAATATATATAGGTTTATCATTTAGATTTCACTCTTTTGTCATGTGATATATTTTGGGAGATAACCCCTTACTTATATAGGTCCAAATATAATTATGAAGATTGATTATATTTAAGTTACGAGAATGAAATTTTCATCCCAACTTTCCTACTAATATCAAGCATTCACATTTCAACTATGAAAATTAGAGCTTTACGAAAGACTGATCTCAATAATTTTATTTGTTGGACAAATAAAGAGATAAAAAGGTCACCATTTTGTTAAAATATAGTCCTGTTAGTTACTAACACGATGTGACAGTGTCTTACTTTTTTTATGATCATTTAGATATCATATATGTTCTTCTCAAGGATTCATTCGGTACATATCATTCGTCATGCATATCTTGTCCATTTGAAAATCAGGATTTGTACAGCATTTTAGTGCGATGTTGGTGTCCAGTTGCTGTGGTGTAGGGGTTATCACGTTAGTCTCACACACTAAAGGTCCCAGTTCGATACTGGGCAGCAACATTTTTGTTTGAGCTAAAAATGTGCAATTTTTAAGGTACTTTTTCACCGGTTTTATGCTCATTTTAATAATATTTTTAAGGTTTTTAATTTATTTTACTTTATTTTACAGATTTTGAATAAATGCAGAAAAAGGGCTTAAATGGAGGGAAAAGTGAGAAAAATAGAAGAATTGTCAGAGGTTGAAGAATCAGGCCAATTTCGATAAAAACCCGCAAAGGAAAAAGAAGAAACCAGACCGGTCTAGAAAAAAAAACCAGACTGGCCGGTTCAGCAGAAAACCCGGTTCAGCATTTAAGTAAACTCCCTCCCCTTCACGCTCTCTCTCTCCTTGCCTGTTCTGTTTCCCGAAACCTAGAACCTTCAACTCCATCTTCCTCGCCATCCTCGTCTCCTTCCTCTCTCTACTTCGTTCCTCTCTCTTCCACGACACCAGCACCGTGTCCTCCTCCACCGCGTTTCACGCTAATGGTGCCAGCACAACACCTCATCTTCCTCATCTACCGTCCACAGCATCCACGCATCGAAGGGTTGAAATTCGACGGGCTCCGGGTATAAAGGACACTCGCAGACGCCATTGAAGACAGTAGGTAATTTAGGAGTAAATTAGGTTAGGCCAGTTAGGTTTAATTTCGTTTTAGGCTTAGTTTCGTTTAATTTTCGCTTTCAATTTCCATTTCGTTTTCGAATTTCTGAATTAGGGTTTTAGTTAAATCGTTTTTAGGGTTTCGACTTCGAATTTGCATTTCTGGGTTTCGAATTTTGGGTTGTATTGATGATGCTGGCTCGATTTTTGGCAAAACAATTCTGGGTTACTGAATTCGATTTCCCCTCTCCCTTGTTGCGGTTTGTTCGAATTGTTGTTCTTGTTTCTGGTATGTTAATGTTGTTCGAATGGTTGCAATTCTGGGTAGTTGAAGCAATTGTGAGTATGCTCTTGCTGTTTTGGTTTCTGTTCAATCACCCTTCCCCTGCTGCTTTTGGTTCTTCGTTGTCTCAGATTTTTCATCCCTTCCCCTGGTTCGTAATGCATTCAGTTAGTGCTCTATTTCGATTTTGTTTCAATTCCCTTCCCCTGTCTCAAGCTTTGGTTCGTTGTTGCTTGCTATTGCTTGTTGTTCTTCACTCAATTGCCGCTTGGTTTTAATTTCGTCCCTTTCCCCCACTGTTGACTTTCATTTAAGATTCTGGAATAACAAATAATTAGGTTGTTAGTTTTTAACCATGGTTAATTGCAAGTTTAGTTGTTTAATTTGGTTTAATTGGTTAATCAATATAAAGGTTAGTTTAGGTTTAGTTTATTTAGTTAATTAGGTTGTTTTAATTCTTTGTTGAATTAGGATTAGATGAGTTTAGTTGAATTAGGTTGTTAAATTGATTTAAATAATTTCACTTAGTTTAGATAAGTAAATTTTATCGTTTAGTTTTAAATGACCATAATTTCACGTCTTCTCTGTGGACCGACCCTTAAGTACTACGACTGACAATCGAGTATTTGAGGTTTCTTTTTTCTTTAATTTAATTTTCCGCCCCCCTCAAAATCTCTCAACAATTTTTATGTACATCTTGTATTTCATTTTTCACATAAATTGAAACGCCAACTTTATTCCCGTTTCCCCTTCCCTTTATTGAGCCTCTCCATCTCTGCACTTAGCATCACAGATTGATAGGCTCACCTTGCCTCTTTTATTTATTTCTTTCTTTTTTTTCTAAAGTAGGCTGATCTTTGATCTAGAAAAAAGCAGGTTGCTTTGCGCATAACTATTGATGGTATTTTTCTATTAGAAAATTAGAGCAAATTAATAGCAGAAGCAATAGGATGAAACAAATATTCAGAAATGTAAAGAATGAAAACAAGAACAAAGCAATTACACACAAGATTTACGTGGAAACCCAATGCGAGAAAAAACCATGGACGGCGACGAGCACAATCAATCCACTATATGAGCAGGGAGAGTACAAAACGATCACAATCATTGTATCCCAATACGCAAACCCTAGTCGCCAAGAAACTCGCCCTAGAACTGAGAAGCTAGCACGACCGTGCTGGGTGTCATGGTCACCCCGTGCCAAATCCCCACCTCCTTTCGTCGTCACTTCTTCGGCCTAACATGCTCGTGTAGTCTGGCATAGTCCCACCATGCCGTTTCTTGGATTTTGGGCCACGAAACCCAACAATCTCCACCTTGGATCAAAGTCACCAACAATTACCAATTCTTTAACACCGTCATCGCACCCCGAAGGGTGATGCCCCTCCGGGGGGCCAATGCCTCGAAAGGCGCTCAAATACTGTGAATGCCAACTAAGTCCAAGCAATGCTTGAACTTAGCTCTGGGAGATGACTTATATGAACCTTTTTTCATATAGCCTGTCATAGTAGGTGCCTGTAAGACATAGAGGCTTCCATGCCTCAAACCCTTTAGTAGAATCCGACTGCCTTTTGAGACATTCATAACTCCACCTTCAGCTGAATATTTGCACCCCTTGGATTCAAGGGTGCCTAAAGAGATGAGGTTACGCTTCAAGTCAGGAACGTGACGAACATTCGATAAAGTCTTGGCAACACCATCATGGGTCTTGATTTTAACAGTACCGATTTCAGTTACATTACACTGGGCATTATTGCCCATGTGAACAACAATTGAGTTAACTGGATCATATGTTGAAAACCAATCCTTGTGAGGACACATATGATAAGTACACCCAGAATCAAGAATCCAATTAGAATCGCTCCCCCTTTCAGTAGAGGTAGCAAACAGAACATCACCATCAGAATCAGATTCAGCAAACGAAGCTTCAACAGGCTCACGAGAATTATCTTCTTCTTTTTTCCTTTTCTTTTACAGTTGCCAATAGTTAGCAACAATTTGACCCAATTTACCACAGTAATTGCAGGTCTTACTAGCGTGAGAATTTCTAGACTTAGAACGGTTCTTACTCCTTTTACCGTTCCCCTTTTAAGTTGTTTTACCCCTTACTACTAATCCCTCAGTAGAATCAGCATGAATGTCAATATCGAACTTATCCTTAGACAACAAGTTTGACTTAACATCCTCAAACGATATAGTATTAAAATTACTATATAGCATGATCTCCTTAAAGTGTTTATAGGAGGTGATAAAGACATAACAAGCAGAATGGTTGTATCCTCATCCTCAATCTTTACATCCATACTCTCCAAATCAACAAGAATAGAGTTAAACTCATTCAAGTATTTTTGAACAGGGGTACCTTCAGCCATACGAAAGGTGTATAACCTTTCCTTCAAATGAATCTTGTTGGCGAGACTCTTCGTCACGTAGAATTCCTCCAGCCGAACCCAAAGATCCACCGCAGTTGTCTTATCAAGCACCTCTCACAAGACATGTGGTGCTAAGCACAACTGTATGGCTGAAACTGCCTTCAACTCCAGTTCCTCCCATTCCTTGTCTGTCAATGATCCACGTCTCTTCTTTTGGTCTGCTGCCCATTATTCATCAGTCATCTTCTCGGGTTTCTGGTGAGGTCCTCGTAGAACCTTCCATAACCCATGCTGGATGAGAACTGCTCTCATCTGTACCTTCCAAAGATTAAAACTAATCTCCCCATCAAATTTCTGAATATCAACCTTCATAATTGAAGACATCCTAAACCTGGCTCTGATACCACTTGTTAGGAAATTAGAGCAAACTAATAGCGGAGGCAATAGGATGAAACAAATATTCAGAAATTTAAAGAACGATAACAAGAACAAAGCAATGACACACAAGATTTATATGGAAACCCAATGTCGGAAAAAACCACGGATGACGATGAGCATAATCAATCCACTATATGAGCAGGGAGAGTACAAAATGATCACAATCACAACAAGTGATTCGATCCAATAGCAGAATTACAACATCTCTTGTAATCTCTCTCAAAATCTCTCTAACTCTCAATGTGTTTAGGGATTCAGGGATTTGAAGTCTGAAGAAGTGCTTTTAGATCCTAGGCAAGGTCACTTTATATAGGGTCTAGAAATCTAGGGTTTAACTCTTAGAGGAGAACCCTAGCCGCCACAAAGATTGTATCCCAATACGCAAACCCTAGCTACCAAGAAACCCACGCCAAAACTGGGAACGCAGCACGACCGTGCTGGGTGGCACGATCACCCCGTGCCTATGTGGCATGGTCGTGCCACCTGACATGGCCTCCTCGTGCCAAATCCCTGCCTCCTTTCGTCGTCGCTTCTTCAGCCTAACACGACTATGTTGTCTGGCACAGTCCCACCGTGTCGTTTCTTGAATTTTGGGCCACAAAACCCAACATTTTCACATTCATATTTAATTAGACTCCCTACTACTTGTGTGACTTACATGTTTTGCATCTTCTAATAAATAGTTCTTGCTTTGCCACATCCCGTATCGATGTTGTCATTACACAATGTAGTTGTAATGGTGGTAGGTTCAGGAACGATATATATGGAATCCCACTATCCGAACCTTGATTTTATGGTATTTAATGAGCATCACTTTTTGTGAGCATACATAGAAATACAGTTTGAGAATTTTTTTAAAATTTACTCTTAAAAAATGATGAATAAGTGTCTGAGACACATGTAATCTACGTATAATGATTTGCAAGTAAGAAATTCTCTCATTTTCGTATCGAAAAAGAAATTCTTTCGTGTACAACCTCATGTTATACAGTGTTTACCGTAAGTAGCACACACAGTTTTTTATAAAAATTACAAGATTAGTGGGAGAAAATACAAGTTTCAAACATTCTACTTTGTTTTTTATAAAACCAATTTACCTATTTCACTGAGATGTAAAATATAAAAATTTTATAAGTTTTAATAGATTGCTAAAGTTAACGACGTCATTAAAAATTATAAATCTTTTGTACAAATGTGGAAACATGAATATGCGTATATTTTCTTTTGAAGACAAGAAAACAAACGATGATGACTGAGACAGCAAATGCACCATCCAATATTTCTATTATTCTGATCGAAAATCCTAGAACATTGTAGGCATCCCTTGAAGTCATGAAAAGTATTTATTAATACTTACTCTTAAAATAAGGTAGAGGATTGATGAAACGTGTTGAAACTTGCTTAACTCTGCTGAATGAGATTATATAATTAGAAAGCAACGAAATTTTCTTATAAAATTGTTTAAATGTGCACAAACCCGTCATGAACTTTTTAAAATTTGAATTTTTTTAATACATATTCTTAAAACAAACCCAACATCAACTTTTTAAAATTTGTATTTTATTAACCTTGTGATATAGAATATAAACATATTACAATGACCTGTATATTACATGGAGTGGTTGTTGTAAGATTAATTTAAGAGTAACGTTTTTCATTTGACAAGTATAATATACAAATAATTTGCAAAGATGGTGCAGTTGAAAATCCCTTTATTATTAACACAATAATTTCCCACATTGTTAGATGGATTAGAATGTAATCAATGCAAAAACATTTTATTATTCATGATTAATAAGACCTTATTTCACATAAAATATAAACCATGAATATTATGGCAATTGTAAAATTTTATTTTTTGAAGAAATATTATATTATGTAACTTACAAATTTATCATTAATTCACTAAAATTACATAATTATTTTAAGAACCTAATTCAAATCCATACACAATTTGTTTTCAAAATATTATAACTAGAAATCTTGATAAAATACAATCGGAAACACAACCCCTTGATGTTAGACATTTAGGATTAATCATTTGGTACATCATGGTCCAATTATACATGAACAATTAGATAATTTGTGTTTAATCATAATGTAATGTATTCATTACTTCTTACAACCACTGAATGGTGCTGAATTATATTGGATTGTGCTAAATGTTATTGATTACGCTAAGTGATTATGAATTATACGTGTCAAAAATTGTTGAATGTTGATGATAAATATTTATTACAAATACAAAAGAACATATCATGATTCATTGTTGTGGTAGGAACATGAACATGTGTATCACGTATCACACAACTCTTTTGGTAAGAGAACGTTCCCAATTTTAATGAGCACTTCATTGTTGTCCCTTAACAACTTTTCTACTCGCTCATTCCTATTATATGCACAATGCATGAAATTTTCTATGCCTAATCATACAAAGTGATCATTTCGCACGCTACAGCAACAGGACCTAATTAAGTTTTCAATTTCAAAAAACCCTTGAATATTAACATTATCAAAGTTTGGTTGAAAAATCCTTGGACTATTTAAACATGATGCACGAATGAATCATGATTTTCAACCCTTCAACCACACCATGTAGAATTACAATAATATGATTATTAAATTATAAATTAAAATTAATTTACGAACGATATTTTGCAGACATTCATACTTATTGAGATTAATTTTTGCCTTTTAGATTTTGAAATTTTAAAGGAAAAAAAAAGAAAGTCAAATTTAAACTTTGAAGTTTAGTATCTAGCGGCATCTGTCAACTATATAATCACATATATACATAAATGATAAAAGCTGAGTGCATTTCCCGCATTTGGTAAACTTTTGGAATAATTTGGTCAACTTTATCTAATGATGGGGTTTGGTAAACCAATTTCGGAAAGAAGTTAATTTCCTTCAAATCTAACTATCAGAATTTAAAGAAGCTCTTAGGAATCAACTTCTCACATCAAACTTTTAGGGATGGTTAAACTACCATTAATGAATGTTTCCACAATTCTAATTTGCCCACAACTTTTTAACATTAATTACAATAAAAATAATTCATTTAATTTTGTCAAATAGCTAACCAAATGGATCAATGTTAAGCTTAAAATTCATAATTGAGCTTTTTGAAACATTTTCTATAGAATAATCAAGTTTCAATGTGAACCTTAAAATTGTTCTAGTGATAAAAAAATCAAATTGCTTGAGCAGCGAAAAATGTCGATTGAATTGTAATGGTAGAGAAAAATAATCACCAAATGAAAGTTGAGCTCAAAATTTCGATCTAAGCCTGTTTTAATCTTTTCTACCTAATGATCAACTTCGATCCAAATTGTGAAAATTGTTTCACTGGTAAAAAATATTGACCGAATTATTTATGTGGCGAGAAACGTCAATTGAAATTTTGTGGTGGAGAAAAATGTTGACCAAATAAAGGAATGTGGAGCTCAAAATATGAATTTGAGCATGTTTTAATATTTTCTTTCTGACGATCAAGTTTCGATCCAAACAGTTGAAATTTTTTTAGGGGCGAGTTAGCTGAATTATTTAATTAAGTGGCAAAAAATGTCAATTGAATTGTTGTGGCGGACATGAATGTTTACTGAATAAAAGAAACTTGAGCTCAAAATTTGGACTTGAGTTTATTTTAATATTTTCCACCGAACAATCAATTTTTTGTTCAACCCGTTGAAGTACAATTTTGCATCTAAATTCAATCTGCCTATTTTGTCAATCAATTGAAGGGAGAAAATCAACTTCCTATCTTCTCAAAACGGAAATTATTTTCCTCCATTGGGGGGAAAATTATTTTCCTTGGAAAATAGTCTTCCGTCCTTTGTTGTGCCAAACAATGGAAAATTAGAAAACTACTTTTTGGGGATTCTTAATATCAACGGACCGCATCGTAAGATCAATATATAGGTTTACTTAAAAATTGAAAACAATGTGTTTACACACTAAACAGTTTATTCTATTGAGTTTAGCCCCAAATTGGTTTAATCCGTGTTAGATTCGTGTTTAACACAACAATTTCAAGTCAGATTCGGTCGTATTATTGTGTCGAATCACTCTTTTCCAACTTTTATCTATTTCCAAACGTGGTTGAAACAACCAAATTAATCATAAAAAGTTACCTATAGCTTAAGCCAATAAAATACCAAGCAATTAACTTATCATACCATCCGGTTTGATGACATTACTAGTATCAAACAAAAGGATAGACCGTATTCATAACAGCTAAAGAAACGGAGGCAAGAAAGAGGTCAATGGAGTCGAAAAGCGAGTAATTTTCATGTAAGGAGAATCAACATATACAGGTTTATCATTTAGATTTCACTCTTATGTCATGTGAAAGTTTTTGGGAGATAATCCCTTACTTATGCAAGTCCAAATATAATTATGAAGATTGATTATATTTAAGTTACGAGAAGGAAATTGTCATCCCAAGTTTCTTACTAATATCAAGCGTTTAGGTTTCAACTATGAAAATTAGAGCTTTGCGAAATATTGAACTCTATAATTTTCTTTGTTGGGCAAATAAAGAAATAAAAAGGTCACCATTTTGTTAAAAATATATTGTCTTACTTTTTTTTTTATGATCATTTAGATGTAACATATGTTCTTCCCAAGGATTCGATCGGTTCAAATCATTCGTCATGCATATCTCGTCCATTTGAAAATCAAGATTTGTACAACATTTTAGTGCGATGTTGGTGTCTAGTTGCTGTGGTGTAGTGGTTATCACATTAGGCTTACACACTAATGGTCCCAGTTTGATCTTGGGTAGATACATTTTTATGTACATCTTGTGTTCCATTTTTCACATAAATTGAAACGCCAACTTTATTTCCCCTTACCCTTCCCTTTATTGAGCCTCTCCACCTCTGCACTAAGCATCACAGATTGATAGGCTCACCTTGCCTCTTTAATTTATTTCTTTCTTTTTTTTCTAAAGTAGGCTGGTCTTTGACATAGAAAAAATGCGGGTTGCTCTGCGCAAAACTATTGATGGTATTTTTCACATTCATATTTAATTAGACTCCCTGCCGCTTGTGTGACTTACATGTTTTGCATCTTTTAATAAATAGTTCTTGCTCCGCCACATCCCCTACCGATGTTGTCATTGCAAAATGTCGTTGTAATGGTGGTAGGTTCAGGAATGCTCTATATGGAATCCCATTATCCCAACCTTGATTTTATGGGATTTAATGAGTAGCACTTTTTTTGAGCATACTCAGAAATAGAGTTTGAGAATTTTTTTAAAATTTACAATTAAAAAAATGATGAATAAGTGTGTGAGACACATGTAATCTACGTATAATGATTTGTAAATAAGAAATTCTCGCATTTTTTTATCGAAAAAGAAATTCTTTCGTTTACAACCTCATGTTATAAAGTATTAACCGTCAGTAGCAAACACTGTTTTTTTATAAAAAAATTACAAAATTAGTGGGAAAAAAATACAAGTTTCAAACATTCTACTTTGTTTGTTATAAAAGTAATTTAACTATCTTGCTGAGATGTAAAATATAAAATTTTTTATAAGTTTTAATAGGTTGCTGAAGTTAATGAAGTCATTAAGAATTACGTAAATCTTTTATACAAATGTAGAAACCTGAATATGCATATAATTTTCTTTTGAAGACAAGAAAACAAACAATGGGAACAGAGAGAGCAAATGCACCATCCAATATTTCTATTATTCCGATCGAACATCCTAGAACATTGTACACATCCCTTGAAGTCAGGAAAAGTATTTATTAATACTTACTCTTAAAACAAGGTACAACATTGATGAAACGTGTTGAAACTTGCTTAGTTATGCTGAATCAGATTATATAATTAGAATGCGAAGAAATGTGCTTATAAAATTGTTTAAATGTGCACAAACCCAACATCAACTTTTTAAAATTCGTATTTTTTTAATACTTACTCTTAAAACAAACCCAACATCAACTTTTTAAAATTCATATTTTATTAACCTTTTGATATAGAATATAAACATATTGCAATGACCTGTATATTACATCGAGTGATTGTTGTAAGATTAATTTAAGAGTAACATTTTTCATTTGACAAGTATAATATACAAATAATTTGCAAATGTGGTGCAGTTGAAAATCCCTTTATTATTAACACAATAATTTCCCACATTGTTAGATGGATTAGGATGTAATCAACGCAAACTTTTTTTATTATTCATCATTAATAAGGCCTTATTTTATATAAAATATAAACCGTGAATATTATGGTAATTGTAAAATTTTATTTTTTGAAGAAATATTATATTATGTAACTTATAAATTTCTCATTAATTTTCTAAAATTAAATAATTATTTTAAGAACCTAATTCAAATCCATACACAATTTGTATTGAAAATATTATGATTAGAAATACTAACAAAATACAGTCGGAAACACAACCCCTTGACGCTACGCATTTAGGATTAATCATTTGGTACATCTTAGTCCAATTATCCATGAACAATTAGATAATTTGTGTTCAATCATAATATAGCGTATTCATTACTTCTGACAACTACTGAATGGTGCTTAATTATAGTGCTTAATTATAGTGGATTATATTGATTGTTGTTGAATTACGCTAAGTGATTGTGAATTGTAAGTGTCAAAAATTATTGAATGTTGATGATAAATATTTATGATAAGTCCAAAAGAACATGTCATGATTCATTGTTGTGGTAGGAACATGAACATGTGTATCACGTATCACACAAATCTTTTGGTAAGAGAACGCTCCCAATTTTAATGAGCAGTTCATTATTGTCGTATACACAATGCATGAAAGTTTCTACGCCTAATCATACAAAGTGATCATTTCGCACTTTAGAGCGACTGGACCTAATTAAGCTTTCAATTTCAAAAAACCCTTGAATAATAACATTGTCAAAGTTTGGTTGAAAAATCCCTTGACTATTGAAACTTAACACACGAATGAATAAAGATTTTCAACCCTTCAACCACACCATGTAGAATTATAATGATATGATTATTAAATTAAAAATTTAAAATAATTTAAGAACGATATTTTGTAGACTTTCATACTTATTGAGATTAATTTTTAACTTTTAGTTTTTGAAATTTTAAGGCAAAAAAAAAATTAAATTTAAACTTTGAAGTTTAATATCTAGCGGCATCTGTCAACTATATAATCACATATGTAAATAAATGATAAAAGCTAATTGCATTGCCCGCATTTGGTAAACTTTTGTAATAATTTGGTCAACTTTATCTGATTATGGGGCTTGGTAAACCAATTTCGGAAGGATGTTAATTTCCTTCAAATCTAACTATCATAATTTAAAGAAGTCCTTAGGAATCAACTTCTCACATCAAACTTTTAGGGATGGTTAGATTACCGTTAATGAATGTTTTCACAATTCTAATTTGCCCACACCTTTTTAACATTAATTTCAGTCAAAATAATTCATTTAATTTTGTCAAATAGCTGACCAAATGGATCAATGTTAAGCTTAAAATTCATAATTGAGCTTTTTGAAATATTTTCTATAGAATAATCAAGTTTGAATGTGAACCTTCGAATTGTTCTAGTGACAAAAAAATCAAATTGTTTGAGTGGTGAAAAATGTCGATTGTATTGTTATGGTAGAGAAAAATGTTGACTAAATGAATGTTGAGCTCTAAATTTCGATCTAAGCCTGTTTTAATCTTTTCTACCTAATGATCAATTTCGATCCAAATTCTGGAAATTGTTTTACTAGTAAAAAATATTGACCGAATTATTTAATTAAGTGGCAAAAAATGTCAATCGAATTGTCGTGGCGGAGAGGAATGTTGACTGAATAGAAGAAACTTGAGCTCAAAATCTGGACTTGAGTTTATTTTAATATTTCCCATCGAATAATCAAGTTTTGATTCAACCAGTTGAAGTACAATTTTGCATCTAATTTCAAGCTGCCCATATCGTCAACGAATTGAAAGGAGAAAATCAACCTTCTTATCTTCAAAACGAAAATTATTTTCCTCCATTGGGGTAAAAATCATTTCTTTTGGAAAATAGTCTTCCATTCTTTCTTGCGCCAAAAAATGGAAAATTGAAAAACTGCTTTATGGGGATTCCTAATATCAAGTGACCGCTTCGTAAGATCGATATATAGGTTTACTTAAAAATTGAAAATAATGTGTTTACACACTAAATAGTTTATTCTATTGAGTTCAGCCCCAAATTGGTTTAATCCGTGTTAGATTCGTATTTAACTCAATAATTTCAAGTCAGATTCGGTTGTATTATTGTGTCGAATCAATCTTTTCCAACTTTTATCTATTACCAAATGTGGTTGAAACAACCAAATTAATCATAAAAAGACACCTATAGATGAAGCTAATAAAATACCAAGCAATTAACTTATCATACCATCTAGTTTGATGACACTGCTAGTATCAAAGAAAAAGATAGACCGCATTCATAATAGCTAAAGAAACGGAGGCAAGAAAGAGATCAAGGGAGTCGAAAAATAAGTAATTTTCATGGAAGGAGCATTAATATATATAGGTTTAGCATTTAGATTTCACTCTTATGCCATGTGAAAGATTTTGGGACATAATCCCTAACTTACGCAAGTCCAAATATAATTATGAAGATTGATTATATTTATGTTACGAGAATGAAATTGTCATCCCAAGCTTCCTACTAACATCAAGTTTTCAGGTTTCAACTATGAAAATTAGAGCTTTGCGGAAGACTGAACTCTATAATTTTATTTGTTGGACAAATAAAGAGATAAAAGGGTCACCATTTTGTTAAAAATATAGTCCTGTTAATTACTAACACGATGTGATAGTGTTTACTTTTTTTATGATCATTTAGATACCATATATGTTCTTCCCAAGGATTCATTCGGTACATATCATTCGACATGCATATCTCGTCCATTTGAAAATCAGGATTTGTACAACATTTTAGTGCGATGTTAGTGTCGAGTTGCTCTGGTGTAGTGGTTATCACGTTAGGCTTACATACTAAAGGTCCCAGTTTGATCCTGGGCAGCAACATTTTTACGTCCATCTTGTGTTTCATTTTTCACATAAATTGAAACGCCAACTTTAGTTTCCTTTCCACTTCCCTTTACTGAGCCTGTCCACCTCTGCACTTAGCATCGCAAATTGATACGCTCACCTTGCCTCTTTAATTTATTAATTTATTTATTTTCTAAAGTAGGTTGGTCTTTGATCCAGAAAAAAAGCAGGTTGCTCTGCGCATAACTATTGATGGTATTTTTCACATTCATATTTAATTAGACTCCCTACCGCTTGAGCGACTTACATGTTTTGCATCTTCTAATAAATAGTTCTTGCTCTGTCACATCCCCTACCGATGTTGTCATTACAAAATGTAGTTGTAATGGTGGTAGGTTCAGGAACGCTATATATGGAATCCCATTATCCCAACCTTGATTTTATGGGATTTAATGAGTAGCACTTTTTGTGAGCATACATAGAAAGAGTTTGAGAATTTTTTTTAAAATTTGCTCTTAAAAAAATGATGAATAAGTGTCTGAGACACATGTAATCTACATATAATGATTTGTAAGTAAGAAATTCTCCCATTTTCTTATCGAAAAAGAAATTCTTTCGTTTAAAACCTCATGTTATACAGTATTTACCATAAGTAGCAAACACAACTTTTTATAAAAATTACAAAATCAGTGGGAAAAAAATACAAGTTTCAAACATTCTACTTTGTTTGTTATAAAAGTACTTTAACTATCCTACTTAGATGTAAAATATAAAATTTTTTATAAGTTTTAATAGATTGCTGAATTTAATGAAGTCATTAAGAATTACGTAAATCTTTTATACAAATGTGGAAACCTGAATATGCATATAATTTTCTTTTGAAGACAAGACAACAAACGATGGGGACAGAGAGAGCAAATGCACCATCCAATGTTTCTATTATTACGATCGAACATCCTAGAACATTGTAGGCATCCCTTGAAGTCATGAAAAGTATTTATTAGTACTTACTCTTAAAAAAAGGTGGAGGATTGATGAAACGTGTTGAAACTTGCTTAGTTCTGCTAATTGCGATTATATAATTAGAATGCCACGAAATGTGCTTATAAAATTGTTTAAATGTGCATGAACCCAACATCAACTTTTTAAAATTCGTATTTTGTTAACCTTGTGATATAGAATATAAACATATTACAATGACCTGTATATTACATGGAGTGATTGTTGTGAGATTAATTTAAGAGTAACGTTTGTCATTTGACAAGTATAATATACAAATAATTTGCAAATATTGTGCAGTTGAAAATCCCTTTATTATTAACACAATAATTTCCCACATTGTTAGATGGATTAGAATGTAATCAATGCAAGCTTTTTTTGTTATTCATCATTAATAAGACCGTATTTTACATAAAATATAAACCGTGAACATTATGTTAATTGTAAAATTTTATTTTTTGAAGAAATATTATATTGTGTAACTTATAAATTTAACATTAATTTACTAAAATTACACAATTATTTTAAGAACATAATTCAAATCCATACACAATTTGTATTTAAAATATTATAATTAGAAATACTGACAAGATACAATCGGAAACACAACCCCTTGACGCTGCACATTTAGGATTAATCATTTGGTACATCTTAGTCCAATTATCCATGAACAATTAGATAATTTGTGTTTAATCATAATATAATGTATTCATTACTTCTTACAACTACATAATGGTGCTTAATTATATTGGATTGTATTGAATGTTATTGGATTACGCTAAGTGATTTTGAATTATACCTGTCAAAAATTATTGAATGTTCATGATAAATATTTATAATAAGTCCAAATGAACATGTCATGATTCATTGTTGCGGTAGGAACATGAACATGTGTATCACGTATCACACAAATCTTTTGGTAAGAGAACGCTCCCAATTTTAATGAGCAGTTCATTACTGTCACATACACAATGCATGGAATTTTCTACGCCTAATCATACAAAGTGATCATTTCGCACTTTAGAGCAACTGGACCTAATTAAGTTTTCAATCTCAAAAAACCCTTGAATAATAACATTGTCAAAGTTTGGTTGAAAAATCGCTTGACTATTCAAAATTGACGCACGAATGAATCAAGATTTTCAACCCTTCAACTAGACTATGTAGAATTACAATGATATGATTGTTAAATAAAAAATTTAAAATAATTTAAGAACAATATTTTGCAGACATTCATACTTACTGAGATTAATTTTCGCCTTTTAGTTTTTGAAATTTTAGAGAAAAAAAAAGGAAAATCAAATTTAAACTTTGATGTTTAATATCTAGCGGCATCTGTCAACTATATAATCCAATTTAAGCTTTTGCAATAATTTGGTCAACTTAATCTGATTATGGGGTTTGGTAAACCAATTTCGAAAAGAAGTTAATTTCTTTCAAATCTAACTATGATAATTTAAAGAAGTTCTTAGGAATCAAGTTCTCACATCAAACTTTTAGGGATGGTTAGATTACCATTAATGAATGTTTCCACAATTCTAATTTGCCCACAACTTTTTAGCGTTAATTCCAGTCAAAATAATTCATTTAATTTTGTCAAATAGCTGACCAAATGGATCAATGTTAAGCTTAAAATTCATAATTGAGCTTTTTGAAATATTTTCTATAGAATAATCAAGTTTGAATGTGAACCTTCGAATTCTTCTAGTGACAAAAAAATCAAATTGTTTGACCAGCGAAAAATGTTGATTGAATTTTCATGGTAGAGAAAAATGTTGACCAAATGAACGTTGAGCTCAAAATTTCGATCTAAGCTTGTTTTAATCTTTTCCACTTAATGATCAATTTCAAATCAAATTGTTGAAATTGTTTTACTGGTAAAAAATATTGACCAAATTGTTTAAGTGGCGAGAAACGTCAATTGAAATTTCGTGGTGGAGAAAAATGTTGACCAACTAAAGGAATGTGGAGCTCGAAATATGAACTTGAGCCTATTTTAATATTTTCTTTCTGACGATCAAGTTTCGATCCAAACAGTTGAAATTGTTTTAGGGGCAAGTCAGCTGAATTATTTAATTAAGTGGCAAAAAATGTCAATTGAATTGTCGTGACGGAGATGAATGTTGACTGAATAAAAGAAACTTGAGCTCAAAATCTGGACTTGTGTTTATTTTAATATTTTCCATCGAATAATCAAGTTTTGATTCAACCCGTTGAAGTACAATTTTGTATCTAAATTCAAGCTGCCCATATCGTCAATGAATTGAAGGCAGAGAATCAACTTCCTATCTTCTCAAAACGGAAATTATTTTCCTCCATTGGGGGAAAAATCATTTTCCTTGGAAAACAGTCTTCTATCCTTTCTTGCGCGAAACAATGGACAATTGGAAAACTACTTTATGGGGATTCTTAATATCAAGTGATCGCATCGTAAGATCGATATATAGGATTACTTAAAAATTGAAAATCATGTGTTTACACCGTAAACAGGTTATTCTATTGAGTTCAGCCCCAAATTTGTTTAACCCGTGTTAGATTCGTGTTTAACTCAATAATTTCAAGTCAGATTCGGTCGTATTATTGTGTCGAATCACTCTTTTCCAACTTTTATCTATTACCAAACGTGGTTGAAACAATCAAATGAATCATAAAAAGTCACCCATAGGTGAAGCTAATAAAATACCAAGCAATTAACTTATCATACCATCTAGTTTGATGACACTGCTAGCATCAAAGAAAAGGATAGATCGCATTCATAATAGGTAAAGAAACGGAAGCAAGAAAGAGGTCAAGGGAGTTGAAAAAGGAGTAATTTTCATATAAGGAGCATCTATATATATAGGTTTATCATTTAGATTTCACTCTTACGTCATGTGAATGATTTTGGGAGATAATCCCTTACTTAAGCAAGTCCAAATATAATTATGAAAATTGATTATATTTAAGTTATGAGAATGAAATTGTCATCCCAAGTTTCCTACTAATATCAAGCTTTCAGGTTTGAAATATGATAATTAGAGCTTTACGAAAGACTGAACTCTATAATTTTATTTGTTGGACAATTAAAGACATAAAAAGGTCACCATTTTGTTAAAAATATAGTCCTATTAATTACTAGCCTAATGTGATAGTGTCTTACTTTTTTGATGATCATTTAGATATCATATATGTTCTTTCCAAGGATTCATTCGGTACATATCGTTCGTCATGCATATCTCGTCCATTTGAAAATTCGGATTTGCACAATATTTTAGTTCGATGTTAGTGTCCAGTTGCCTTGGTGTAGTGGTTATCACGTTAGGCTTACACACTAAAGGTCCCAGTTCGATCTTGGGCAACAACATTTTTATGTACATCTTGTGTTTTATTTTTCACATAAATTGAAACGCCAACTTTATTTCCCTTTCCCCTTCCCTTTATTGAGCCTCTCCACCTCTGCACTTTGCATTGCAGATTGATAGGCTCACCTTGCCTCTTTAGTTTATTTTTTTTTTCCTGTAGTAGGCTAGTGTTTGATCCTGAAAAGAAGCAAGTTGCTCTGCGCATAACTATTGATGGTATTTTTCACGTTCATATTTAATTAGACTCCCTACCGCTTGAGTGACTTACATGTTTTGGATCTTCTAATAAATAGTTCTTGCTCCGCCACATCCTCTACCGATGTTATTATTACAAAATGTAGTTGTAATGGTGGTAGGTTCAGGAACGCTATATATGGAATCCCATCATCCCAACCTTGATTTTGTGGGATATTATTAGTAGCACTTTTTTTTTAGCATACTTAGAAATAGAGTTTGAGAATGTTTTCAAAATTTACTCTTAAAAAAATGATGAATAAGTGTCTGAGACACATGTAATCTACGTACAATGATTTGTAAGTAAGAAATTCTCTTATTTTCTTATCGAAAAAGAAATTCTTTCGTTTACAACCTCATGTTATACAGTTTTTACCGTAAATAGCAAACACAGTTTTTTATAAAAATTAAAAAATCTGTGGGAAAGAATACAAGTTTCAATTATTCTACTTTGTTTGTTATAAAAGTAATTTAACTATCTTCACGAGATGTAAAATATTAAAATTTTTACAAGTTTTAATAGATTGCTAAAGTTAATGAAGTCATTAAGAATTACGTAAATCTTTTATACAAATGTGGAAACCAGAATATGCATATAATTTTCTTTTGAAGACAAGAAAACAAATAATGGGGACAGAGAGAGCAAATGCACCATCCAATATTTCTATTATTCTGATCGAACATCCTAGAACATTGTAGGCATCCCTTGAAGTCATGAAACGTATTTATTAATACTTACTCTTAAAACAAGGTTGAGGATTGATGAAAGGTGCTGAAACTTGCTTAGTTCTGTTGACTGAGATTGTATAATTAGAATGCCACGAAATGTGCTTATAAAATTGTTTAAATGTGCACAAACCCAACATCAACTTTTTAAAATTCGTATTTTATTAACCTTGTGATATAGAGTATAAACATATTACAATGACCTGTATATTACATGGAGTGATTGTCATAGGATTAATTTAAGAGTAATGTTTTTCATTTGACAAGTATAATACCCAAATAATTTGCTAATATGCTGCAGTTGAAAATCCCTTTATTATTAACACAATAATTTCCCACATTGTTACATGGATTAGAATGTAATCAACGCAAGCTTTTTTTATTATTCATCATTAATAAGACCTTATTTTACATAAAATATAAACCATGAATATTATTGTAATTGTAAAATTTTATTTTTTGAAGAAACATTATATTATGTAACTTATAAATTTATCATTAATTTACTAAAATTGCATAGTTATTTTAAGAACCTAATTCAAATCCATACACAATTTGTATTTAAAATATTATAATTAGAAATATTGAATAAATACAATCGGAAACACAAACCCTTGACGCTACACATTTAGGATTAATCATTTGGTACATCTTAGTCCAATTATCCGTCAACAATTAGATAATTTGTGTTTAATCATAATATAATGTATTCATTACTTCTTACAACTACTCAATGGTGCATAATTGTATTGGATTGTACTGAATGTTATTGAATTACGCAAAGTGATTATGAATTATACGTGTCAAAAATTATTGAATGTTGATGATATATATTTATGATAAGTCCAAACGAACATGTCATGATTCATTGTTGTGGTAGGGACATGAACATGTGTATCACATATCACACAAGTCTTTTGGTAAGAGAACGCTCCCAATTTTAAAGAGCAGTTCGTTGCTGTCCCTTAACAACTCTTCCACTCGCTCATTCCTATCATATACACAATGCATGAAATTTTCTATGCCTAATCATACAAAGTGATCATTTCGCACTCTACAGCAACTGGATCTAATTAAGTTTTCAATTTCAAAAAACCCTTGAATATTAACATTGTCAAAGTTTGGTTGAAAAATCCTTGGACTATTGGACTATTTAAACACGACGCACGAATGAATCAAGATTTTCAACCCTTCAACCACACCATTTAGAATTACAACAGTACGATTATTAAATTAAAAATTAAAATTAATTTAAGAACGATATTTTGCAGACATTCATACTTATTGAGATTAATTTTTGCCTTTTAGTTTTTGAAATTTTAAAGGAAAAAAAAGAATATCAAATTTAAACTTTGAAGTTTAATATCTAGCGGCATCTACAAACTATATAATCACATATATAAATAAATGATAAAAGCTAAGTGCATTGCCCGCATTTGGTAAATTTTTGCAATAATTTGGTCAACTTTATCTAATTATGGGATTTGGTAAACCAATTTCGGAAAGAAGTTAATTTCCTTCAAATCTAACTATCATAATTTAAAGAAGTTCTTAGGAATCAACTTCTCACATCAAACTTTTAGGGATGGTTAGATTACCATTACTTAATGTTTCCACAATTTTAATTTGCCCACAACTTTTTAACATTAATTCTAGTCAAGATAATTCATTTAATTTTGTTAAATAGCTTACCAAATGGAACAATGTTAAGCTTAAAATTCATAATTGCGCTTTTTGAAACATTTTCTATAGAATAATCAACTTTGAATGTGAATCTTCAAATTGTTCTTGTGACAAAAAAATCAAAATGTTTGAGCGGCAAAAAATGTCAATTGAATTGTCATGGTAGAGAAAAATGTTGACCAAATTAACGTTGAGCTCAAAATTTAGATCTAAGCCTGTTTTAATCTTTTCTACCTAATGATCAATTTCAATCCAAATTGTGGAAATTGTTTTACTGGTAAAACATATTGACCGAATTGTTTAAGTGTTGAGAAACGTTAGTTGAAATTTCGTAGTGGAGAAAAATATTGACCAAATAAAGGAATGTGGAGCTCGAACTATGAACTTGAGCCTATTTTAATATTTTCTTTCTGACGATCAAGTTTTAACGCAAACAGTTGAAACTGTTTTACGGGGCGAGTCAGCTGAATTATTTCATTAAGTGGCAAAAAATGTCAATTGAATTGTCGTGGCGGAGATGAATATTGACTGAATAAGACAAACTTGAGCTCAGAATCTGGACTTGAGTTTATTTTAATATTTCCCATCGAATAATGAAGTTTTGATTCAACTCGTTAAGGTACAATTTTGCATCTAAATTCAAGGTGCCCCTATCATCAATGAATTGAAGGGAGAAAATCAACTTCCTATCTTCTCAAAACGGAAATTATTTTCCTCCATTGGGGGAAAAATTATTTTCCTTAGAAAATAGTCGCCCATGCTTTGTTGTGCCAAACAATGAAAAATTGAAAAACTACTTTGTGGGGATTCTTCATATCAAGTGACCACATCGTAAGATCGACATATAAGTTTACTTAAAAATTGAAAATAATGTGTTTACACACTAAACAATTTATTCTATTGAGTTCAGCCCCATATTGGTTTAATCCGTGTTAGATTCATGTTTAACTCAATATAATTAGAATGAAACGTATTTACTAATACTTACTCTTAAAACAAGGTAGAAGATTAATGAAATGTGTTGAAACTTGCTTAGTTCTGCCAACTGAGATTATATAATTAGAATGCCATGAAATGTGCTTATAAAATTGTTTAAATGTGCACAAACCCAACATAAGCTTTTTAACATTTAAATTTTTTTAATACTTACTCTTTAAACAAACCCAACATGAACTTTTTAAAATTCGTATTTTATTAACCTTGTGATATAGAATATAAACAAATTACAATGACCTGTATATTACATGGAGTGATTGTTGTAATTTATTTTAAGAGTAACGTTGTTCATTTGACAGGTATAATATACAAATAGTTTGCAAATATGGTGCAGTTGAAAATCCCTTTATTATTAACACAATAATTTCCCACATTGTTAGATGGATTAGAATGTAATCCATGCAACGTTTTTTTATTATTCATCATTAATAAGACCTTATTTTACATAAAATATAAACCGTGAATATTATTGTCATTGTAAAATTTTATTTTTTGTAGAAATATTATATTATGTAACTTATAAATTTATCATTAATTTACTAAAAATACATAATTATTTTAAGAACCTAATTCAAATCCATACACAATATGTATTTAAAATAGCATAATTAGAAATACTGAGAAAATACAATCAGAAACACAACCCCTTGACGCTACACATTTAGGATTAATCATTTGGTACATCTTAGTCGAATTATCTATGAACAATTAGATAATTTGTGTTTAATCATAACATAATGTATTCATTACTTCTTACAACTACTGAATGGTGCTTAATTATA
>JACYFF010031956.1:34092113-34105182 GCA_017589665.1 Selenicereus undatus | reverse complement strand
TCCTGTATATTACATGTAGTGATTGTTGTAAGATTAATTTAAGAGTAACATTTTTCATTTGACAAGTATAATATACAAATAGTTTGCAAATATGGTGCAGTTGAAAATCCCTTTATTATTAACACAATAATTTCTCACATTGTGAGATGGATTAGAATGTAATCAATGCAAACTTTTTTTTATTATTCATCATTAGTATGACCTTATTTTACATAAAATATAAACCGTGAATATTATTGTAATTGTAAAATTTTATTTTTTGTAGAAATATTATATTATGTAACTTATAAATTAATCGTTAATTTGCTAAAATTACAAAATTATTTTAAGAAACTAATTCAAATCCATACACAATTTGTATCTAAAATATTATAATTAGAAATACCGACAAAATACAATCAGAAACACAACCCCTTTACGCTACACATTTAGGATTAATCATTTGGTACATCTTAGTCCAACTTATCCATGAACAATTAGGTAATTTGTGTTTAATCATAATGTAATGTATTCATTACTTCTTACAACTATTGAATGGTGCTGAATTATATTGGATTGTACTGAATGTTATTGAATTATGCTAAGTGATTATGAATTATACATGTGAAAAATTATTGAAGTTGATGATAAATATTTATGATAAGTCCAAAAGAATGTGTCATCATTCATTATTGTGGTAGGAACATGAACATGTGTGTCACGTAACACACAACTCTTTTGGTAAGTGAACACTCCCAAATTTAATGAGCAGTTCATTGGTGTCCCCTAACAACTCTTCTACTCGCTCATTCCTATCATATACATAATGCATGAAATCTTCTATGCCTTAAATGATAACAACTGGACCTAATTAAGTTTTCAATTTCAGAAAACCCTTGAATGATAACATTGTCAAAGTTTGGTCGAAAAATCCTTGGACTATTTAAACATGACGCACAAATGAATCAAGATTTTCAACCCTTCAACCACACCACGTAGAAGTACAATGATATGATTATTAAATTATAAATTAAAACTAATTTAAGAACAATGTTTTGCAGACATTCATACTTATTGAGATTAATTTGTGCCTTTTAGTATTTGAAATTTTAAAGGAAAAAAAAGAAAATCAAATTTAAACTTTTCATTTTAATATCTAGCGGCATCTATCAACTATATAATCACATATATAAATAAATGATAAAAGCTAAGTACATTGCCTGCATTTGGTAAACTTTTGCAATAATTTGGTCAACTTTATCTAATTATGGGGTTTGGTATACCAATTTCGGAAAGAAGTAAATTTCCTTCAAATCTAACTATCATAATTTAAAGAAGTTATTAGGAATTAACTTCTCACATCAAACTTTTAAGGATGGTTATATTACCATTAATGAAACTTTCCACAATTCTAATTTGCCCATAGCTTTTTAACATTAATTCTAGTCAAAACAATTCATTTAATTTTGTCAAATAGCTAACCAAGTGAATTAATGTTAAGCTTAAAATTCATAATTAGGCTTTTTGAAATATTTTCTATAGAATAATCAAGCTTCAATATGAACCTTGAAATTGTTCTGGTGACAAAAAAATTAAATTGTCTAAGCGGCGAAAAAAGTCGATTGAATTGTCATGGTAGAGAAAAATGTTGACTAAATGAACGTTGAGCTCAAAATTTTGATCTAAGCCTGTTTTAATCCTTTCTATCTAATGATCAATTTCGATCCAAATTGTGGAAATTGTTTTACTGGTAAAAAAATATTGACCGAATTGTTTAATTGGCGAGAAACGTCAATTGAAATTTCGTGGAGGAGAAAAATGCTAGCCAAATAAAGGAATGTCGGACTTGAATATGACTTTCAGCCTATTTTAATCTTTTCTATTTAATGATCAAGTTTCGATCCAAACAGTTGAAATTGTTTTAGTGGCGAGTCAGCTAAATTATTTAAGTGGCAAAAAATGTCAATTAAATTGTAGTGGCGGAGATGAATGTTGACTGAATAAAAGAAAATTGAGCTCAAAATCTGGATTTGAGTGTATTTTAATATTTCCCATTGAATAATCAAGTTTTGATTCAACCCGTTGAAGTACGATATCGCATCTAAATTCAAGCTGCCCATATTGTCAATGAATTGAAGGGAGAAAATCAACTTTGTATCTTCTCAAAATGGAAATTATTTTCTTCCATTGGGGGTAAAATCATTTTCCTTGGAAAACAATCTTCCATACTTTGTTGTGCCAAACAATGGAAAGTTGGAAAACTATTTTATGGGGATTCTTAATATCAAGTGACTGCATCGTAAGATCGATATATAGGTTTACTTAAAAATTGAAAATAATGTGTTTACACACTAAACAGTTTATTCTATTGAGTTCAGCCCCAAATTGGTTTAATCCGTGTTAGATTCGTGTTTAACTTAATAATTTCAAATCAGATTCGGTCGTATTATTGTGTCGAATCACTCTTTTCCAACTTTTATCTATTACCAAACGTGGTTGAAACAACCAACTTAATCATAGAAAGTCACCTATAGGTGAAGCTAATAAAATACCAAGCAATTAACTTATCATATCATCGAGTTTGATGACACTGCTAGTATCAAAGAAAAGGATAGACCACATTCATAATACCTAAAGAAACAGAGGCAAGAAAGAGGTCAAGGGAGTCCTAAAAGGAGTAATTTTCATGTAAGGAGCATTAATATATATAGGTTTATCATTTAGATTTCACTCTTATGTCATGTGAAAGATTTTGGGAGATAATCCGTTACTTATGCAAGTCCAAATATAATTATGAAGATAGATTATATTTAAGTTACGAGAATGAAATTGTCATCCCAAGTTTCCTACTAATATGAAGCTTTCAGGTTTCAACTATGAAAATTAGAGCTTTGCGAAAGACTAAACTCTATAATTTTATTTGTTTGACAAATAAAGAGATAAAAAGGTCACCATTTTGTTCAAAATATAGTCCTGTTAATTAGTAACACGATGTGATAATGTCTTATTTTTTTGATTTAATCCTGTTAATTAGTAACATGATGTGAAAGTCCTGTTAATTTATCCTATTGAGTTCAGCCCCAAATTGGTTTGATCTGTGTTAGATTCGTGTTTAACTCAATAATTTCAAGTCAGATTTGGTCATATTATTGCCTCAAATCACTCTTTTCTAACTTTTATCTATTACCAAATGTGGTTGAAACAACCAAATTAACCATAAAAAGTCACCTATAGGTGAAGCCAATAAAAGTCCAAGTAATTAACATATCATACCATCCAGTTTGATGACACTGCTAGTATCAAAGAAAAGGATAGACTGCAGTCATCATAGCTAAAGAAACGGAGGCAAAAAAGAGGTCAAGGGAGTCGAAAAAGGAGTAATTTTCATGTAAGGAGCATCAATATATATAGGTTTATCATTTAGATTTCACTCCTATGTCATGTGAAAGATTTTAGAAGATAATCCCTTACTTATGCAAGTCCAAATATATTTATGAAGATTGATTATATTTAAGTTACGAGAATGAAAGTGTCATCCCAAGTTTCCTACTAATATCAAGCTTTCAAGTTTGAACTATAAAAATTAGTGCTTTACGAAATATTGAACTCCATAATTTTATTTGTTGAACAAATAAAGAGATAAAAAGGTCACCATTTTGTTAGAAATATAGTCCCGTTAATTACTAAGACAATGTGATAGTGCATTACTTTTAGATGTCATATATGTTCTTCCCAAGGATTCATGCGTTACATATCATTCGTTATGCATAACTCGTCCAATTGAAAATCAATATTTGTACAACCTTTTAGTGTGATGTTAATGTCAGTTGCTATGGTTTAGTGGTTATCACGTTAGTCTTACACATTAAAGGTCCCCAGTTTGATCCTCGACAGCAACATTTTTTATGTACATCTTGTATGTCATTTTTCATAGATATTGAAACCGCAACTTTATTTCCCTTTCTCTTTCCCTTTATTGAGCCTCTCCACCTATGCGCTTAGCATCACAGATTGATAGGCTCACCTTGCCTCTGTAATTTATTTATTTCTTTTTTTCTAAACTAGGATGATCTTTGATCTAGAAAAAAAGTAGGTTGCTTTACGCATAACTACTGATGGTATTTTTCACATTCATATTTAATTAGACTCCCTACCGCTAGTGTGACTTACATGTTTTGCATCTTCTGATAAATAGTTCTTGCTCTGTCACATCTCATACTGATGTTGTCATTATAAAACGTAGTTGTAATGGAAGCAGGTTCAGGAACACTACATATGGAATCCCATTATCCCAACCTTGATTTTATGGGATCCAATGAGTAACACTTTTTGTGAGCATACATAGAAATAGAGTTTGAGAATTTATTTAAAATTTCTTGTTAAAAAAATGTTGAATGTGTATGAGACACATGTAATATACATATAATGATTTTGCAAGTAAGAAATTCTCTCGTTTTTCTATTGAAAAAGAAATTCTTTCGCTTACAACCTCTATGTTATACCATATTTACTATAAGTAGAAAACAAAGTCTATTATAAAAATTACAAAATCAGTGGCAAAAAAAATACAAGTTTCTAACATTCTACTTTGTTTGTTATAAAAGCAATTTAACTATCTTACTGAGATGTAAAATATAAAATTTTTTATAAGTTCTAATAGATTGCTGAAGTTAATGAAGTCATTAAGAATTACGTAAATGTTTATACAAATGTAGAAACCTGAATATGCGTATAATTTTATTTTGAAGACAAGAAAACAAATGATGTGGACAGAGATAGCAAATGCACCATCCTAGACTTCTATTATTCTGATTGAACATCCTAGAACACTATAGGCATCTCTTTAATTCATGAAAGGAATTTATTAATACTTATTCTTAAAACAAAGTAGAGGCTCGATGAAACATGTTGAAATTTGCTTAGTTCTGCTGAATGAGATTATATTATTAGAATGCCACGAAATGTACTTACAAAATTGTTTAAATGTGCACAAAACCAATATCAACTTTTTTAAATTTGTATTTATTGATCTTGTGATATAGAATATAAGCATATTACAATGACCTGTATACTATGCGCAACGATTGTTGTAAGATTAATTTAAGAATAATGTGTTTTATTTGACAAGTATAATATACAAATAATTTGCAAATATGTGCACAGTTTAAAATCACTTTATTATTAACACAATAATTTCCCACATTGTTGGATGGATTAGAATGTAATTAATGCAAACTTTTTTATTACTCATCATTAATAAAACCTTATTTTACATATAATATAAACCATGAATATTATTGTAATTGTAAAATTTGTATTATGTAAAGAAAAATTATATTATCTAACTTTTAAATTTATCATTAATTTACTAAAATTACATAATTATTTTACGAACCTAATTCAAATCGGTGCACAATTTGTATTTAAAATATTATAATTAGAAATACCGACAAAATACAATCGAAAGCACGACCAATTACACTACATATTTAGGATTAATCATTTGGTACGTCTTAGTGCAATTATCCATGAATAATAACAATATTTGTGTTTAATCATAATATAATGTATTCACTACTTCTTACAAGTACTGAATGGTGCCGAATTATGTTGGATTGATCTAAATGTTATTGAATTATGCTCGGTGATTATGAATTATGCATGTGAAAAATTATTGAATGCTAATGGCGATAAATATTTATAATAAGTCCAAAAGAACATGTTATGATTTATTGTTGTAGTAGGAACATGACCATGTATATCACGTATCACACAACTCTTTTTGTAAGGCAACACTCCCAATTTTAGTGAGCAGTTCATTGGTGCCCTTAAGAACTCTTCTACTCGCTCATTCTTATCACTTAAACAATGCATGAAATTTTTTGTACCTAACCATACAAAGTGATCATTTTGCACTGTACAGCAACTGGACCTAATTAACTTTTGAATTTCAAAAAACCCTTGAATAATAACATTATCAAAGTTTGGTCAAAAAATCCTTGGACTATTTAAACATGACGCACAAATGAATCAAGATTTTCAACCCTTCAACTATACCACGTAGAAGTACAATGACATGATTATTAAATTATAAATCAAAACTAATTTAAGAACTACGTTTTGCAGACACTCACACTTATTGAGATTAATTTCTGCCTTTTAGTTTTTGAAATTTTAAAGGAAAAAAAAAGAAAATCAAATTTAAACTTTGAATTTTAATATCTAGTGGTATCTGTCAACTATATAATCACATATATAAATAAATAATAAAAGCTAAGTACATTGCTTGCATTTGGTAAACTTTTGCAATAACGTGGTTAACTTTATTATTATGGGGTTTGGTAAAACAATTTCTAAAAGAAGTTAATTTCCTTCAAATCTAACTATCATAATTTAAAGAAGTTCTTAGGAATAAACTTCTCACATCAAACTTTTAAGCATGGTTATATTACCATTAATGAATGTTTCCATAATTCTAATTTGCCTATAACTTTTTAACATTAATTCCAGTCAAAACAATTCAAAATAGCTAACCAAAAGAATCAATGTTAAGCTTAAAATTCACAATTGAACTTTTTGAAATATTGTCTATAGAATAATCAAGTTTCAAATGAACCTTCCGTTGAATTTACTCACACAAGGACACAAGAGGGGGGTGAATTATGCCCTCCGATTTTTCTGTTTGTTTTAAAACACTCGTGGGAATTGTTTGGAGACGTGTTTGCAGTGAGGTAGAAACGAAACTAATTGCGGAAATAATAAAGGAGACACAATATTTTTACATGGAAAACCACCTCTGGCCTAAGTGACGTGTAAAAACCATGACCTATCTTAGTAGGATTTCAGTAACACTTTCACTAATACGGGCCGAATTCGTTACACATGTAACTCACACGTGACTACGTCACACACGTAACTTAGTCTCCCCCGAGACCCTCGTTACAAACACGTAACTAGCCTCCACTTGAGAACTAGTCATACACCACGTCCAAAGTCTCCCAAGACTTCGGCACACTCTAATCTCACTGATGACAGAGAAGAATAGAAAAACACCTTACTTTGAATGCTTCTAAATAAGCTGAATGTAAGGTACAATACAATCCCTATTATGCCAATATAAATGACTCAATTTAGCACACTTCTTGAAGGTTTTTCGCTCAGAAAAATAAGCTACCAATAACTTGATTTTTAGCTTTGAAAAACCGTGAGAATAGTGTTGAGAGGTGAGAGATTTTATACCCTCGAAAAGGTATTTTATTTTTGTAATAACTCTTAAAAAATACTCAGCAAATAATAGGAATTAAATTTCCCAATAATATCTTCTTAAGAAATCATATGTTAAAAGATAAGATAGAATCTTTTGAAAATATCTTTTTAGGAACACAATATTATTCAATGAAGATCTCATTGTAAGACAAAATATTATCAGAGAATCAATCCCAAATATGTTAGGAATTTTGACAGTAGAAAAACGCTTAAAAATCTTTGGGACAAGAGTTTTATACGTTGCCCTGATAACACTGCAGACCTGTTTGCTCAACCTGTTCTGAGCAGCGTTATGAGTTACCTCAAGAAATTCCTTCAAGGTGAGTGTTAACTCAAAATCTTCTAATTGGCATATTAACAAGAATCTAGATGAATACAACCAGTAATTAACCTAAGACTCCAAGACTCTTGTACTTTGTTGATGTTGTGCACATATTCCACTTTTGATGTTCCAAGCTCCTTCAAACTGATCTCTAGGGTGTTTGCGACCTGAACTCAAACATGCAATTCTTCAAACCGTTCACAGGGTGTTTGGAACGTATCTCAACACACAATTCTAGCACACAACTCAAGCATAGCATAACAGTATTTTGACTTGGGACTTGGTATATTTGGGTTGTTATTATCAAAACCTTACACATAATTGGTTCAACAAATTCCCCCTTTTTTATGATGACAAACCAAATGACCATTAAAAACTGAGATAGGGCAAAGGGAAAAGTATTAGTTCCAAGATAGTTCAAGAAGCCAATTCACATAAGAGAGAATAATGAGAATAGGAAGTCAGCTTAAAATAGATAGTTATAATCAAAACATGATCATACTCATCTTCCCCCTTTTGCCATCATCGAAAAGGTCGAGGGAATCATCTGCATAAATTCAGTAGAGATGCACCCACCACCACAGGTAATGAGAGAAAATAACAGCGATACAAGTCAAGTATATGGTACATAATGATATTGGCCATCCCAGTCACGCACAAACCCACAACAGCATTAGCAGGCAAAGGCATAGGTTCACAGTAAAGAAGAGTGATGGTACGATGTTAGAACAAGGACCTAAAACACCCTTTGGCCCTCGTCCTAGTCCTGTTGCCAGTGAGGCTGCCTCTTCCAGCACATCCATGGTTGAGGCACTAGTACAGGACCAACTCCATCTGAAGGAGGAGATTGCTAAAGTGAAGCACGTACTCAGTGAAGAAAAGGCCTTGAATGCACAGTGCCATGAGGATATTCTATGTGCTCTTTCTGCCCTCATGACCAAATTTGCTCCTCCCTATCCTTCTCCTTGATTCACCTTGTTCTCAGCGCTGATCCTTGTCTTGTTTTCAACAACACTGTGGTTATGTCTGATTTTGCTTTTGATTGACAATAGTTATGTCTGATTTTAGTTGGGTTTGGTTTCTGCACACCCAAGCAAAGTGTTGTCCCCTATCTTGTCTGTGACTTGAAATCCCACTCTTTTTTGCAAAGGAATCCCAAGTGTCTCAAAATTTGAAGTCTGAATGAAGCCATAGCCTATATCATGACTCTTAGATGTGTTTGCAATACGTGCAATATGACTAATCATGATGGCGGGTAGATTAATTTGCTCCCCTCGATCTAGTAGGTCTGTATAACACATATCCATGGGGTCTGCAAGATTGCGTCCCTGACCCCGAGGAATCACATTCTTAATCACAAACCAGAACAATAGGCTATGTAAAGGCATTATTTCCCCCTTTCGCATAGACCGGGGGCGCAGTCAAATTAGGTTGTTGGGCTAGCTTCCGGGTCAGTTCCAACAGGCGTTCATCACCTAGTACACTCTTATTCTCACGCACATACACATTAAGCCCCTTAGATGGCACCCCAAGCCAATCTCCTAAGTTATCAACATCGAAGCATAGCTCATGGTCATTAACTGAGCTTGTCACTATCCCACTAGTGACAACACCATTGGCATAGAATTCAGCCAATTCAGGTACAAAACAGTCCTGTTTAGTGTTTGTAAACAAATCTAACCAATCCTGGGCCTTCAGTTTTTTTAGGAACACTCCCAGCCCCTGTTCTTGAAAGTGTGATACCTTAATCATTTTTCCTCTAACCATAATTTTCTGAAGAAAGAGTCTGTACCTTTCCCCAAGTGTCATGGTTTTTCTAGCTTTCTTTTTTCTGCGGTCCATCACTTTCTTCACCCAGATCGAGTGCCTATTCTAGAGATCCCCGTTTTAGGGTAGGTTTCTCAGTGGAAATAGGTGTGGGAGGTGTTTTGGCTATTGGTTTGACAGGTGTTTTGAAGAGTGGTTTGGTAGTTTGAGGAGTTGGTTTGGGTTTCCTTACAGACCTTTCAATCTTGTCCTCAGGTAGGCTTGGTGAGATGGCAGGACCTGAACTTCGAGTTTGAGGTCGCCGTATAGATGTGGTGAGAGGCACATTGGGTGTGGTTGTGGTCTTCATTCGGCACTTGATAGCCGGTTTGGTTGATGTTTGGTGGGTTGTTTTCATGGTCCGCTTGAACCGTATAAGGGGTTCATCCTCATCAATGTCACACATGGGAGCATCATTCAAGAAGAGCTCCTCAACCCAATTTTCAACAAACACAGACTCCTCAATCTTGTCAGTTGATTTTGGCTTGGTCACACTGGGTTCATATAATACCAATTCCCATCCCAAGACTGGTTTGACAGGGAGTATATCATCAAGATTGATTTCTACTTGTCTCAAATCAATACTTTTTAAGAACCGAAAGATGAAGAGAGAAATACCATAAGTGGGCACAGAGGTAGCTTCCGGCGGCGAAGTTGGTGACGCCGTGAGTATGTCTAGTAATTTTCCTCCCCTTGTTCTTGATTTCTTGGCCTAAAGTGAGCTTGGGTGACGCGCCTTGGGATCGGAGGATGCACCGGTGCCATGGGTGCATGCATTTGGAAGAGCTAGTGGAGGAAGAGGTTAGGGTTTAGTGGGTTTTAGGAAGAAGATGAAGGTCGGGTTCTTGAGGGAAGGAGGGAAGGTGGTTTGAGAAGATAGGGAACGTTTGAAATGAATTGACTGAAAAATAAAGTAAAGATCTGGAATGATCTTTTCGACCGCTTGTTTTTGGAGAGAAAGAGGATTTTGCATGAAGGATATTATTACACCTTGGGAAAAGATACAGATTATAGATTAGGCATAATAAATCCAATTTCCAATACACTTTCAATTATAGTAACTTGATTAGCACATGATACAAACAATGGTTAGACCTGTTCTTAGCACCTGTTATGACTGCTATATGTTCGGTAACAAAGGACAATAAGGGCAATATCATTAGACCTCAACGACTGTCAGCATGTCACATTCCACACATATGCCAATAACAGCACAAAAAATTGAATGCATCCATTGAATTAATTTATTTATTCTCAAAACCTTACTAGTCAATCATTGGGAGTTGATGAAGTACTCTCACGTTTTCTTAATCATACCTAATTTAAGTCTATTCCTCTCAAACTGTTATCTACTTAGTGCCTTGGTAAAAATATCAGCAATTTGTTTGTCAGTGGCACAAAAATTCATTGAAATCAAGCCCTTTTCCACATTGTCTCTTAAAAAGTGATGACAAATGTCAATACGCTTAGTCCTTTTATGTTGACACGGGTTCTTGGCAATGTTAATTGCACTTGCGTTATCACAGAATATGGGAATGCATCCCATGTCAACACCAAAGTCTTTGAGTTGTTGCCGTATCCACAGCAATTGAGCACAACAAGAAGCAGCCGCTACATACTCGGCTTATACCGTGGAGATGGCAACTGTGTGCTGTTTCTTTGTAGACAAAAAGACCAAATAGGGTCTAAGAAAATGATCCATACCTTCTCTTCTTCGTTGTAACCCTGAACCATCAGTCTGGCCCTATTCCGATTGACTGTTCCGAACTCATCCAGTTTGTTCTTGAACACTCACTTGGTGCCAATTATCAATATGTCCTTAGGCCTTGGTTCAAGGTGCCATACCTTGTTCCTTTTAAACTGATGAAACTCTTCTTGCATAGCAGTAAAAAATTCAGAATCTAAAAGCGCTTCATAAATATTCTTTGGCTCAACTTTAGATAAAAAGCATAGAAAGCACATAAGTTTCTAAGTTTGGATCTGGTTTGTACCCGTGTATTAATGTCAGACATGATCTAGTTAAGGGGGTGTGAGCTTTGGTGCTTCCAGAGTCGTGGAGCAAATGAATATAAAAACATGTTTTCCAATCTTTCCAGAACACTTGATGAAACAGGTTCTGGATCTGTTCTGGAGCCTGTTCCCACAACTGTTCGGGAAGGATCAGGTTGAGTGGGTCGGTTCTGTCCCAAATCAGGTTCAGGAAAGCTTCCCCTTGACTGGCTTGCTCCCTGCCCCACCTTCCATATTTCCAAATCCAAGACTTGTTTCACATTCAGGAGACTTACCATTATCCACCATAGAGTTTTGAGTGAGCGTGAGGTCTTTTCTTATAAGACCAAGTTTTAACTCTTCATCTTGCATATCATGCTCAATCATGGAGTTAGTTTCATCAAACAATACATACCTCTCCCCTCCTCCACTTGTGATCCTCATAGGACCACACAAATCAACATGTAGTAGTTCAAGAGGTCGGAAAGTACTAACACCGTTCTTTGACTTGAAAGAAGCTCTAACTTACTTTCCTCTAGCACAAGCGTCGCACACCTTGTCATCATTGTCCTTGATGGAAGCTAGTCCGAGTACTAGGTCCTTAGAAACAAGTCTATTTAAGAGAGAAAGGCTTGCATGACCGAGCCTCTTGTGCCAAAGCATAACATCATCATCAAGAGCATTTAAACAAGTCAAATAATTTTGGGGAAGTGAAAGAACACACACTTTATACACATTATTGTGTCGTTTCCCCTTCAACACAACACTACAAGAGTTGACATTGGTAATCAAGTATTGATCTGATGAGAATTCAACATGATTACCTCTATCACATGATTTGAGACACACTTAGCAAATTATGTTGTAACCCATCAACCAAGTATACATTATCAATAGAGTGAGAGAGTGATTTACCTATCCTACCTACACCGACAATTTTCCTAGATTTGTCGTTTCCGAATGCCACTCTCTCTATCGAAGGCTGTAAGTGATAGGAAGTTTGATGTGTCTCCCGTCATGTGCCTTGAGCAACCACTATCCAAGTACCATAGTTGGTTGTCTCCTCTCACTTTAGCCTGTAAAATAGCTAAGTGTTTGTCTTGGGAACCCAAATCCACTTGGGTCCCGTTCTTTTCATGGAATTTAATTCATCTTTTCTGATCCATATTTGTTTAACTTATAATGAGTTTCTTTCCATGACCCTTGTTCTCAAAGAACAAGCATCACGATAATGACCAGTTTTTCCACAATGAAAACAGATTATATTCTCTGGCAGACCAACATATTTCCTATCCATTGGCTTAGTAACATGCCTATTCACAAATCCTAGTCCCTTTTTATTACAACTATGGTGAGTGTTTAACCAATTTAGTGCTTATGAGGAACTATTCCAGCGCCTGTTCTGAACAAGGTCAGATTCGACCTTATGGAGCTTTTCAAGCAACCGAGTGTTTTCATTTATCAGGGCTTCTATTCTGAGTGCTTAAGAGGAACTATTCCTGTGCCTGTTCTGAACGAGGTCAGATTCGGCCTTATGAACCTTTTCAAGCAATTGATTGTTTTTACTCACTAATAATTCTATCTTAAGTTCCAGTTCTCAGGACTCTTCTTTCATCTTTGAGAGATCAGTGTGAAACACTTATTCTCTCTTGTTCATTAGTTCCTTAAGGGTGTCTAGTTCATTACATAAAACAAGAACTTTTTCAT
>JACYFF010031956.1:34007251-34082541 GCA_017589665.1 Selenicereus undatus | reverse complement strand
TAGCTGAACAAATGGATCAATGTCAAGCTTAAAATTCAAAATTGAGCCTTTTGAAATATTTTCTATAGAATAATAAAGTTTGAATGTGCACTTTCAAATTTTTCTAGTGACAAAAAAGCCAAATTGTTTGAGCGGTGAAAAATGTTGATTGAATTGTCATGGTAGAGAAAAATGTTGACCAAATGAACGTTGAGCTCAAAATTTCGATCTAAGCCTATCTTAATATTTTCAACCTAATGATCAATTTCGATCCAAATTGTGGAAATTGTTTTACTGAAAAAAAAAATATTGTCCAAATTGTTAGGGAAAAAGTTTTAATATTTATAAACCCCAAGTGCAAGGTGTATCGTTGAGTATTTGGGGTGCCGTCTGCAGGGAGTTGTGTTTCCAACTACCAAGGCTAACTAAAGCGTCTCAATCTAGGCGAGAGTGAGAGTGAAAGAAGAAGGGCTAAACTACTAAAACAAATTAACAAAAAGGGACTTGAGTTTATGATTTCACCAAGTGATGAACCAGTTAATTAAGACGAGTCCTAACCTACCTAAACCACACTGAGAACAAGAGATGATCGGTTGCACCATCAAAGACCACCCAAGCCCTCTCTCAAGGGTCTTGAGCTAGTCTAATTAGCCTAACCACCTATTTTCATGGGGTTAGTCCAACTAGACTACAAAACTAGCAACCCCGGACCTAGCTCGGCTCAGATACTATTTTCATGTCCCGAACTCGGCTATTCCCTCTCCCACACTAGCTAATTGACCTCACCTCTCAGCATAAGTCAATCGCCCAAAAATATGGATGAAAGCTCTCTCAAGCATTTCATCGAACACTTGGCGGACGTGAGAAAAAACTCTAGGTTCTAGGCATATATTGGGTATGGTTAGGCCACATACAAGATTAATTAGCCAATAAGAGGCTAATCACAATCCAAGCCCACAAAATCTAACAACTAATCATCACAAATACATCAAAACCTAAACTAACAAACAAGAACATAAACTCGAAGAACAAAATAAAGAAAAGAGGCATGAAACTATAAACTAATTCTAACAAGCAATCAAACATGAATTAACATAAAATCTAAACGATTAAATCAAACCAAAATCAAACATATGAACTAAATTAACAAAATCATAAAGAGAAAGAGAAGAAGAAGACTTATGAATTGAAGCGAAGAACTTGAAATCCAAGTGCGTCAATCTAAAATTAATCGAATACAATTCCTAATCCAATCTCCTCAATGGAGTTTTTATTGGCTAAAACCTAAACTAAACTACCCTAGAAATCGCTAGAGAGAAGCCCCAAGCGAACCCCGAACGACCCCCCGCAAAAACGCCCGAAGAGGCCTTAAATAGAAAAATCGCGAAACCGGACGACGGGCCCGGGGGCATGACCGTGCCAGGGTGGCACGGCCACACTGTGCCATTCCTCTGGCACGGTGGTTCGGTCCCCGGTTCGTCCTCTTTTGTCGGTGTTTGCTGTTTTTCTTCGCTTTGTCCCTTCATCGCTTCTTTTCGCGGTGTTTGCTTGATTTGGCATTATTTCCTACAAAACATAAATAAAACAAGTAAAAATCCTAAAGATTCAGTTATTAAACGAGCTAAAAGTGGGTGAAAAAGGCATGTAAAATGCGACAAATTATCGCCTAACAAATACCCCCACACTTATCTTTTGCTCATCCTCGAGCAAAACAAAAGAAAAACTAACCTAGGAACGTAATTCACTTTCGTAGGAATCACGGTTGCATTTAGTGTATGCAAAAAGCCCTTTAAACCCCTTGGTTCCCCCAAGTGGACGAGTAAGGTCTCGTGAGGGTTTGCAGAAGATATACCCACAAAATCTCAAAAAGGAAAAACAAAGAAAATAGAAACAAAAACGAAAAATGAAAATGACAAAACACAATATACACATCGGGGTAAACAGTACACATTCGGATCAACCAAAACCCCCCAGTAACTCAAGTATCAGTCTGCACACAAGCATTATATGCATTTCAGGACACATCTTCCCAAAGAATGGCATCCAGACATTCAGCTTTTCACCCCACGGCTCATGACAACATTGAATCCATCCTGGTGCCTGGTGTGCAAGTGTATCATCACCCTAAGACTTTGGCTTACCAAAAATCAGACTTTATCCCACTTAACTAACACAAGCTACCTTATTGATTTTGCTAGCGTGGAAAACAAGCTTCCCCAGTAGCAGTATTGCCTCAAAGGGTAGCACCCAGTAGCGCATGCCTCAAAGGGGTACTTACTTGTCATTCCAAACTCTTTCCTCCCCCCGCCCTTTTTTTTTTCCTTCATCTTCTTTTTTTTCAATCCAAACTCTTGCAACGCCTCAAAGGGATACACCCAGTAGCGCATGAGTTTGTTTTTGTTTTTGCTTTTGTTTTTGGAAAAGGGGGTGCAAGCACATATAAGGGGAACTGTGCAGTAAACAAGTGGGAGAGCCGATCATGGAAGACTAAGAATGTAGGGTAATGATAATACAATAATCAGGACTGGATTACAAAATTACAATGGACTGTTGGGGTTAGAATTGAGGCCTACAATGATAAACTTGGGGCGAATATCTATCACGCACATTATACTTATATACGAGCCAATAGCAAGGGTACCGGAGATCAAGGCTGATCAAAATAGTACAAAACTCCCCGAAAGCCCAAAAAAAGGAAAAGGTATACCAAAAAGGAGAAAAGAAAATGAAAAATTTACACAAAAATAAATGAAAAATTTTCACAAAAATAAAAATAAAAGGGTAGATGACCCCACCCCCACACCGAAATCTCACAATGTCCTCATTGGGAGCTGGGAGTCATCACTAACCACAGAACACACAAAAATAAAGAAAACAAAATCACACACAAGACACACAAAACAAAACAAACACACACATGATACTAAACTTGCACACATATACAAGCTAGCACACTCTCCCAAAAACACTCATCAAATCAAAAATAAGACCACACATATATACAAACTAACACCACCAAAAACATCAATAAACCAACCCATCAACACCACCAAACACAACACACAAAAATCCAGAAAAACACAAAAAATGGTGATCATAGCCATCAACGGCTCAACAACTCACCACAAGATGATCACCAACAAAAACACAATCCTAATATTCACAACTAAACGAAAACAAAAAGAGAGAAAATAAATAAAAGAAAAATAAAAAGAAGGGGGGGAAGTGAGAACGATTATACCAGGTCGGGTACTGAATGTACCCGAACTACACCCCGCTAGGACGAGGTTGGGGAAGCGCGAGGAGCATCAGCCACTCCTCGGCGGCGTTCAGGACGCGCATCGCCAACTTAGATGTCGTCAATGCTCACAGAAGTTTATCAAACACCTGAGCCTGCAACTCAGATGAGTGTAAGTAAGAGCACCCAAGCATGAATATAGGAGTGATAGTAAGTGCTCTTCTAAATTTATCAAATGCCTTAGAAAAATCTGTAGAATGATTGAATGCAATAGGGAAGATGATTTTTCCAGGCATGTCCTCTAGGTAAAGACTATAAGGGTCAAGGGAGGGGTCATACCCTCTAAAAGCACCTAGGGACTCAAAACAATCAACCACAGTCCCCTTGAGCATCGCAAGAGAGTCAATCGGTGAGAGATCACAATACTGAGGGGAAGGGGAGGGTAATGAGCATGAAGAAGCAGGAGAAATATTAAGGGGGTTGAGGGATACATGGGCAGTAAGATCAGGACTAGATGAAACTGCAGCCACATTATCCGCACAGGACCCCCCATCGAGAATCTCGTCGAGATCATGCATCTCACTAAAAGCATCATCTGACTCAAGACAGAAATCATCCCCATCAACACTAGCATCAACACAAAATATCGCACCCACGTCGAACTCCGTCGACTGAGCTAAAGGGAAAGGTGGATCAAGATAGGTCATAGTGTTGTCCTTAAGGGTGCTAGGTAGGGATGGAGCAACAAGGGGTGAAGTGGTCAAGGGAGGGTCGAGTACGTCCTCTAGTCCGGACTCTAGAGGAGGAAAAGACGTACCATCATCACACATATTGACATCAAGTCTAGGAGCACTAGAACTAAGGTCAGTCTCGGGTGATAGGTCATACTCCCGCAGTGCATTAACAAACTCAGCAAACTCAACTTGTTGCTTATTCATTGTCTCTATCATATTGCTAAGTCGAGCAAAGCTTTCATTAGAAATATAATGGGGACAAGAATTACTGGCGTGGTAAGAACAATTGCAAATTTCGCACATAGGAGGGGCATAATCAAGGATGCAATGGGGTGGGGTACAAGAATCAGAACAACTAGTTTCAAATTCATAAGTATCCCGAGCCAACCAATCAAGAAAATCCCATGCTTCTTCGACATTTCTAGCATAAAAATCCCAATGCTCAAAAAGAGCACGGGTCTCACAATTCACACCCTCATCAACAACATGCAATATTTCCCATTTCTCATATAAACATCCACAAGAAGCACATTGAGCAAGATAAGCATGTAAACGATCCTAATAACGGTAAAATAATTCTTGCTCACATTGGGGAAAATGGAAAATTGCCATTGGAAAATTTTTTTCAAATTTTTTTTGTTTGGATTTTCTAAAGGCCTAGTCTCGAATGCTGAAGTAAACCCCAATATAGAAAAACGCCAACTCCTCGGCAACGGCGCCAAAAACTTGTTAGGGAAAAAGTTTTAATATTTATAAACCCCAAGTGCAAGGTGTATCGTTGAGTATTTGGGGTATCGTCCGTAGGGAGTTGTGTTTCTAACTACCAAGGCCAACTAAAGCGTCTCAATCTAGACCAGAGTGAGAGTGAAAGAAGAAGGGCTAAACTACTAAAACAAATAAACAAAAAGGGACTTGAGTTTATGATTTCATCAAGTGATGAACCGGTTAATTAAGACGAGTCCTAACCTACCTAAACCACACTGAGAACAAGAGATGATCGGTCGCACCATCAAAGACCACCCAAGCCCTCTCTCAAGGGTCATGAGCTAGTCTAATTAGCCTAACCACCTATTTTCAAGGGGTTAGTCCAATTAGACTACAAAACTAGCAACCCCGGACCTAGCTCGGCTCAGATACTATTTTCATGTCCCGAACTCGGCTATTCCCTCTCCCACACCAGCTAATTGACCTCACCTCTCAGCATAAGTCAATTGCCCAAAAATATGGATGAAAGCTCTCTCAAACATTTCATCGAACACTTGGCGGACGTGAGGAAAAACTCTAGGTTCTAGGCATAGATTGGGTATGGTTAGGCCACATACAAGACTAATTAGCCATCAAGAGGCTAATCACAATCCAAGCCCACAAAATCTAACAACTAATCATCACAAATACATCAAAACCTAAACTAACAAACAAGAACATAAACTCGAAGAACAAAATAAAGAAAAGAGGCATGAAACTATAAACTAATTCTAACAAGCAATCAAACATGAATTAACATAAAATCTAAACGATTAAATCAAATCAAAACCAAACATATGAACTAAATTAACAAAATCATAAAGAGAAAGAGAAGAAGAAGACTTATGAATTGAAGCGAAAAACTTGAAATCCAAGTGCGTCAATCTAAAATTAATCGAATACAATTCCTAATCCAATCTCCTCAATGGAGTTTTTATTGGCTAAAACCTAAACTAAACTACCCTAGAAATCGCCAGAGAGAAGCCCCAAGCGAACCCCGAACGACCCCCCGCAAAAACCCCCGAAGAGGCCTTAAATAGAAAAATCGCGAAACCGGACGACGGGCCCGGGGGCACGACCGTGCCACATGGCACGGCCACGCCGTGCCATTCCTCTGGCACGGTGGTTCGGTCCCCGGTTCGTCCTCTTTTGTCGGTGTTTGCTGTTTTTCTTCGCTTTGTCCCTTCATCGCTCCTTTTCGCGGCGTTTGCTTGATTTGGCATTATTTCCTACAAAACATAGATAAAACAAGTAAAAATCCTAAAGATTAAGTTATTAAACGAGCTAAAAGTGGGTGAAAAAGGCATGTAAAATGCAACAAATTATCGCCTAATACAAATATTTTAAGTAGCGAGAAATGTCAATCGAAATTTCGTGTTAGAGAAAAATGTCTACCAAATAAAGGAATGTGGGGCTCAAAATATGAATTTGAGCCTATTTTAATATTTTCTTTATGACAGTCAAGTTTCGATCCAAATATTTGAAATTGTTTTAAGGGCGAGTCAGCTGAATTATTTAATTAAGCGGCAAAAAATGTCAATTGAATTGTTGTGGCAGAGATGAATGTTGACTGAATAAAAGAAACTTGAGCTCAAAATCTGGACTTGAGTTTATTTTAATATTTCCCATCGGATAATCAAGTTTTGATTCAATCCGTTGAAGTACAATTTTGCATCTAAATTCCCATTGCCAATATCGTCAATGAATTGAAGGGAGAAAATTAACTTCCTATCTTCTCAAAACGGAAATTATTTTTCTCCGTTGGGGGAACAATTATTTTCTTTGGAAAATAGTCTTCCATCCTTTGTTGTGCCAAACAATGGAAAATTGGAAAACTACTTTATGGGGATTCTTTCAAATGACCTCATCGTAAGATCGATATATAGGTTTACTTAAAAATTGACAATAATGTGTTTACACACTAAACAGTTTATTCTATTGAGTTCAGCCCCAAATTGGTTTAATCCATGTTAGATTCGTGCTTAACTCAATAATTTCAAGTCAGATTCGGTCGTATTATTGTGTCGAATCACTCTTTTCCAACTTTTATTTATTAGCAAACGTGGTTGAAACAACCAAATTAATCATAAAAAGTCACATATAGGTGAAGCCATTAAAATATCAAGCAATTAACTTATCATACTATCCAGTTTGATGACACTGCTAGTATAAAAGAAAAGGATACACCGTATTCATAATAGCTAAAGAAACGGAGGCAAGAAAGAGGTCGAGGGAGTCGAAAAAGGAGTAATTTTCATGTAAGGAGCATCAATATATATAGGTTTATCATTTGGATTTCACCTTTTTGTCATGTGAAAGATTTTGGGTGATAATCCATTGCTTATGCAAGTCCAAATATAATTGTAACACCTCGAGTGTTGCTTAAAAAGATCGAAGTGATTACTTATATCACCAAAGGTGCACCTTTATTTTCGGGAAGCGCACTCTTAAGAACTCCCCAGTTAAGCGTGCTTGCTGGGGAGCAATCTTGGGTTGGGTGACCTCCTGGGAAGTTTCCCAAGCTGCGTGAGAGCGGGGACGAAGCACTCGGGAAAGACTTGTGGTGATTTGTGGGGCGAGTAAATGATCCTCGAAGCTGTTATTGGTAATACCTGTGACCGAGAGGGGTCGGGGCATTACAGATAGTATCATAGTCGACCCGCGACCGTGAGCTGCGCCAGTGGACGGAGAGCCCATGGGCAGTCACCTAGCGGGGCAAAGATACTGGGTGTGGACTGCCGGTCAAGAGGACCCGTAAGTCTGTCGGTTAGTGAGGCACAACGAGGACGTTGTGCGCTTCAAGTGGGGGTGATTGTGTAACACCCCGAGTGTAGCTTAAAAGGATCGAAGTGACTACTTATATCACCAAAGGTGCACATTTCTTTTCGGGAAGCGCACTCTTAAGAAATCCACAGTTAAGTGTGTTTGTTGGGGAGCAATCTTGCGATGGGTGACCTCCTGGGAAGTTTCCTAGGTTGCGTGCGAGCGAGGAAGAAGCACGCAGGAAAGACTTGTGGTGATTTGTGGGGCCAGTCAACAATCCTTGAAGCTGTTATTAGTAAGACATGCGACCGAGAGGGGTCGGGGCATTAAAATAATTATGAAGATTGATTACATTTAAGTTATGATACTGAAATTGTCATCCCAAGTTTCCTACTAATATCAAGCTTTCCAGTTTCAACTATGAAAATTAGAGCTTTCGAAAGACTGAACTCTATAATTTATTCGTTGGACAAATAAAGAGATAAAAAGGTCACCATTTTTGTTCAAAATATAGTCCTGTTAATTACTAACACGATGTGATAGTGTCTTACTTTTTTGATGATCATTTAGATATCAAATATGTTCTTCCCAAGGATTCATTCGGTACATATCATTCGTCACGCATATTTCGTCCATTTGTAAATCAGGATTTGTACAACATTTTAGTGCAATGTTGGTGTCCAGTTGCTGTGGTGTAGTGGTTATCACATTAGTCTTACACACTAAAGGTCTCAGTTCGATCCTGGACAGCAACATTTTTATGTACATCTTGTGTTTCATTTTTAACATAAATTGAAACGCCAACTTTATTTCCCTTCCCCCTTCCCTTTATTGAGCCTCTCCACCTGTCCAGTTATCATCACAGATTGATAGGCTCACCTAGTGTCTTTAATTTATTTCTTTCTTTTTTTCTAAAGTAGGTTGATCTTTGATCCAGAAAAAAAGCAGGTTGCTCATCGCATAACTATTGATGGTATTTTTCACATTCATATTTAATTAGACTCCCCACCGCTTGTGTGACTTACATGATTTGCATCTTCTAATAAATAGTTCTTGCTCCGGCACATCCCCTACCGATGTTGTCATTACAAAATGTAGTTGTAATGGTGGTAGGTTCAGGAACGCCGTACATGGAATCCCATTATCCCAACCTTGATTTTATGGGATTTAATGAGTAGCACTTTTTGTGAGCATACTTAGAAATAGAGTTTGAGAATTTTTTTAAAATTTACTCTTAAAAAAATGATGAATAAGTGTGTGAGACACATGTAATCTAGGTATAATGATTTGTAAGTAAGAAATTCTCTCATTTTCTTATCGAAAAAGAAATTCTTTTGTTCACAACCTCATGTTATACAGTATTTACCGTGAGTAGCAAACACAGTTTTTTATAAAAATTACAAAATCAGTGTGAAAAAATACAAGTTTCAAACATTCTACTTTGTTTGTTATAAAAGTAATTTAACTATCTTGCTGAGATGCAAAATATAAAATTTTTTATAAGTTTTAATAGGTTGCTGAAGTGAATGAAGTCATAAAGAATTACGTAAATCTTTTATACAAATCTGGAGACCTGAATATGCATATAATTTTGTTTTGAAGACAAGAAAAGAAGCGATGAAGACAGAGATACCAAATGCACCATCCAATATTTCTATTATTCTGATCGAACATCCTAGAACATTGTAGGCATCGCTTGAAGTCATGAAAAGTATTTATTAATACTTACTCTTAAAACAAGGTAGAGGATTGATGAAACGTGTTGAAACTTGCTTAGTTTTCCTGAATGAGATTATATAATTAGAATGCCACAAAATGTGCATATAAAATTGTTTAAATGTGCACAAACCCAAACATCAACTTTTTAAAATTCATATTCTTTTAATACTTACTCTTAAAACAAACCGAACATCAACTTTCTAAAATTCGTATTTTATTAACCTTGTGATATAGAATATAAACATATTACAATGACTTGTATATCACATGGAGTGATTGTTGTAAGATTAATTTAAGAGTAATGTTTTTCATTTGACAAGGATAATATACAAATAATTTCCGAATATGGTGAACTTGAAAATCCTTTATCAACACAATAATTTCCCACATTTTTAGATGGATTAGAATGTAATCAATGCAAACTTTTTTTATTATTCATCATTAATAAGACCTTATTTTACGTAAAATACAAACCGTGAATATTATTGTAATTGTAAAATTTTATTTTTCGAAGAAATATTATATAATGTAACTTATAAATTTATCATTAATTTACTAAAATTACACAATTATTTTAAGAACCTAATTCAAATCCATACACAATTTGTACTTAAAATATTATAATTAGAAATACCTTCAAAATACAATTGGAAACACAACCCCTTGACGCTACACATTTAGGATTAAGCATTTGGTAGATCTTAGTCCAATTATCCATGAACAATTAGATAATTTGTGTTTAATCATAATATAATGTATTCATTACTTCTTACAACTACTGAATGGTGCTGAATTATATTGGATTGCACTGAATGTTATTGAATTACACTAAGTGATTATGAATTATACGTGTCAAAAATTATTGAATGTTTATGGTAAATATTTATGATAAGTCCAAAAGAACATGTCATGATTCATTGTTGTGGCAGGAACATGAACATGTGTATCACGTATCACACAACTCTTTTTGTAAGAGCACACTCCCAATTTTAATGAGTAGTTCATTGCTGTCCCTTAACAACTCTTCTGCTCGCTTATTCCTATCATATACACAATGCATGAAATTTTCTATGCCTAATCATACAAGGTGATCATTTCGCACTCTACAGCAACTGGACCTAATTAAGCTTTCAATTTCAAAGAACCCTTGAATAATAACATTGTCAAAGTTTGGTTGAAAAATCCTAGGACTATTCAAACATGACGCACGAATGAATCAAGATTTTCAACCCTTCAACCACACCATGTAGAATTAAAATGATATGATTATTAAATTATAAATTAAAATTAATTTAAGAACGATATTTTGGCAACATTCATATATACTTATTGAGATGAGTTTTTGCCTTCTAGTTTTTGAAATTTTAAAGGGAAAAAAAATAAAATAAAATTTAAAATTTGAAGTTTAATATCTAGCGGCATCTGTCGACTATATAATCACATATATAAATAAATGATAAAAGTTAAGTGCATTGCCCGCATTTGGTGAACTTTTGGAATAATTTGGTCAACTTTATCCAATTATGGGGTTTGGTAAACCAATTTCGGAAAGAAGTTAATTTCCTTCAAATCTAACTATCATAATTTAAAGAAGTTCTTAGGAATCGACTTCTCACATCAAACTTTTAGGGATGGTTAGGTTACCATTAATGAATGTTTCCACAATTCTGATTTGCCCACAACTTTTTAACATTAATTCCAGTCAAAATAATTCATTTAATTTCGTCAAATAGCTGACCAAATGGAACAATGTTAAGCTTAAAATTCATAATTGAGCTTTTTGAAACATTTTCTATAGAATAATCAAGTTTGAATGTGAACCTTCAAATTGTTCTAGTGACAAAAAAAGCAAATTGTTTGAGCGGCGAAAAATGTTGATTGAATTGTCATGGTAGAGAAAATTTTTGACCAAATGAACGTTGAGCTCGCTCAAAATTTTTATCTAAGCCTGTTTTAATCTTTTCTACCTAATGATCATTTTCGATCCAAATTGTGGAAATTGTTTTACTGGTAAAAATATTGACCGAATTGTTTAAGTGGCGAGAAACGTCAATTGAAATTTCATGGTGGAGAAAAATGTTGACCAAATAAAGGAATGTGGAGGTCGGAATATAAATTTGAGCCTATTTTAATATTTTCTTTCAAACAATCAAGTTACGATCCAAACAGTTGAAATTGTTTTAAGGGCGAGTCAGCTGAACTATTCAATTAAGTGGCAAAAAATGTCAATTGAATTGTCGTGCTGGAGATGAATGTTGATTGAATAGAAGAAACTTGAGCTCAAAATCTGGACTCTAGTTTATTTTAACGTTTCCCATCGAATAATCAAGTTTTGATTCAGCCCATTGAAGTACAATTTTGCATCTAATTCAAGCTGCCCATATCGTCAATGACTTGAAGGGAGAAAATCAACTTCCCATCTTCTCAAAATGGAAATTATTTTCCTCCATTGTGGGGAAATTCATTTTCCTCGGAAAATAGTCCTCCATCCGTTGTTGTGTCAAACAATGAAAAATTGGAAAACTACTTTATGGGAATTCTTAATATTGCGTGACCCCGCATCGGAAGATCGATATATAGGTTTACTTAAAAATTGAAAATAATGTCTTTACACACTAAACAATTTATTTTATTAAGTTCAGCCCCAAATTGGTTTAATCTGTGTTAGATTCGTGTTTAACTCAATAATTTCAAGTCAGATTCAATCGTATTATTGTGTCGAATCACTCCTTTCCAACTTTTATCTATCATCAAACGTGGTTGAAGCAACCACATTAATCATAAAAAGTCACCTATAGGTGAAGCCATTTAAAATACCAAGCAATTAAATTATCATACCATCCAGTTTGATGACACTGGTAGCATCAAAGAAATGGATAGACCACATTCATAATACCTAAAGAAACGGAGGCAAGAAAGAGGTCAAGGAGGTCGAAAAAGGAGTAATTTTCATGTAAGGAGCATCAATATATATAGGTTTATCATTTAGATTTCACTCTTTTGTCATGTGATCTATTTTGGGAGATAATCCCTTACTTATATAGGTCCAAATATAATTATGAAGATTGATTATATTTAAGTTACGAGAATGAAATTTTCATCCCAACTTTCCTACTAATATCAAGCTTTCACGTTTCAACTATGAAAATTAGAGCTTTGCGAAAGACTGATCTCAATAATTTTATTTGTTGGACAAATAAAGAGATAAAAAGGTCACCATTTTGTTAAAATATAGTCCTATTAGTTACTAACACGATGTGACAGTGTCTTACTTTTTTTATGATCATTTAGATATCATATATGTTCTTCTCAAGGATTCATTCGGTACATATCATTCGTCATGCATATCTTGTCCATTTGAAAATCAGGATTTGTACAGCATTTTAGTGCGATGTTGGTGTCCAGTTGTTGTGGTGTAGGGGTTATCACGTTAGTCTCACACACTAAAGGTCTCAGTTCGATACTGGGCAGCAACATTTTTGTTTGAGCTAAAAATGTGCAATTTTTAAGGTACTTTTTCACCGGTTTTATGCTCGTTTTAATAATATTTTTAAGCTTTTTAATTGATTTTATTTTATTTTACAGATTTTGAATAAATGCAGAAAAAGGGCTTAAATGGAGGAAAAAGTGAGGAAAATAGAAGAATTGTCGGAGGTTGAAGAATCGGGCCAATTTCGATAAAAACCGGTAAAGGAAAAAGAAGAAACTAGACCGGTCCAGAAAAAAAACCGGACCGGCCGGTTCAGCAGAAAACCTGGTTCAACATTTAAGTAAAGCCCCTCCCCTTCACACTCTCTCTCTCCTTGCCTGTTCTGTTTCTCGAAACCCAGAACCTTCAACTCCATCTTCCTCGCCATCCTCGTCTCCTTCCTCTCTCTACTCCGTTCCTCTATCGTCCACGACACCAGCACCGTGTCCTCCTCCACCGCATTTCACGCTAATGGTGCCAGCACAACACCTCATCTTCCTCATCTACCATCCACGGCATTCACGCATCGAAGGGTTGAAATTCGACGGGCTCCGGGTATAAAGGACACTCGCAGACGCCATTGAAGACAGTAGGTAATTTAGGAGTAAATTAGGTTAGGCCAGTTAGGTTTAATTTCGTTTCAGGCTTAGTTTCGTTTAATTTTCACTTTCAATTTCCATTTCGTTTTCGAATTTCTGAATTAGGGTTTTAGTTAAATCGTTTTTAGGGTTTCGACTTCGAATTTGCATTTATGGGTTTCGAATTTTGGGTTGTATTGATGATACTGGCTTGATTTTTGGCAAAACAATTCTGGGTTACTGAATTCGATTTTCCCTCTCCCTTGTTGCGGTTTGTTCGAATTGCTGTTCTTGTTTCTGGTATGTTAATGTTGTTCGAATGGTTGCAATTCTGGGTAGCTGAAGCAATTGTGATTATGCTCTTGCTGTTTGGGTTTCTGTTCAATCACCCTTCCTCTACTGCTTTTGGTTCTTCGTTGTCTCAGATTTTCATCCCTTCCCCTGGTTCGTAATGCATTCAGTTAGTGCTCTGTTTCGATTCTGTTTCAATTCCCTTCCCCTGTCTCAAGCTTTGGTTCGTTGTTGCCTGCTATTGCTTGTTGTTCTTCACTCAATTGCCGCTTGGTTTTAATTTCGTCCCTTTCCCCCACTGTTGACTTTCATTTAAGATTCTGGAATAACAAATAATTAGGTTGTTAGTTTTTAACCATGGTTAATTGCAAGTTTAGTTGTTTAATTTGGTTTAATTGGTTAATCAATATAAAGGTTAGTTTAGGTTTAGTTTATTTAGTTAATTAGGTTGTTTTAATTCTTTGTTGAATTAGGTTGTTAAATTGATTTAAATAATTTCACTTAGTTTAGATAAGTAAATTTTATCGTTTAGTTTTAAATGACCATAATTTCACGTCTTCTCTGTGGACCGACCCTTAAATACTACGACTGACAATCGAGTACTTGAGGTTTCTTTTTTCTTTAATTTAATTTTCCGCCCCCCTCAAAATCTCTCAACAATTTTGGCGCCGTTGCCGGGGAAGTCGGCATGAGATTTGGTCATGTTTTTATTTTTTTGGTTGCTTTCGTATTGATTTGTTTAGTTTGTTTAGTTGATATTCATGTTTTGCTTAGTTGTTTAGTTTCAAATCGATTTTTATCGTTTCCTTGTTAGTGTTTTGAAAAACCCAAAAATCCAAAAATATTTTGAAAAATCCAAAAATCCAAAAAAAGCTTAAAAATTCAAAAACATTAGAAAATGACAAAAACCACAAAAAATTTAGAAATTTAAAAAATCCAAAAAAAGTGAAAAACCAAAAAAATACATAAAAATTGAAAAACTTTTAAAACTTCAAAAAAAAAAATCAAAATGCCAGTTTTCAGTTTCCCACAATATGAGCATGAACCTTTTTGGAGCTATTTATCGCGACTTAATGATTATCGTGCTCAATTGCCTCAAACCTTTCAAAAATGGGAAATCTGTGAGGTCATTGTTTTGGGTCTAAATTCTGAATTCCGTGGTCATGTTGAGTCCATGTGCCCAGGGGGTTTGCTAGGATTGTTATCTAAAAGTCAAGATGAAGTTTGGGATTTCTTTGAAAAATTAGGTTGGGATACTTACGAGTTTGAACAAGCTAATCAGTTTTCTGGATACCCAACTTCTTATGAGCATGCTTTTTATGCTAATCCTTCCCCCCCCAGATCATTTTCTAAACTCATATGACCCATCTTATTCTTATATGCCTCCTGTGCTATGTGATTATTGTGAATCTCCTTCTCATGATGTTTCTACGTGTCTTTATCGTGCTACCTGTGCAAGACTTGAAAAGAAAATTGATGATATGACTGATCAAATGATCAAACTTGATGATATGACTGATCAATTTATAGAGACCATAAAATTGAGAATTGTTGAATATTCTCAATGTTTTCATCAAAATAGAGTGACTTCTAGAGAGATTGATTCTAGTTTAGGATCTCCTAAATCCGAAATTAGTCTCTACGAGGAGTCTGAACCTTCTTATTCTGCTAGGCCTGATATGATAAAAAACATGCCTTTGCCTAGTTTAGAACAAGAAAGTGACCTCCCTAAGTCTCTATCATCAGATCTTGCACCCTGCACTAGCTCACCTAAAAATGCCACTGATGAACAATCTGATTCTGATAGTGAGTTAGAAATTAGCATGATACCTACAGTAGAGTTTCATGATTCAGATGATTTAAAAGATATTTCATAGGAGTTACATAATGGGATACCTGAACTCACTATATTTGACTTAGATGATAATATTCTGCCTGTAGAATATGAATCTTTTTCTGGTGAGTTTGGTATCCACGGAAGTTCTGATGATGGTTTTCGTGCTAATTATGAGTCATTTTCTTTTGATTCCATCCAAACTGACTTCCTTTTTGAATCTGACAAGTCTGAATATGTTGAGTCTGAAATCATTGTTACTAAGAAGTTTACTTTAGACCAAACTCATATACATATTGAACTTAAAGGACTTGTGGATTTTGAACCCTTTGCTTTGCCTAGACAGTTCATTCATGCTAATCCAATTTCTAGGCCTATGACCTCACCATTGGCTGTTTTTGAGTATATTCATTTCATTCCTGAATGGGCCCCACTGTTTGATAAATTGAAACGGGCCCTTACCTGTGCTTTCCTGGCTAGATGGATATACTCAATCTGGTTCCAACTCCCTGCGATTCATAGTTGCTATACTATTGAGAGTTGGGCTTCTGTATTTGATAAGCTGTTACGTGCTCTAACGAGTTTTGAATTGCATAGCACTTTTTCAGCTTAATATGGAGTGGCTGATGCTCCATACACTTTATAGTTTGGGTACAACCTGTATCCAACCTGGTATGATCGTTCCACTCTTCTTTTCTTTTCTTTTATTTTTTTTTCATTTCTTTTTGTATTTAGTTGTATATATTAGGATTTTGTGACTATGTGTTAGTTGTAAATACTTTGTTTCTTTAGCTTAGCATGTTTTAGTTTTTCCTTTTTATTTCATTTTATTTTCATTATTTTGTTTATTTCATTTTTGTTTATTTCATTTGACTTTCATTTTTATTTTCCTTTTTTATTTTCATCTTATTTTCATTTTTGTTTCATTTTTGTTTTTCTTTTCCTTTATTTTGTTTTAGATTTCTTTTTGTTTAGTTTGCAATTTAGTAGATCTTTGATTTTTGTTTAGTTTTGCTTTTGTAAATATATGTGTGTGTTTGGTTTTGTTTTGATTTTTGTTCTGATTTTGATTTTTGTCTTCTTTTCTTTAGTTTTTAGGGCTGTGGTTTGTTTTTCACTTTTTGTGTTTCTTTTATTTTAGTCTTGCTTTTTCCTTTTCATTTTGGTTTTATTTTGGTTTTGGTTTTATGTTTTTGGTAGTGTTCTAGTTGTGTATATTCTAGGTTTTATGGTTGTATAGTTTATGTGTTTGCTTTTTAGCGCCTTAATTCTCCCAATGAGGACATTGTGAAGTTTTGGTGTGGGAGTGAGGTGCCGTTTTTTATTAAAATTTTTGAAATTTTTTGTTGTTTTTGGGGACGTTTGTACTTTTTCTGATTAGTTTGAATCCCCTGTGCTTTAGTTATTAGCTTGTATAGAAATAGGATGTGCGTGATAAGTCTTTAACTTTGAATATGATATTCTAAGCCCTGATTCTAACGTCAGTTGTTCATTATGGGTTGTGTAATCCAGTCCTTGTTTATTCTTTCATCATTATCTTTAGGTCTTAGGTTTCCATGAATGATTCTCCCACTAGCTATGGCATGATTACCTTGGAAAAAAATGAAAAAAAATTGTATTATAAATAAAGAAAAAGAATAAAATTTGGAATGACAAGTATTCTTTTGAGGCATGCGCTACTGGGCGTTACCCTTTGAGGCACGTGCTACTAGGTGTTACCCTTTGAGGCAATATTGCTACTGGGAAAGCTTGCTTCCAAAGTCAGCATAAGAATAATGTAGTTATGTCAACTAAGTGGGATTAAGTCTATTCTGGTAAATCTGAGTCCTGGAGATGATGATACACTTGCACACAAACACCGGGATGGATTCAAAATCTGGATGTTCAATGGGGTGAAAATTAGTGTTTTGATGTCATTTAGAGGTAGAGGGCTTTGAAGTACATTCTATGTATATACAAGTCAATAATTAAGTACATGGGTGATTTAGCTGATTAGGATTTGTGCATATGTTTCCCGAGTTTTGTACATATTTTCTTTTATTTTTGAATAATTTTGTGGGTATTTTCACTTTGAAACCCTCTCGAGACCTCACTCGTCCACTTGGGAGTCCAAGGGGTTTAAAGGGCTTGTTGCATACGCTAAATGCAACCGTGATTCCTACGACAGTGAGTTAGGATTTTCTTCTTTTATTTTCATTTTCTTTTAGTTAGCTTAGTTTATTTTACTCGAGGACGAGCAAAATCTTGGTGTGGGAGTGTTTGTTTGAGCTAAAAATGTGCAATTTTTAAGGTACTTTTTCACCGGTTTTATGCTCGTTTTAATAATATTTTTAAGGTTTTTAATTGATTTTATTTTATTTTACAGATTTTGAATAAATGCAGAAAAAGGGCTTAAATGTAGGAAAAAGTGAGAAAAATAGAGGAATTGTCGGAGGTTGAAGAATCGGGCCAATTTCGATAAAAACCAGCAAAGGAAAAAGAAGAAACTAGACCGGTCCAGAAAAAAAAAACCGGACCGGCCGGTTCAGCAGAAAACCCTGTTCAGCATTTAAGTAAACCCTCTCCCCTTCACGCTCTCTCTCTCCTTTCCTGTTCTGTTTCCCGAAACCCAGAACCTTCAACTCCATCTTCCTCGCCATCCTCGTCTCCTTCCTCTCTCTACTCCGTTCCTCTCTGTTCCACGACACCAGCACCGTGTCCTCCTCCACCGCGTTTCACGCTAATGGTGCCAGCACAACACCTCATCTTCCTCATCTACCGTCCACGACATCCACGCATCGAAGGGTTGAAATTCGACGGGCTCCGGGTATAAAGGACACTCACGGACGCCATTGAAGACAGTAGGTAATTTAGGAGTAAATTAGGTTAGGCCAGTTAGGTTTAATTTCGTTTTAGGCTTAGTTTCGTTTAATTTTCGCTTTCAATTTTGCATTTCGTTTTCGAATTTCTGAATTAGGGTTTTAGTTAAATCGTTTTTAGGGTTTCGACTTCGAATTTGCATTTCTGGGTTTCGAATTTTGGGTTGTATTGATGATGCTGGTTTGATTTTTGGCAAAACAATTCTGGGTTACTGAATTCGATTTCCCCTCTCCCTTGTTGCGGTTTGTTCGAATTGCTGTTCTTGTTTCTGGTATGTTAATGTTGTTCGAATGGTTGCAATTCTGGGTAGCTGAAGCAATTGTGAGTATGCTCTTGCTGTTTGGGTTTCTGTTCAATCACCCTTCCCCTGCTGCTTTTGGTTCTTCGTTGTCTCAGATTTTCATCCCTTCCCCTAGTTCGTAATGCATTCAGTTAGTGCTCTATTTCGATTCTGTTTCAATTCCCTTCCCTTGTCTCAAGCTTTGGTTCGTTGTTGCCTGCTATTACTTGTTGTTCTTCACTCAATTGCCGCTTGGTTTTAATTTCGTCCCTTTCCCCCACTGTTGACTTTCATTTAAGATTCTGGAATAACAAATAATTAGGTTGTTAGTTTTTAACCATGGTTAATTGCAAGTTTAGTTGTTTAATTTGGTTTAATTGGTTAATCAATATAAAGGTTAGTTTAGGTTTAGTTTATTTAGTTAATTAGGTTGTTTTAATTCTTTGTTGAATTAGGTTGTTAAATTGATTTAAATAATTTCACTTAGTTTAGATAAGTAAATTTTATCGTTTAGTTTTAAATGACCATAATTTCACGTCTTCTCTGTGGACCGACCCTTAAGTACTACGACTGACAATCGAGTATTTAAGGTTTCTTTTTTCTTTAATTTAATTTTCCGCCCCCCTCAAAATCTCTCAACAATTTTTATGTACATCTTGTGTTTTATTTTTCACATAAATTGAAACGCCAACTTTATTCCCCTTTCCCCTTCCCTTTATTGAGCCTCTCCATCTCTACACTTAGCATCACAGATTGATTGGCTCACCTTGCCTCTTTTATTTATTTATTTCTTTTTTTTCTAAAGTAGGCTGATCTTTGATCCAGAAAAAAAGCAGGTTGCTTTGCGCATAACTATTGATGGTATTTTTCTATTAGAAAATTAGAGCAAACTAATAGCAGAAGCAATAGGATGAAACAAATATTCAGAAATGTAAAGAATGATAACAAGAACAAAGCAATTACACACAAGATTTACGTGGAAACCCAATGCGAGAAAAAACCATGGACGGCGACGAGCACAATCAATCCACTATATGAGCAGGGAGAGTACAAAACGATCACAATCACAACAAGTGATTCGATCCAATAGCAGAATTATAACCTCTCTTGTAATCTCTCTCAAAATCTCTTCACCTCTCAATGTGTTTAGGGATTCAGGGATTTGAAGTCTGAAGCAGTGATTTTAGATCCTAGGCAAGGTCTCTTTATATAGGGTCTAGAAATCTAGGGTTTAACTCCTAGAGGAGAACCCTAGCCGTCACAATGATTGTATCCCAATACGCAAACCCTAGCCGCCGAGAAACTCGCCCTAGAACTGAGAAGCTAGCACTACCGTGCTGGGTGTCATGGTCACCCCGTGCCAAATCCCAGCCTCCTTTCGTCGTCACTTCTTCGGCCTAACACGCTCGTGTAGTCTGGCACAGTCCCACCATGCCGTTTCTTGGATTTTGGGCCACGAAAGCCAACAATCTCCACCTTGGATCAAAATCACCAACAATTACCAATTCTCTAACACCGTCATCGCACCCCGAAGGGTGATGCCCCTGCGGGGGGCAATGCCTCGAAAGGCGCTCAAATACTGTGAATGCCAACTAAGTCCAAGCAATGCTTGAACTTAGCTCTGGGAGATGACTTACATGAACCTTTTTTCATATAGCCTGTCGTGGTAGGTGCCTGTAAGACATAGAGGCTTCCATGCCTCAAACCCTTTAGTAGAATCCGACTCTCTTTTGAGACCTTCATAACTCCACCTTCAGCTGAATATTTGCACCCCTTGGATTTAAGGGTGCCTAAAGAGATGAGGTTACGCTTCAAGTCAGGAACGTGACGAACATTCGATAAAGTCCTGACAACACAATCATGGGTCTTGATTTTAACAGTACCGATTTCAGTTACATTACACTGGGCACTATTGCCCATGTGAACAACAATTGAGTTAACTGGATCATATGTTGAAAACCAATCCTTGTGAGGACACATATGATAGGTACACCCAGAATCAAAAATCCAATTAGAATCGCTCCCCCTTTCAGTAGAGGTAGCAAACAGAACGTCACCATCAGAATCAGATTCAGCAAACGAAGCTTCAACAGGCTCACGAGAATTATCTTCTTCTTTCTTCCTTTTCTTTTACAGTTGCCGACAGTTAGCAACAATTTGACCCAATTTACCACAGTAATTGCGGGTCTTACTAGCGTGAGAATTTCTATACTTAGAACGGTTCTTACTCTTTTTACCGTTCCCCTTTTAAGTTGTTTTACCCCTTACTACTAATCCCTCAGTAGAATCAGCATGAATGTCAATATCAAACTTATCCTTAGACAACAAGTTTGACTTAACATCCTCAAACGATATAGTATTAGAATTACTATATAGCATGATCTCCTTAAAGTGTTTATAGGAGGTGATAAAGACATAACAAGCAGAATAGCTTTATCCTCATCCTCAATCTTTACATCCATACTCTCTAAATCAACAAGAATAGAGTTAAACTCATTCAAGTATTTTTGAACAGGGGTACCTTTAGCCATACGAAAGGTGTATAACCTTTCCTTCAAACGAATCTTGTTGGCGAGACTCTTCGTCACGTAGAATTCCTCCAGCCGAACCCAAAGATCCACCGCAGTTGTCTTATCAAGCACCTCTCACAAGACATGTGGTGCTAAGCACAACTGTATGGCTGAAACTGCCGTCAACTCCAGTTCCTCCCATTCCTTGTTTGTCAATGATCCACGTCTCTTCTTTTGGTTTGCTGCCCATTATTCATCAGTCATCTTATCGGGTTTCTGGTGAGGTTCTCGCAGAACCTTTCATAACCCATGCTGGATGAGAACTGCTCTAATCTGTACCTTCCAAAGATTAAAACTAATCTCCCCATCAAATTTCTGAATATCAACCTTCATAATTGAAGACATCCTAAACCTGGCTCTGATACCACTTGTTAGGAAATTAGAGCAAACTAATAGCGGAGGCAATAGCATGAAACAAATATTCAGAAATTTAAAGAACGATAACAAGAACAAAGCAATGACACAAGATTTATGTGGAAACCCAATGTGGGAAAAAACCACGGATGACGACGAGCACAATCGATCCACTATATGAGCAGGGAGAGTACAAAATGATCACAATCACAACAAGTGATTCGATCCAATAGCAGAATTACAACATCTCTTGTAATCTCTCTCAAAATCTCTCTAACTCTCAATGTATTTAGGGATTCAGGGATTTGAAGTCTGAAGAAGTGCTTTTAGATCCTAGGCAAGGTCACTTTATATAGGGTCTAGAAATCTAGGGTTTAACTCTTAGAGGAGAACCCTAGCCGCCACAAAGATTGTATCCTAATACGCAAACCCTAGCTGCCAAGAAACCCGCGCCAAAACTGGGAACGCAGCACGACCGTGCTGGGTGGCACGATCACCCCGTGCCTATGTGGCACGGCCGTGCCACCTGACATGTCCTCCCCGTGCCAAATCCCTGCCTCCTTTCGTCGTCGCTTCTTCAGCCTAACACGACTGTTTTTTCTGGCACAATCCCACCGTGTCGTTTCTTGAATTTTGGGCCACAAAACCCAACATTTTCACATTCATATTTAATTAGACTTCCTACTACTTGTGTGACTTACATGTTTTGCATCTTCTAATAAATAGTTCTTGCTCTGCCACATCCCATATCGATGTTGTCATTACACAATGTAGTTGTAATGGTGGTAGGTTCAGGAGCGATATATATGGAATCCCATTATCCCAACCTTGATTTTATGGGATCTAATGAGCATCACTTTTTGTGAGCATACTTAGAAATACAGTTCGAGAATTGTTTTTAAATTTACTCTTAAAAAATGATGAATAAGTGTCTGAGACACATGTAATCTATGTATAATGATTTGCAAGTAAGAAATTCTCTCATTTTCGTATCGAAAAAGAAATTCTTTCGTGTACAACCTCATGTTATACAGTGTTTACCGTAAGTAGCACACACAGTTTTTTATAAAAATTACAAGATTAGTGGGAGAAAATACAAGTTTCAAACATTCTACTTTGTTTTTTATAAAACCAATTTAACTATCTCACTGAGATGTAAAATATAAAAATTTTATAAGTTTTAATAGATTGCTAAAGTTAATGACGTCATCAAGAATTATAAATCTTTTATACAAACGTGGAAACATGAATATGCGTATAATTTTCTTTTGAAGACAAGAAAACAAACGATGATGACTGAGAGAGTAAATGCACCATCCAATATTTCTATTATTCTGATCGAAAATCCTAGAACATTGTAGGCATCCCTTGAAGTCATGAAAAGTATTTATTAATACTTACTCTTAAAATAAGGTAGAGGATTGATGAAACGTGTTGAAACTTGCTTAACTCTGCTGAATGAGATTATATAATTAGAAAGCCATGAAATTTTCTTATAAAATTGTTTAAATGTGCACAAACCCGTCATGAACTTTTTAAAATTTGAATTTTTTTAATACTTACTCTTAAAACAAACCCAACATCAACTTTTTAAAATTTGTATTTTATTAACCTTGTGATATAGAATATAAACATATTACAATGACCTGTATATTACATGGAGTGGTTGTTGTAAGATTAATTTAAGAGTAACATTTTTCATTTGACAAGTATAATATACAAATAATTTGCAAATATGGTGCAGTCGAAAATCCCTTTATTATTAACGAAATAATTTCCCACATTGTTAGATGGATTAGAATGTAATCAATGCAATTTTTTTTTATTGTTCATCATTAATAAGACCTTATTTTACATAAAATATAAACCATGAATATTATGGCAATTGTAAAATTTTATTTTTCAAAGAAATATTATATTATGTAACTTACAAATTTATCATTAATTCACTAAAATTACATAATTATTTTAAGAACCTAATTCAAATCCATACACAATTTGTTCTCAAAATATTATAACTAGAAATATTGATAAAATACAATCGGAAACACAACCCCTTGATGCTAGACATTTAGGATTAATCATTTGGTACATCATGGTCCAATTATCCATGAACAATTAGATAATTTGTGTTTAATCATAATGTAATGTATTCATTACTTCTTACAACTACTGAATGGTGCTGAATTATATTGGATTGTACTAAATGTTATTGAATTATGCTAAGTGATTATGAATTATACGTGTCAAAAATTACTGAATGCTGATGATAAATATTTATTACAAATCCAAAAGAACATGTCATGATTCATTGTTGTGGTAGGGGCATGAACATGTGTATCACATATCACACAACTCTTTTGGTAAGAGAACGTTCCCAATTTTAATGAGCAGTTCATTGTTGTCCCTTAACAACTCTTCTACTCGCTCATTCCTATTATATGCACAATGCATGAAATTTTCTATGCCTAATCATACAAAGTGATCATTTCGCACGCTACAGCAGCAGGACCTAATTAAGTTTTCAATTTCAAAAAACCCTTGAATATTAACATTATCAAAGTTTGGTTGAAAAATCCTTGGACTATTTAAACATGATGCACGAATGAATCATGATTTTCAACCCTTCAACCACACCATGTAGAATTACAATAATATGATTATTAAATTATAAATTAAAATTAATTTACGAATGATATTTTGCAGACATTCATACTTATTGAGATTAATTTTTGCCTTTTAGATTTTGAAATTTTAAAGGAAAAAAAAGAAAGTCAAATTTAAACTTTGAAGTTTAGTATCTAGCGGCATCTGTCAACTATATAATCACATATATAAATAAATGATAAAAGCTGAGTGCATTTCCCGCATTTGGTAAACTTTTGGAATAATTTGGTCAACTTTATCTAATGATGGGGTTTGGTAAACCAATTTCGGAAAGAAGTTAATTTCCTTCAAATCTAACTATCAGAATTTAAAGAAGTTCTTAGAATCAACTTCTCACATCAAACTTTTAGGGATGGTTAAACTACCATTAATGAATGTTTCCACAATTCTAATTTGCCCACAACCTTTTAACATTAAATCCAGTCAAAATAATTCATTTAATTTTGTCAAGTAGCTGGCCAAATGGATCAATGTTAAGCTTAAAATTCATAATTGAGCTTTTTGAAATATTTTCTATAGAATAATCAAGTTTGAATGTGAACCTTCAAATTGTTCTAGTGACAACAAAATCAAATAGTTTGAGCGGCGAAAAATGTTGTTTGAATTGTCATGGTAAAGAAAAATGTTGACCAAATGAACGTTGAGCCCAAAATTTCGATCTAAGTCTGCTTTAATCTTTTCTACCTAATGATCAATTTTGATCCAAATTGTGGAAATTGTTTTACCGGTAAAAAATATTGACCGAATTGTTTAAGTGGCGAGAAACGTCAATTGGAATTTCGTGGTGTAGAAAAATGTTGACCAAATAAAGGAATGTGGTGCTCGAAATATGAATTTGAGCCTATTTTAATATCTTCTTTCTGACGATCAAGTTTCGATCCAAACAGTTGAAATTATTTTAGGGGCGACTCAGCAAAATTATTTAATTAAGCGGCAAAAAACGTCAATTGAATTGTCGTGGCGGAGATGAATGCTGACTGAATAAAAGAAATTTGAGCACAAAATCTGGACTTGAGTTTATTTTAATATTTCCCACCGAACAATCAAGTTTTTATTCAACCCGTTGAAGTACAATTTTGCATCTAAATTCAATATGCCTATATCGTCAATCAATTGAAGGGAGAAAATCAACTTCCTATCTTCTTAAAACGGAAAATATTTTCCTCCATTAGGGGGAAAATTATTTTCCTTGGAAAATAGTTTTCCTTCCTTTGTTGTGCCAAACAATGGAAAATTGGAAAACTAACTTTTTGGGGATTCTTAATATCAAGTGTCCGCATCGTAAGATCAATATATAGGTTTACTTAAAAATTGAAAATAATGTGTTTACACACTAAACAGTTTATTCTATTGAGTTCAGCCCCAAATTGGTTTAATCCATTTTAGATTCGTGTTTAACTCAATAATTTCAAATCAGATTCGGTCGTATCATTGTGTCGAATCACTCTTTTCCAACTTTTATCTATTACCAAACGTGGTTGAAACAACCAAATTAATCATAAAAAGTCACCTATAGGTGAAGCTAATAAAATACCAAGCAATTAATTTATCATACCATCAAGTTTGATGACACTGCTAGTACCAAAGAAAAGGATAGACCGCATTCATAATAGGTAAAGAGACGGTGGCAAGAAAGAGGTCAAGGGAGTAAAAAAGGGAGTAATTTTCATGTGAGGAGCATCAATATATATAGGTTTATCATTTGGATTTCACTCTTATGTCATGTGAAAGATTTTGGGAGATAATCCGTTACTTATGCAAGTCCAAATATAATTGTGAAGATTGATTATATTTAAGTTACGAGAATGAAGTTGTCATCCCAAGTTTCCTACTAATATCAAGCTTTCAGGTTTCAACTATGAAAATTAGAGCTTTGCGAAAGACTGAACTCTATAATTTTATTTGTTGGACAAATAAAGAAATAAAAAGGCCACCATTTTGTTAAAAATATAGTCCTGTTAATTACTAACACGATGTGATAGTGTCTGACTTTTTTGATGATCATTTACATATCATATTTGTTGTTCCCAAGGATTCATTTGGTACATATCACTCGTCATGCATATGTCATCCATTTGAAAATTAGGATTTGTACAACATTTTAGTGGGATATTGGTGTCCACTTGCTCTAGTGTAGTGGTTATCACGTTAGTCTTACACACTAAAGGTCCCAGTTCGATCATGGGCAGCAACATTTTTATGTACATCTTGTGTTTCATTTTTCACATAAATTGAAACGCCAACTTTATTTCCCTTTCCGGTTCCCTTTATTAAGCCTCTCCGCCTCTGCACTTAGCATCATAGATTGATAGGCTCACCTTGCCTCTTTAATTTATTTCCTTATTTTTTTTTTTCTAAAGTAGGATGGTCTTTGATCCAGAGAAAAAGTAGGTTGCTCTGCGCATAACTATTGATGGAATTTTTCACATTTATATTTAATTAGACTCCCTACCGCTTGTGTGACTTACATGTTTAGCATCTTCTAATAAATAGTTCTTGCTCCGCCACATCCCCTACCAATGTTGGCATTACAAAATGTAGTTGTAATGGTGGTAGGTTCAGGAACGCTATATATGGAATCCGATTATCCCAACCTTGATTTTATGGGATTTAATGAGTAGCATGTTTTGTGAGCATACTTAGAAATAGAGTTTGAGAATTCTTTTAAAATTTACTCTTAAAAAATGATGAATAAGTGTCTGAGACACATGTAATCTACGTATAATGATTTGTAAGTAAGAAATTCTCTCATTTTCTTATCGAAAAAGAAATTCTTTCATTTACAACCTCATATTATACAGTATTTACCGTAAGTAGCAAACACAGTTTTTTATAAAAATTACAAAATTAGTGGGAAAATTTCAAGTTTCAAACATTCTACTTTGTTTGTTATAAAAGTAATTTAATTAACTTACTGAAATGTAAAATATAAAATTTTTTATAAGTTTTAATCGATTGCTGAAGTTATTAAAGTCATTAAGAATTACGTAAATCCTTTATACAAATGTGGAAACCTGAATATGCATATAATTTTCTTTTGAGGACAAGAAAACAAGCGCTGAGGATAGAGAAAGTTGATGCACCATCCAATATTTCCATTATTCTGATCGAACATCCTAGAACATTGTAGGCATCCCTTGAAGTCATGAAATTATTTATTTATACTCACTCTTAAAACAAGGTAGAGGATTGATGAAACGTGTTGAAACTTGCTTAGTTCTGCTGAATGAGATTATATAATTAGAATGCCACAAAATGGGCTTATAAAATTGTTTAAATGTGCACAAACCCAACATCAACTTTTTAAAATTCGTATTTTATTAACCTTGTGATATAGAATATAAACATATTACAATCACCTGTATATTACATGGAGTGATTGTTGTAAGATTAATTAAAGAAGTATAATACACAAATAATTTCCAAATATGGTGCAGTTGAAAATCCCTTTATTATTAACACAATAATTTCCCACATTGTTAGATGGATTAGAATGTAATCCATGCAAACTTTTTTTATTATTCATCTTTAATAAGACCTCATTTTACATAAAATATAAACCGTGGATATTATTGTCATTGTAAAATTTTATTTTTTGAAGAAATATTATATTATGTAACTTATAAATTTATCATTAATTTACTAAAAGTACATAATTATTTTAAGAACCTAATTCAAATCCATACATAATATGTATTTAAAATAACATAATTAGAAATACTGAGAAAATACAATCGGAAACACAACCCCTTGATGCTACACATTTAGGATTAATCATGTGGTACATCTTAGTCCAATTATCCATGAACAATTAGATAATTTGTGTTTAATCATAATTTAATGTATTCATTACTTCTTACAACTACTGAATGGTGCTTAATTATATTGGATTGTACTGAATATTATTGAATTAAGCTAAGTGATTATGAATTATACGTGTCAAAAATTATTGAATGTTGATGAAAAATATTTATGATAAGTCCAAAAGAACATGTCATGATTCATTGTTGTGGTAGGAACATGAACATGTGTATCACGTATCACACAACTCTTTTGGTAAGAGAACGCTCCCAATTTTAATGAGCAGTTCATTGTTGTCCCTTAGCAACTCTTCTACTCACTCATTCCAATGATATACACAATGCATGAAGTTTTCTATGCCTAATCATACAAAGTGATCATTTCGCACTCTACAGCAGCTGGACCTAATTAAGTTTTCAATTTCAAAAAACCCTTGAATAATAACATTGTCAAAGTTTGGTTGAAAAATCCTTGGACTGTTTAAACATGGCGCACGAATGAATAAAGATTTTCAACCCTTCAACCACACCATGTAGAATTACAATCATATGATTATTAAATTAAAAATTAAAATTAATTTAAGAATGATATTTTCCAGACATCCATACTTATTTAGATTAATTTTTGCCTTTTAGTTTTTGAAATTTTAAAGGAAAAAAAAACAAAATCAAATTTAAACTTGGAAGTTTAATATCCAACGGCATCTGTCAACTATATAATCGCATATATAAATAAATGATAAAAGCTAAGTGCATTGCCCGCATTTGGTAAACTTTTGCAATAATTTGGTCAACTTTATCTAATTATGGGATTTGGTAAACCAATTTCGGAAAGAAGTTAATTTCCTTCAAATCTAACTATCATAATTTAAAGAAGTTCTTAGAAATCAAATTCTCACATCAAACTTTTAGGGATGGTTAGATTACCATTAATGAATGTTTCCACGATTCTGATTTGCCCACAACCTTTTAACATTAATTCCAGTCAAGATAATTCATTTAATTTTGCCAAATAGCTGACCAAATGGAACAATGTTAAGCTTAAAATTCATAATTGCGCTTTTTGAAACATTTTCTATAGAATAATCAACTTTGAATGTGAACCTTCAAATTGTTCTAGTGACAAAAAAATCAAAATGTTTGAGCGGCAAACGTTGAGCTCAAAATTTAGATCTAAGCCTGTTTTAGTCTTTTCTATATAATGATAAATTTCAATCCAAAGTGTGGAGATTGTTTTACTGGTAAAACATATTGACCAAATTGTTTAAGTGGCAAGAAACGTCAGTTGAAATTTCGTGGTGGAGAAAAATATTGACCAAATAAAGGAATATGGAGCTCGAAATATGAACTTGAGCCTATTTTAATATTTTCTTTCTAACGATCAAGTTTTGACCCAAACAGTTGAAACTGTATTACGTGCGAGTCAGCTGAATTATTTAATTAAGTGGCAAAAAATGTCAATTGAATTGTCGTGGCAGAGATGAATGTTGACTGAATAAGACAAACTTGAGCTCAAAATCTGGACTTGAGTTCATTTTAATATTTCCCATCGAATAATCTAGTTTTGATTCAACCCGTTAAAGTACAATTTTGCATCTAAATTCAGGGTGCCCATATCATCAATGAATTGAAGGGAGAAAATCAACTTCCTATCTTCTCAAAACGGAAATTATTTTCCTCCATTGGGGGGAAAATCATTTTCCTTGGAAAACAGTCTTCCATCCTTTGTTGTGCCGAACAATGAACAATTGAAAAAGTACTTTATGGGCATTCTTAATATCAAGCGACCGCATCGTAAGATCGATATATAGGTTTACTTAAAAATTGAAAATAATGTGTTAAACACTAAACAATTTATTCTATTGAGTTTAGCCCCAAATTGGTTTAATCCATGTTAGATTCGTGTTTAACTCAATAATTTCAAGTCAGATTCGGTCGTATTATTGTGTCGAATCACTCTTTTCCAACTTTTATCTATTACCAAACATGGTAGAAGCAACCAAATTAATTATAAAAAGTCACCTATAGGTGAACCCAATAAAATACCAAGCAATTAACTTATCATACTATCCAGTTTGATGACACTACTAGTATCAAAGAAAAGGATAAAACGCATTCATAATAGGTAAAGAAACGGAGGCAAGAAAGAGGTCAAGGGAGTCCAAAAAGGAGTAATTTTCATGTAAGGAGCATCAATATATATAGGTTTATCATTTAGATTTCTCTTATGTCATGTGAAAGATTTTGGGAGATAATCCCTTAGTTATGCAAGTCCAAATATAATTACGAAGATTGATTATATTTAAGTTACGAGAATGAAATTGTCATTCCGAGTTTCCTTCTAATATCAAGCTTTCAGGTTTCAACTATGAAAATTAGAGCTTTGCGAAAGGCTGAACTCTATAATTTTATTTGTTGGACAAATAAAGAGATAAAAAGGTCACCATTTTGTTCAAAATATAGTTGTGTTAATTACTAACACGATGTGATAGTGTGTTACTTTTTGATGATCATTTGAATATCATATATGTTCCTCCCAAGGATTCATTCAGTACATATCATTCGTCATGCATATCTCGTCCATTTGAAAATCAGGAATTGTACAACATTTTATTGCAATGTTGGTGTCCAGTTGCTGTGGTGTGGTGGTTATTATGTTAGTCTTACACACTAATGGTCCCCAGTTCAATCTTGGGCAACAACATTTTTATGTACATCTTGTGTTTCATTTTTCACATAAATTAAAGCGCCAAGTTTATTTCCGTTTCCCCTTCCCTTTATTGAGCTTCTCCACCTCTGCACTTAGCATCACAGATTGATAGGTGCACCTTGCCTCTGTAATTTCTTTTTTTTTTTAAAGTAGGCTTATCTTTGATCCAAAAAAAAAGTAGGTTGCTCTGAACATAAGCATTGACGGTATTTTTCACATTCGTATTTAATATGACTTCCTAATACCACTGTGACGTACATGTTTTGCATCTTCAAATAAATAGTTCTTGCTCCACCACATTTCCTACTGATGTTGTCATTATAAAATTTAGTTGTAATGGTGGCAAGCTCAGGAACGCTATATATGGAATCTCATTATCCCAACCTTGATTTTATTGGATTTAATGAGTAGCACTTTTGTGAGCATACTTAGAAATAGGGTTTGAGAAATGTTTTTAAATTTATTCTTAAAAAAATGATGAATAAGTGTCTGAGACACACTTAATCTACAGATAATGATTTGTAAGTAAGAAATTCTCGCATTTTCTTATCAAAAAAAGAAATTCTTTCATTTACAACCTTATGTTATACAGTATTTACCGTAAGTAGCAAACACATTTTTTTATAAAAATTACAAAAGCAGTGGAAAAATATACAAGTTTCAAACATTCTACTTTGTTTGTTATAAAAGTAAATTGACTATCTTACTGAGATGTAAATTATAAAATTTTTTATAAGTTTTAATAGATTGCTGAAGTTAATGAAGTCATTAAGAATTACGTAAATCTTTTATACAAATGTGGAAACCTGAATATGCGTATAATTTTCTTTTGAAAACAAGAAATCAAACGATGAGGACAGAGAGAGCAAATGCACCATCCAATATTTCTATTACACTAATCGAACATTCTAGAACATTGTAGGCTTCCCTTGAAGTCATGAAAAATATTTGTTAATACCTACTCTCAAAACAAGGTAGAGGATTGATGAAACGTGTTGAAACTTGCTTAGTTCTGCTGAATGAGATTATATTATTAGAATGCCACGAAATGTGCTTATAAAATTGTTTAAATGTGCACAAAACCAATATCAACTTTTTAAAATTCGTATGTGATATAGAATGTAAACATACTCCAATATCCTGTATATTACATGTAGTGATTGTTGTAAGATTAATTTAAGAGTAACATTTTTCATTTGACAAGTATAATATACAAATAGTTTGCAAATATGGTGCAGTTGAAAATCCCTTTATTATTAACACAATAATTTCCCACATTGTGAGATGGATTAGAATGTAATCAATGCAAACTTTTTTTTTATTATTCATCATTAGTATGACCTTATTTTACATAAAATATAAACCGTGAATATTATTGTAATTGTAAAATTTTATTTTTTGTAGAAATATTATATTATGTAACTTATAAATTAATCGTTAATTTGCTAAAATTACAAAATTATTTTAAGAAACTAATTCAAATCCATACACAATTTGTATCTAAAATATTATAATTAGAAATACCGACAAAATACAATCGAAAACACAACCCCTTTACGCTACACATTTAGGATTGATCATTTGGTACATCTTAGTCCAACTTATCCATGAACAATTAGGTAATTTGTGTTTAATCATAATGTAATGTATTCATTACTTCTTACAACTATTGAATGGTGCTGAATTATATTGGATTGTACTGAATGTTATTGAATTATGCTAAGTGATTATGAATTATACATGTAAAAATTTTTGAATGTTGATGATAAATATTTATGATAAGTCCAAAAAGAATGTGTCATGATTCATTATTGTGGTAGGAACATGAACATGTGTGTCACGTAACACACAACTCTTTTGGTAAGAGAACACTCCGAAATTTAATGAGCAGTTCATTGGTGTCCCTTAACAACTCTTCTACTCGCTCATTCCTATCATACACATAATGCATGACATCTTCTATGCCTTGAATGATAACAACTGGACCTAATTAAGTTTTCAATTTCAAAAAACCCTTGAATGATAACATTGTCAAAGTTTGGTCGAAAAATCCTTGGACTATTTAAACATGACGCACAAATGAATCAAGATTTTCAACCCTTCAACCACACCACGTAGAAGTACAATGATATGATTATTAAATTATAAATTAAAACTAATTTAAGAACAATGTTTTGCAGACATTCATACTTATTGAGATTAATTTGTGCCTTTTAGTATTTGAAATTTTAAAGGAGAAAAAAGAAAATCAAATTTAAACTTTTCATTTTAATATCTAGCGGCATCTATCAACTATATAATCACATATATAAATAAATGATAAAAGCTAAGTACATTGCCTGCATTTGGTAAACTTTTGCAATAATTTGGTCAACTTTATCTAATTATGGGGTTTGGTAAACCAATTTCGGAAAGAAGTAAATTTCCTTCAAATCTAACTATCATAATTTAAAGAAGTTCTTAGGAATTAACTTCTCACATCAAACTTTTAAGGATGGTTATATTACCATTAATGAAACTTTCCACAATTCTAATTTGCCCATAGCTTTTTAACATTAATTCCAGTCAAAACAATTCATTTAATTTTGTCAAATAGCTAACCAAGTGAATTAATCTTAAGCTTAAAATTCATAATTAGGCTTTTTGAAATATTTTCTATAGAATAATCAAGCTTCAATATGAACCTTGAAATTGTTCCGGTGACAAAAAAATTAAATTGTCTAAGTGGCGAAAAAAGTCGATTGAATTGTCATGGTAGAGAAAAATGTTGACTAAATGAACGTTGAGCTCAAAATTATGATCTAATCCTGTTTTAATCCTTTCTATCTAATGATAAATTTCGATCCAAATGGTGGAAATTGCTTTACTGGTAAAAAAATATTGACCGAATTGTTTAATTGGCGAGAAACGTCAATTGAAATTTCGTGGAGGAGAAAAATGCTAGCCAAATAAAGGAATGTCGGACTTGAATATGACTTTTAGCCTATTTTAATCTTTTCCATCTGATGATCAAGTTTCGATCCAAACAGTTGAAATTATTTTAGCGGCGAGTCAACTAAATTATTTAAGTGGCAAAAAATGTCAATTAAATTGTAGTGGCGGAGATGAATGTTGACTGAATAAAAGAAAATTGAGCTCAAAATCTGGATTTGAGTGTATTTTAATATTTCCCGTTGAATAATCAAGTTTTGATTCAACCCGTTGAAGTACGATATTGCATCTAAATTCAAGCTGCCCATATTGTCAATGAATTGAAGGGAGAAAATCAACTTTGTATCTTCTCAAAATGAAAATTATTTTCTTCCATTGGGGGTAAAATCATTTTCCTTGGAAAACAAACTTCCATACTTTTTGTGCCAAACAATGGAAAGTTGGAAAACTATTTATGGGGATTCTTAATATCAAGTGACTGCATCGTAAGATCGATATATAGGTTTACTTAAAAATTGAAAATAATGTGTTTACACACTAAACAGTTTATTCTATTGAGTTCAGTCCCAAATTGGTTTAATCCGTGTTAGATTCGTGTTTAACTTAATAATTTCAAATCAGATTCGATCGTATTATTGTGTCGAATCACTCTTTTCCAACTTTTATCTATTACCAAACGTGGTTGAAACAACCAAATTAATCATAGGAAGTCACCTATAGGTGAAGCTAATAAAATACCAAGCAATTAACTTATCATATCATCGAGTTTGATGAAACTGCTAGTATCAAAGAAAAGGATAGACAGCATTCATAATACCTAAAGAAACAGAGGCAAGAAAGAGGTTAAGGAGTCCTAAAAGGAGTAATTTTCATGTAAGGAGCATTAATATATATAGGTTTATCATTTAGATTTCACTCTTATGTCATGTCAAAGATTTTGGGAGATAATCCGTTACTTATGCAAGTCCAAATATAATTATGAAGATAGATTATATTTAAGTTACGAGAATGAAATTGTCATCCCAAGTTTCCTACTAATATGAAGCTTTCAGGTTTCAACTATGAAAATTAGAGCTTTGCAAAAGACTGAACTCTATAATTTTATTTGTTTGACAAATAAAGAGATAAAAAGGTCACCATTTTGTTAAAAATATAGTCCTGTTAATTAGTAACACGATGTGATAGTGTCTTACTTTTTTGATTTAATCCTGTTAATTAGTAACATGATGTGAAAGTCCTGTTAATTTATCCTATTGAGTTCAGCCCCAAATTGGTTTAATATGTGTTAGATTCGTGTTTAACTCAATAATTTCAAGTCAGATTTGGTCATATTATTGCCTCAAATCACTCTTTTCTAACTTTTATCTATCACCAAATGTGGTTGAAACAACCAAATTAACCATAAAAAGTCACCTATAGGTGAAGCCAATAAAAGTCCAAGTAATTAACATATCATACCATCCAGTTTGATGACACTGCTAGTATCAAAGAAAAGGATAGATTGCAGTCATCATAGCTAAAGAAACGGAGGCAAGAAAGAGGTCAAGGGAGTCGAAAAAGGAGTAATTTTCATGTAAGGAGCATCAATATATATAGGTTTATCATTTAGATTTCACTCCTATGTCATGTGAAAGATTTTAGAAGATAATCCCTTACTTATGCAAGTCCAAATATATTTATGAAGATTGATTATATTTAAGTTACGAGAATGAAAGTGTCATCCCAAGTTTCCTACTAATATCAAGCTTTCAAGTTTGAACTATAAAAATTAGTGCTTTGCGAAATATTGAACTCCATAATTTTATTTGTTGAACAAATAAAGAGATAAAAAGGTCACCATTTTGTTAAAAATATAGTCCCGTTAATTACTAAGACAATGTGATAGTGCATTACTTTTAGATGTCATATATGTTCTTCCCAAGGATTCATGCGTTACATATAATTCGTTATGCATAACTCGTCCAATTGAAAATCAGTATTTGTACAACCTTTTAGTGTGATGTTAATGTCAGTTGCTATGGTTTAGTGGTTATCACGTTAGTCTTACACATTAAAGGTCCCCAGTTTGATCCTCGACAGCAACATTTTTTATGTACATCTTGTATGTCATTTTTCACAGAAATTGAAACCGCAACTTTATTTCCCTTTCTCTTTCCCTTTATTGAGCCTCTCCACCTATGCGCTTAGCATCACAGATTGATAGGCTCACCTTGCCTCTGTAATTTATTTATTTCTTTTTTTCTAAACTAGGATGATCTTTGATCTAGAAAAAAAGTAGGTTGCTTTACGCATAACTACTGATGGTATTTTTCACATTCATATTTAATTAGACTCCCTACCGCTAGTGTGACTTACATGTTTTGCATATTCTGATGAATAGTTCTTGCTCTGTCACATCTCATACTGATGTTGTCATTATAAAATGTAGTTGCAATGGAAGCAGGTTCAGGAACACTACATATGGAATCCCATTATCCCAACCTTGATTTTATGGGATCCAATGAGTAACACTTTTTGTGAGCATACTTAGAAATAGAGTTTGAGAATTTATTTAAAATTTCTTGTTAAAAAAATGTTGAATGTGTATGAGACACATGTAATATACATATAATGATTTTGCAAGTAAGAAATTCTCTCGTTTTTCTATTGAAAAAGAAATTCTTTCGCTTACAACCTCTATGTTATACCATATTTACTGTAAGTAGAAAACACAGTCTATTATAAAAATTACAAAATCAGTGGCAAAAAAATACAAGTTTCTAACATTCTACTTTGTTTGCTATAAAAGTAATTTAACTATCTTACTGAGATGTAAAATATAAAATTTTTTATAAGTTCTAATAGATTGCTGAAGTTAATGAAGTCATTAAGAATTATGTAAATGTTTATACAAATGTAGAAACCTGAATATGCGTATAATTTTATTTTGAAGACAAGAAAACAAATGATGTGGACAGAGATAGCAAATTCACCATCCTAGACTTCTATTATTCTAATTGAACATCCTAGAACACTATAGGCATCTCTTTAATTCATGAAATGAATTTATTAATACTTATTCTTAAAACAAAGTAGAGGCTTGATGAAACATGTTGAAATTTGCTTAGTTCTGCTGAATGAGATTATATTATTAGAATGCCACGAAATGTACTTACAAAATTGTTTAAATGTGCACAAAACCAATATCAACTTTTTTAAATTTGTATTTATTAATCTTGTGATATAGAACATAAGCATATTACAATGACCTGTATACTATGTGCAACAATTGTTGTAAGATTAATTTAAGAATAATGTTTTTTATTTGACAAGTATAATATACAAATAATTTGCAAATATGTGCACAGTTTAAAATCACTTTATTATTAACACAATAATTTCCCACATTGTTAGATGGATTAGAATGTAATTAATGCAAACTTTTTTATTACTCATCATTAATAAAACCTTATTTTACATATAATATAAACCATGAAGATTATTGTAATTGTAAAATTTGTATTATGTAAAGAAAAATTATATTATCTAACTTTTAAATTTATCATTAATTTACTAAAATTACATAATTATTTTACGAACCTAATTCAAATCGGTACACAATTTGTATTTAAAATATTATAATTAGAAATACCAACAAAATACAATCGAAAGCACGACCAGTTACACTACATATTTAGGATTAATCATTTGGTACGTCTTAGTGCAATTATCCATGAATAATAACAATATTTGTGTTTAATCATAATATAATGTATTCACTACTTATTACAAGTACTGAATGGTGCCGAATTATGTTGGATTGATCTAAATGTTATTGAATTATGCTCGGTGATTATGAATTATGCATGTGAAAAATTATTGAATGCTAATGACGATAAATATTTATAATAAGTCCAAAAGAACATGTTATGATTTATTTTTGTAGTAGGAACATGACCATGTATATCACGTATCACACAACTCTTTTTGTAAGGCAACGCTCCCAATTTTAGTGAGCAGTTCATTGGTGCCCTTAAGAACTCTTCTACTCGCTCATTCTTATCACTTAAACAATGCATGAAATTTTTTGTACCTAACCATACAAAGTGATCATTTTGCACTGTATAGCAACTGGACCTAATTAAGTTTTCAATTTCAAAAATGTATAGCAACTGGACCTAATTAAGTTTTCAATTTCAAAAAACCCTTGAATAATAACATTATCAAAGTTTGGTCGAAAAATCCTTGGACTATTTAAACATGACGCACAAATGAATCAAGATTTTCAACCCTTCAACTATACCACGTAGAAGTACAATGACATGATTATTAAATTATAAATCAAAACTAATTTAAGAACTACGTTTTGCAGACACTCACACTTATTGAGATTAATTTCTACCTTTTAGTTTTTGAAATTTTAAAGGAAAAAAAACAAGAAAATCAAATTTAAACTTTGAATTTTAATATCCAGTGGTATCTGTCAACTATATAATCACATATATAAATAACTAATAAAAGCTAAGTACATTGCTCGCATTTGGTAAACTTTTGCAATAACGTGGTTAACTTTATTATTATGGGGTTTGGTAAAACAATTTCAGAAAGAAGTTAATTTCCTTCAAATCTAACTATCATAATTTAAAGAAATTCTTAGGAATAAACTTCTCACATCAAACTTTTAAGGATGGTTATATTACCATTAATGAATGTTTCCATAATTCTAATTTGCCTATAACTTTTTAACATTAATTCCAGTCAAAACAATTCAAAATAGCTAACCAAAAGAATCAATGTTAAGCTTAAAATTCACAATTGAACTTTTTGAAATATTGTCTATAGAATAATCAAGTTTCAAATGAACCTTCTCTTGAATTTACTCACACAAGGACACAAGAGGGGGGTGAATTATGCCCTCCAATTTTTCTGTTTGTTTCAAAACACTCGTGAGAATTGTTTGGAGACGTGTTTGCAGTGAGGTAGAAACGAAACTAATTGCGGAAATAATAAAGGAGACACAATATTTTTACGTGGAAAACCACCTCTGGCCTAAGTGACGTGTAAAAACCATGACCTATCTTAGTAGGATTTCAGTAACACTTTCACTAACACGGGTCGAATTCGTTACACATGTAACTCACACGTGACTACGTCACACACGTAACTTAGTCTCCCCTGAGACCCTCGTTACAAACACGTAACTAGCCTCCACTTGAGAACTAGTCATACACCACGTCCAAAGTCTCCGAAGACTTCGGCACACTCTAATCTCACTGATGACAGAGAAGAATAGAAAAACACCTTACTTTGAATGCTTCTAAATAAGCTGAATGTAAGGTACAATACAATCCCTATTATGCCAATATAAATGACTCAATTTAGCACACTTCTTGAAGGTTTTTCGTTCAGAAAAATAAGCTAACAAAAACTTGATTTTTAGCTTTGAAAAACTGTGAGAATAGTGTTGAGAGGTGAGAGATTTTATACCCTCGAAAAGGTATTTTATTTTTGTAATAACTCTTAAAAAATACTCAGCAGATAATAGGAATTAAATTTCCCAACAATATCTTCTTAAGAAATCATATGTTAAAAGATAAGATAGAATCTTTTGAAAATATCTTTTTAGGAACACAATATTATTCAGTGAAGATCTCATTGTAAGACAAAATATTATCAGAGAATCAATCCCAAATATGTTAGGAATTTTGACAGTAGAAAAACGCTTAAAAATCTTTGGGACAAGAGTTTTATACGTTGCCCTCATAACACTGCAGACCTGTTTGCTCAACCTGTTCTGAGCAGTGTTTTGAGTTAGCTCAAGAAATTCCTTTAAGGTGAATGTTAAGTCAAGATCTTCTAATTGGCATATTAACAAGAATCTAGATGAATACAACCAGTAATTAACCTAAGAGTCCAAGACTCTTGTACTTTGTTGATGTTGTGCACATATTCCACTTTTGATGTTCCAAGTTCCTTCAAACTGATCTCCAGGGTGTTTGCGACCTGAACTCAAACATGCAATTCTTCAAACCGTTCACGGGGTGTTTGGAACGTATCTCAACACACAATTCTAGCACACAACTCAAGCATAGCATAATAGTATTTTGACTTGGGACTTGGTACATTTGGGTTGTTATTATCAAAACCTTACACATAATTGGTTCAACAAATTCCCCCTTTTTTATGATGACAAACCAAATGACCATTAAAAACTGAGACAGGGCAAAGGGAAAAGTATTAGTTCCAAGATAGTTCAAGAAGCCAATTCACATAAGAGAGAATAATGAGAATAGGAAGTCAGCTTAAAATAGGTAGTTATAATCAAAACATGATCATACTCATCTTCCCCCTTTTGCCATCATCGAAAAGGTCGAGGGAATCATCTGCATAAATTCAGTAGAGAAGCACCCACCACCACAGGTAATGAGAGAAAATAACAGCGATACAAGTCAAGTATATGGTACATAATGATATTGGCCATCCCAGTCACGCACAAACCCACAACAGCATTAGCAGGCAAAGGCATAGGTTCACAGTAAAGAAGAGTGATGGTACGATGTTAGAACAAGGACCCAAAACACCCTTTGGCCCTCGTCCTAGTCCTGTTGCCAGTGAGGCTGCCTCTTCCAGCACATCCATGGTTGAGGCACTAGTACAGGACCAACTCCATCTGAAGGAGGAGATTGCTAAAGTGAAGCACGCACACAGTAAAGAAAAGGCCTTGAATGCACAGTGCCATGAGGATATTCTATGTGCTCTTTCTGCCCTCATGACCAAATTTGCTCCTCCCTATCCTTCTCCTTGATTCACCTTGTTCTCAGCCCCTGATCCTTGTCTTGTTTTCAACAACACTTTTTTCTTCTTTGTTCAGTTAAACTTGATTTTGCTTTTGATTGACAATGGTTATGTATGATTTTAGTTGGGTTTGGTTTCTGCACACCCAAGCAAAGTGTTGTGCCCTATCTTGTCTGTGACTTGAAATCCCACTCTCTTTTGCAAAGGAATCCCAAGTGTCTCAAAATCTGAAGTCCGAATGAAGCCATAGCCTATATCATGACTCTTAGAGGTGTTTGCAATACGTGCAATATGACTAATCATGATGGCGGGTAGATTAATTTGCTCCCCTCGATCTAGTAGGTCTGTATAACACATATCCATGGGGTCTGCAAGATTGCATCCTTGACCCCGAGGAATCACATTCTTAATCACAAACCAGAACAATAGGCTATGCAAAGGCATTATTTCCCCCTTTCGCACAGACCGGGGGCGCAGTCAAATCAGGTTGTTGGGCTAGCTTCCGGGTCAGTTCCAACAGGCGTTCATCACCTATTACGCTCTTATTCTCACGCACATACACATCAAGCCCCTTGGATGGCACCCCAAGCCAATCTCCTAAGTTATCAGCATCGAAGCATAGCTCACGGTCATTAACTGAGCTTGTCACTATGCCACTAGTGACAACACCATTGGCATAGAATTCAGCCAATTCAGGTACAAAACAGTCCTGTTTAGTGTTTGTAAACAAATCTAACCAATCCTGGGCCTTCAATTTTTTTAGGATCACTCCCTGCCCTTGTTCCTGAAAGTATGATACCTTAATCATTTTTCCTCTAACCATAATTTTCTGAAGAAAGAGTCTGTACCTTTCCCCCAGTGTCATGGTTTTTCTAGCTTTCTTTTTCTGTGGTCCATCACTTTCTTCACCCAGATCGAGTGCCTGTTCTAGAGATCCCCGTTTCAGGGTAGGTTTCTCGGTCGAAATAGGTGTGGGAGGTGTTTTGGCTATTGGTTTGACAGGTGTTTTGAAGAGTGGTTTGGTAGTTTGAGGAGTTGGTTTGGGTTTCCTAACAGACCTTTCAATCTTGTCCTCAGGTAGGCTTGGTGAGATGGCAGGACCTAAACTACGAGTTTGAGGTCGCCGTATAGATGTGGTGAGAGGCACATTGGGTGTGGTTGTGGTCTTCATTCGGCGCTTGATAGCCGGTTTGGTTGATGTTTGGTGGGTTGTTTTCATGGTCCGTTTGAACCGTATAAGGGGTTCATCCTCATCAATGTCACACATGGGAGCATCATTCAAGAAGAGCTCCTCAACCCAATCTTCAACAAACACAGACTCCTCAATCTTGTAAGTTGATTTTGACTTGGTCACACTGGGTTCATATAATACCAATTCCCATCCCATGACTGGTTTGACAGGGAGTATATCATCAAGATTGACTTCTACTTGTCTCAAACCAATACTTTTTAAGAATCGAAAGATGAAGAGAGAAATACCATAAGTGGGCACAGAGGTAGCTTCCGGCGGCGAAGTTGGTGACGCCGTGAGTATGTCTAGTAATTTTCATCCCCTTGTTCTTGATTTCTTGGCCTAAAGTCAGCTTGGGTGACGCGCCTTGGGACCGGAGGATGCGCCGGTGCCATGGGTGCATGCCGTTGGAAGAGCTAGTGGAGGAAGAGGTTAGGGTTTAGTGGGTTTTAGGAAGAAGATGAAGGTCGGGTTCTTAAGGGAAGGAGGGAAGGTGGTTTGAGAAGATAGGGAATGTTTGAAATGAATTGACTGAAAAATAAAGTAAAGATCTGGAATGATCTTTTCGGCCGCTGGTTTTTGAAGAGAAATAGGATTTTGCATAAAGGATATTATTACACCTTGGGAAAAGATACAGATTATAGATTAGGCATAACAAATCCAATTTCCAATACACTTTCAATTATGGTAACTTGATTAGCACATGATACAAACAATGGTTAGACCTGTTCTTAGCGCCTGTTATGAATGCTATATGTTCGGTAACAAAGGAAAATAAGGGCAATATCATTAGACCTCAACGACTGTCAGCATGTCACATTCCACACATATGCCAATAACAGCACAAAAAATTGAATGCATCCATTGAATCAATTTATTTGGTCTCTAAACCTTACTAGTCAATCATTGGGAGTTGATGAAGTACTCTCACGTTTTCTTAATCATGCCTAATTTAAGTCTATTCGTCTCAAACTGTTATCTACTTAGTGCCTTGGTAAAAATATCAGCAATTTGTTTGTCAGTGGCACAAAAATTCATTGAAATCAAGCCCTTTTCCACATTGTCTCTTAAAAAGTGATGACAAATGTCAATACGCTTAGTCCTTTTATGTTGACACGGGTTCTTGGCAATGTTAATTGCACTTGTGTTATCACAGAATATGGGAATGCATCCCGTGTCAACACCAAAGTCTTTGAGTTGTTGCCGTATCCACAGCAATTGAGCACAACAAGAAGCAACCGCTACATACTCGGCTTATGCCGTGGAGATGGCAACTGTGTGCTGTTTCTTTGTAGACAAAGAGACCAAATAGGGTCTAAGAAAATGATCCATACCTTCTCTTCTTGGTTGTAACCCTGAACCATCGGCCTGGCCCTATTCCGAGTGACTGTTCCGAACTCATCCAGTTTGTTCTTGAACACTCACTTGGTGCTAATTATCAATATGTCCTTAGGTCTTGGTTCAAGGTGCCATACCTTGTTCCTTTTAAACTGATGAAACTCTTCTTGCATAGCAGTAAAAAAGTCAGAATCTAAAAGCGCTTCATAAATATTCTTTGGCTCAACTTTAGATAAAAAGCATAGAAAGCACATAAGTTTCTAAGTTTGGATCTGGTTTGTACCCGTGTATTAATGTCAAACATGATCTGGTCAAGGGGGTGTGAGCTCTGGTGCTTCCAGAGTCGTGGAGCAAATGAATATACAAACATGTTTTCCAATCTTTCCATAACACTTGATGAAACAGGTTCTGGATCTGTTCTGGAGCTTGTTCCCACAACTGTTCGGGAAGGATAAGGTTGAGTGGGTTGGTTCTGTCCCAAATCAGGTTCAGGAAAGCTTCCCCTTGACTAGCTTGCTCCCTGCCCCACCTTCCATATTTCCAAATCCAGGACTTGTTTCACATTCAGGAGACTTACCATTATCCACCATAGAGTTTTGAGTGAGCGTGAGGTCTTTTCTTATAAGACCAAGTTCAAACTCTTCATCCTGCATATCATGCTCAATCATGGAGTTAGTTTCATCAAACAATACATACCTCTTCCCTCCTCTACTTGTGATCCTCATAGGACCACACAAATAAACATGTAGTAGTTCAAGAGGTCGGGAAGTACTAACACCGTTCTTTGACTTGAAAGAAGCTCTAACTTACTTTCCTCTAGCACAAGCGTCGCACACCTTGTCATCATTGTCCTTGATGGAAGGTAGTCCGACTACTAGGTCCTTAGAAACAAGTCTATTTAAGAGAGAAAGGCTTGCATGACCTAGCCTCTTGTGCCAAAGCATAACGTCATCATCAAGAGCATTTAAACAAGTCAAATAATTTTGGGGAAGTGAAAGAACACACACTTTATACACATTATTGTGTCGTTTCCCCTTCAACACAACACTACCAGAGTTGACATTGGTAATCAAGTATTGATCTGATGAGAATTCAACATGATTACCTCTATCACATGATTTGAGACACACTTAGCAAATTTTGTTGTAACCCATCAACCAAGTATACATTATCAATAGAGTGAGAGAGTGATTTACCTATCCTACCTACACCGACAATTTTCCTAGATTTGTCGTTTCCGAATGCCACTCTCTCTATCGAAGGCTGTAAGTGATAGGAAGTTTGATGTGTCTCCCGTCATGTGCCTTGAGCAACCACTATCCAAGTACCATAGTTGGTTGTCTCCTCTCACTTTAGCCTGTAAAATAGCTAAGTGTTTGCCTTGGGAACCCAGATCCAATTGGGTCCCATTCTTTTCATGGAATTTAATTCATCTTTTCTGATCCATATTTGTTTAACATATAATGAGTTTCTTTCCATGACCCTTTTTCTCAAAGAACAAGCATCACGATAATGACTAGTTTTTCCACAATGAAAACAGATTATATTCTCTGGCTGACCAACATATTTCCTATCCATTGGCTTAGTAACACGCCTATTCACAAATCCTAGTCCCTTTTTATTACAACTATGGTGAGTGTTTAACTAATTTAGTGCTTATGAGGAACTGTTCCAGCGCCTGTTTTGAACAAGGTCAGATTCAACCTTATGCAGCTTTTCAAGCAACTGAGTGTTTTCATTTATCAGGGCTTCTATTCTGAGTGCTTAAGAGGAACTATTCCTGTGTCTGTTCTGAACGAGGTCAGATTCGACCTTATGAACCTTTTCAAGCAATTGATTGTTTTTACTCACTAATAATTCTATCTTAAGCTCCACTTCTTGGGACTCTTCTTTCATCTTTGAGAGATCAGTGTGAAACACTTATTCTCTCTTGTTCATTAGTTCCTTAAGGGTGTCTAGTTCATTACATAAAACAAGAACTTTTTCATCACTTTTGAGTTTTTCACAAGTGAGAACCTCATTCATATGCCCAAGTTCTTGCTTATTTCTTTCCAGTCTTTTAACATCCTTTTCTAATCCTGAGCAAGTAATTTTAAGCATGCAATTCTTAGAATTTACTATCTCACATTCTTCCATCAATGTAAAAACTGATTTTTCAAGTTTCCTCTTGCTAAGATTACGTACCTCTTCCTTGAGTTCAGACAAACTCTCGATCGAATCAGAATCTGAATTAGAATCTCTTTGGGCCATAAGAGCTACTGCTTCCTCTCCATCTTGAGAGTCTTCTTCTTCTTCTTCTTCTTCTTCTTCTTCTTCTTCTTCTTCTTCTTCTTCTTCTTCTTTTTCTGAGGTATCACCCAGGCTGCCATCATTGCCTTGGTGAACCGTTTTTCAGCATTAGTTAACTGCCTCTTTTTGCCTCTAGTTCGGACCTATTCTGACCCTTGTTCTTCCTTCAGCAAAGGGCAATTCTTCACAACATGATCTTGTCTTCCACACTTAAAGCATCCTGAGAACTGATCTCGATCGCTGTTCTTGGCCTTGCTGGTATTGCCATTCTTGTATTTGCTTTCGGCCTCTTTGAAGAAATTTTTGAACTTTCGAGCGATCATGGCCATCCCTTCTTCATCAAAATCTGAGCTATCGCTTTCTCTAGCTTTTAGTGCCAGTCCTCGGTCTTTCTTCACTTCTTCCTGCATAGTTCATACATTTGTAGATTCCTAATAAGCTCATCCAAGGAGATCTCATTCATCTTCCTGGCTTCTTGGATAGCAGTGACTTTTGATTCCCATGATTGAGATAAAATTCGTAGGATCTTCCTTAGCAACTCTTCAGTGGTAAAGGATTTTTCCAACGATTTTAACTCATTAGTGATATGGGTAAATCGAGTATACATGTTCATAACTGTCTCTTTATTGCTCATCTCGAATAGCTCATACTTCCTTACCAATAGCTCGATTTTGGATTGCTTGACTTGATTTGTTCCTTCGTGAGCTATTGGAAGCATATCTCCTTTGCGGATTCACACTCTGAGATGCGAATGTACTCGTCGGGTCCGAGTCCAAAATACAGTAGTTTCTTGGCCTTGGTATTCTTCTCCATCTTCTTGAAGTCGCTTGAGTTGAATTCCTTCGGCTCCTTAAGAACAGTCCTCCCATCAGTTGTGATTTTCACTGGAATGTAAGGACCATTCACAATGAGCATCCATAACTCATAATCCTCAGCATGGATATAGTTCTCCATTCGATTTATCCACCAGTTGTAGTGCTGTCCATTGAAATATGGAGGTCTGGTCATAGATTGACCTTCTAAGATTCCTCGTTGAGCATTCATCTTTTTAGGATCTCTCAAGGTGTTAACCTAACTATGAGAACTCTGCTCTGATACCACTTGTTGAATTTACTCACACAAGGACACAAGAGGGGGGTGAATTGTGCCCTCCGACTTTTCTGTTCGTTTCAAAACACTCGTGAGAACTATTGGGAGACGTGTTCGCAGTGAGGCAGAAACGAAACTAATTGCGAAAATAATAAAGGAGACACAATATTTTTACGTGGAAAACCTCCTCTGGCCCAATTGAGGTGTAAAAACCACGACCTACCTTAGTAGGATTTCAGTAACACTTTCACTAACACGGCCCGAATTCGTTACACATGTAACTCACACGTGACTACGTCACGGAACTTAGTCTCCCCCGAGACCCTCGTTACAAACATGTAACTAGCCTCCACTTGAGAACTAGTCACACACCACGTCCAAAGACTCCCAAGACTTGGACACACTCTAATCTCACTGATGACAGAGAAGAATAGAAAAACACCTTACTTTGAATGCTTCTAAATAAGCTGAATGTAAGGTACAATACAATCCCTATTGTGCCAATATAAATGACTCAATTTAGCACACTTCTTGAAGGTTTTTCACTCAGAAAAATAAGCTAACAAAAACTCGATTTTTAGCCTTGAAAAACCGTGAGAATAGTGTTGAGAGGTGAGAGATTTTATAACCTCAAAAAGGTATTTTATTTTTGTAATAACTCCCGAAAAATACTCAGCAGATAATAGGAATTAAATTTTCCAAAAATATCTTTTTCGGAAATCATATCTTAAAAGATAAGATAGAATCTTTTGAAAATATCATTTTAGAAAAACAATATTATTCAGTGAAGATCTCTTTGTAAGACAAAATATTATCAGAGAATCGATCCCAAATATGTTAGGAATTTTGACAGTAGAAAAACGCTTAAAAATCTTTGGGACAAGAGTTTTATACGTTGCCCTGATAACACTGCAGACCTGTTTGCTCAACCTGTTCTGAGCAGCGTTATGAGTTACCTCAAGAAATTCCTTCAAGGTGAGTGTTAACTCAAGATCTTCTAATTGGCATATTAACAAGAATCTAGATGAATACAACCAGTAATTAACCTAAGACTCCAAGACTCCTGTACTTTATTGATGTTGTGCACATATTCCACTTTTGATGTTCCAAGCTCCTTCGAACTAATCTCCAGGGTGTTTACAACATGAACTCAAACATGCAATTCTTCAAATCGTTCCACAGGGTGTTTGGAACGTATCTCAACACACAACTCTAACACACAGCTCAAGCATAGCATAATAGTATTTTGACTTGGTACATTTGGGATGTTATCATCAAAACCTTACAAATAATTGGTTCAACACCTTAAAATTGTTGTAATGACAAAAAAAACAAATTATTTAAACGGCAAAAAATGTCGAATTGTCATGGTAAAGAAAAATGTTGACCAAATGAACGTTTGAGCTCAAATTTTTGATCTAAGCCTGTTTTAAACTTTTCTATCTAATGATCAATTTCGGTCCAAATTGTGGAAATTATTTTACTGGTAAAAAATTGACCGAATTGTTTAAGTGGTAAGAAATGTTGATTAGAATTTCTTAGTGGAGAAAAATGTCGACCAAATAATGGAATGTCGAGCTCAAAATATGAATTTGAGCATACTTTAATCTTTTCTATCTGATGATCAAGTTTCAATCCAAATAATTGAAATTGTTTTAGTGGTGAGTCAGCTGAATTATTCAAGTGGCCAAAGATGTCAATTGAATTGTTGTTGCGGAGATGAATATTGACTGAATAAAAGAAACTTGAGCTGAAAATCTGATTTTGAGTTTATTTTAATATTTCCACTCAAATAATCAAGTTGAAGTACGATTTTTCATCTAAATTCAGGCTGCCCATATCGTCAACGAATTGAAGGGAGAAAATAAACTTCATATCTTCTCAAAACAAAAATTATTTTCCTCCATTGGGGGCGAATCATTTTTCCTGGAAAATAGTCTTCCATCCTTCGTTGTGCCAAACAATGGAAAATCGAAAAACTATTTTATAGGGATTCTTAATATCAAGTGACTGCATCGTAAGATCGATATATAGGTTTACTTAAAATTAGAAAACAATGTGTTTACACACTAAACAATTTATTCTATTGAGTTTGGCCCCAATTTGGTTTAATCCATGTTAGATTCGTGTTTAGCTCAATAATTTCAAGATAGATTCGGTCATATTATTGTGTCGAATCACTCTTTTCCAACTTTTCTCTATTACCAAACGTGGTTGAAACAACCAAATTAATCATAAAAAGTCACCTATATGTGAAACCAATAAAATATCAAGCAATTAACTTATCATACCATCCAGTTTGATGACACTGCTAGTATCAAAGAAAAGGATAGACCGCATTCATAATAGGTAAAGAAACGGAGGCAAGAAAGAGGTCAAGGGAGTTGAAAAAGTAGTAATTTTTAAGGAGCATCAATATATATAGGTTTATCATTTAGATTTCACTCTTATGTCATGTGAAAGATTTTGGGGGATAATCCCTTACTTATGCAAGTCCAAATATAATTATGAAGATTGATTATATTTAAGTTACGAGAATGAAATTGTCATCGCAAGTTTCCTACTAATATCAAGCTTTCAGGTTTCAACTATGAAAATTAGCGCTTTTCGAAAGGCTGAACTCTATAATTTTATTTGTTGGACAAATAAAGAGATAAAAAGGTCAACGTTTTGTTAAAAATATAGTCTTGTTAATTACTAACACGATGTGATAGTGTATTACTTTTTTGATGATCATTTAGATATCATATAGGTTCTTCCCAAGGATTCATTCGGTACATATCATTCGTCATGCATATCTCGTCCACTTGAAAATCAGGATTTGTACAACATTTTAGTGTAATGTTGGTGTCCAGTTGTTTTGGTGTAGTGGTTATCACGTTAGTCTTACACACTAAAGGTCGCCAGTTCAATCCTGGGCAGCAACATTTTTATGTACATCTTGTGTTTCATTTTTCACATAAATTGAAATGCCAACTTTATTTCCCTTTCCCCTTCCCTTTATTGAGCCTCTCCATCTCTGCACTTAGCATCACAGATTGATAGGCTCACCTTCCCTCTTTAAGTTATTTATTTCTTTTTTTCTAAAGTAGGCTGATTTTTTATCAAGAAAAAAAAGCAAGTTGCTCTGCACATAACTACTGATGGTATTTTTCACATTCATATTTAATTAGATTCCCTACCATTAGTGTGACTTACATGTTTTGCAGATTTTTGATCAAGAAAAAAAAGCACGTTGCTCTGCACATAACTACTGACGGTATTTTTCACATTCATATTTAATTAGATTCCCTACCGCGAGTGTGACTTACATGTCTTGCATCTTCTGATAAATTGTTCTTGCTCCGCCACATCCCCTACCATATTGTCATTATAAAATGTAGTTGTAATGGAAGTAGGTTTAGGAACACTACATATGGAATCCCATTGTCCCAACCTTGATTTTATGGGATTTAATGAGTAACACTTTTTATGAGCACACTCAGAAATAGCGTTTGAGAATTTGTTTAAAATTTGTTCTTAAAAAAATGATTAATAAGTTTATGTGACACATGTAATCTATATATAATGATTTTGCAAGAAATTCTCTCATTTTTCTATCAAAAAAGAAATTCGTTTGTTTACAACCTCTATGTTATACAATATTTACCATAAGTAGCAAACACAATTTTTTTATAAAAATTACAATATTAGTGGAAAAAAAAATACAAGTTTCTACCATTATACTTTCTTTGTTCTAAAAGTGCAGATTGCAAAATTTTACGGACCAACCAAGATCTGCCATGTGGAGAATTAAATACTTTTATTTTTGGCCAACTATAGCACGCCACATGTTAAATTAATTACGACGTTCTGTTAGATTGAATATTTGATGAAAATGTATTTCAGCCAATTAAAAAGCACCATGTGGCATGATTGATGCAGAAAATTAATGATTATTCCTTTTAATAGAGGTGGGGAGGAAAACCCTTACTCCGACTTCTCTATAAAAAGGGAGGTACCCCTCCTCATTCAAGTGTCGGCATTTTAGAAGAACTCAAAAGAGCTCAAGAATTTTCTCTAGCAAAAGACAACAAGCACTCTAAATACGTGTCGTCTGTGCGTGGAGATTAAACTCATATCTTAATTGAGATTAAGCCTCTTAGGCCCTCTCTCAAGATCAAATGCATTCAAGTCTATTCAAGGAGATTGAATTAGAGGATTTATTACAGTTGTTCTTGTAACAGTCATACGAAGATTGTACCCATTCTTTGATATAAATACAAAATTTAATTTGTTACTCAATTTTTTGTCTAATTTATTTTAGGCGCGAAATTTGTGATTACAAATTTTTGGCTTGCTAGGTGGGACCTTCTTTGCCTCTCATCTCTTTCTCCAAACTACGACCTCTACATTCCCTCGAATAGGACATGGCCCCTAAGAACGCCATCCCTCAACCTTCAAGGAAAGTTATCCAATCCACATCTCAAGGATCGACAACCACTAGCATTACATCCAGCGGAATCATCACTAGAAGTATGGCAAAAGCTGCTGCTACGATTGCTCGAAAGCAGTCAGTTGGGACTATCCGGTCGTAGTCTCATAAGACCCCAAGCCTTGACTCCAATCTGCCTAAAGGAGTTAGCAAAATCACTTCGCATCCTTTGAAGCAATGATCTGTAGCTAGATTCAAGATGCATCAAACAATTCCTCAAGGAATAGATGAACTCCTAACTCAAGCTGACCCCACCTTCCAACCTTTCGATGTAGAAGATCATGGCTATATTAGCAGTGACTCCTCATCGGCACCGCCAAGAGATTTAGTAGCTCAATTAGAAACCGAAACCTCAAATTCTGTCATTATGCCAGTCATGGTGATGGAGGCGGCCAACGTAGAAGAGCAGCTCACAAATATGAAAACAACATTAGAGAGGCTCACTAAGGAGCTCAAATCAAGCGTCAAAGTGAGCAAATTGCTACTTTAATGAAGAAGATGGAAAGCAACTATTCGAATCCTCTAGCAAAGGCTTGGATGGCAAAGAGTCTGACAAGGAGTCTAATCGCAGCAAAGACTCGAATGTCGAACGCAAAAAAAGAAGGAATCCTCATTGGGCTCGATGTCTGTTGAACATATTCAGAGCCTGATCGCAAATGCTGTTAAGGTTCAATTGGGGGGAGGACCTCGCAAGACTTAGTTGTACACAAAGCCTTATACAGAAAGGATTGATGCCCTTCGTATGCCCCATGGTTACCAGTCGCCTAAATTCAACCAATTTGATGGTAAGGGCAACCCCAAACAGCACATTGCTCACTTTATTGAGACGTGCAGCAATGCTGGCACTGAGGGAGATATGTTGGTGAAGCAGTTTGTTTGATCCCTTAAAGGCATCACCTTCGATTGGTATATAGAGTTGGAGCCCGAGTCTATTAATAGCTGCGAACAAATGGAACATGAATTCCTTAATAGGTTCTACAGTACTTAGCGCACTGTTAGTATGACGGAGATGACAAATACTGAGCAGTGAAAGAATGAACCAGTCCTTGATTACATCAATCATTGGAGATCTCTTAGCCTTCAGTACAAAGATTGTTTATCTGAGGCCTCTGTTGTCGAAATGTGCACTCAAGGCATGGAGTGGGACTTGCTTTATATTTTGCATATGAGCAAGCCTAGGACATTTCAAGAGCTAGCTACGAAGGCACATGATATGGAAATGATGATCGCAAACCATTTCAGCAAACCGTCTTCTTCATATGAGTTCAAGAAGGACAAAGGTGATTTTAAGAAGAGTTCTAAGCCTCCAAAGGCCTCAACGAAGGAAACTATGATTATTTCCACTAAAGAGCCCGTGAGGATTTTAGGGAAATATAGGCCAAAGGGGAAGAAGACTTCATTCTATAAGGAGACAACAAGGAACCGCTCCACGTTGAAAGAACTTCAAGAGAGGAAGTACCCATTCCCTGATTCGGACTTGTCAAGAATGTTGGATGACTTGGTTGAAAACAAGATCATCAAACTCCCTGAACCTAAGCGACCAGAAAAGGCTGGAAGGACAAATGACCTGAAGTACTGTCGTTATCACAAGGTCATTAGTCACCCTTTAGAGAAGTACATTACTCTCAAAGAGTGTATCATGCAGTTGGCTAAGTATGGGAGGATCATACTAGACTTGGATGAAACTGCTGAAGTCAATTATATCAATGCTCAATTAGAGTCATCGCCTTTAGAGCGAGAAAGTCATACCCAACTCCACCAAGAGGAAGAATATGATTCGACTCCTTTGCCAAGGATGGAGTTATTCACAATTCCATTAGGAGGCTTAGAGCCGGTTGTTGTGCTGTTAATGGTATAAACTCCTCCTATAGAAATCAAACCTACTGTCGATATCCTAGAGGATGATGAAGAGGGGTGGACCTTTGTCACTCGCCGAAGGCCTAGGAACCAAATGTGGGACCAACAACTGCCCCTGCACCAAAGGAAGAGACAAGGGAGGAAAAAGAAGCCTCAACATGTAAAAGGTAGGAAGAGCCTGCGAACAAATAAGAGGCAAGACATTCAACCCATAGACCTACTTGGGCAGGATCCACTTACTCCTGTCACGTTGGAAGAATTCTTCCCAGTGGGCTTTTTTGATAGAGTCATTATTGACATGGCTTTATGTGCTGAACTGGAGGATAAAGGAGACAAAGAAGAGGAAAAACAAGAAGATTCACTAAAAGGAGATGATAAAATGCTGATTGTCTTAGAGGCTTTACCAACACACATGGGGGTGGAAGCAAATCTTTCGCTTACCAAAACAGATGCGTCAGTGTGCTGCCTTCGATAGCATTAAGAAGTACGAGTCAAATCCACCAGTTCTGGGGGCACCAATTCTAGGGAAACCTCTTATACTCTACATTGCAGCTCAAGAGAAGTCCTTGGGGGCATTATACACCTAGGAAAGTGAGGAAGGCAAGGAAAGGGCTCTATATTACCTAAGTCGCACTTTGGTTGGGGCTAAACTGAATTATTCCCCAATTGAAAAGATGTGTTTGGCTCTCACGTTCGCCATTCAAAAGTTAAGGCATTACATGCAAGCTCATATAGTAAGGGTGATTTCTAAAGCTGGCCCCATTAAATATATCTTGTCAAGGCCAATTCTAAGAGGATGACTGGCAAAGTGGGTCGTAATCTTAAAGCAATATGTCTTTGTTTGCGTGTCACAATAGGCCGTTAAAGGACAAGCATTGGCAGATCACCAAATCCTTGATGCTTGGAAGCTAGATGATGACTTGCCTAGTGAAGATGTGTTCTTCATTGATATCCTCCCACCTTGGAAGATGTATTTTGATGAAGTTGCGAGACATGATGGTGTGGGTGCAGGAGTAGTCTTTATTTCCCCATAAAAACATGTTCTCACTTATTCATTTGTGCAAACTTAGTTATGTTCCAATAATATGGCTGAGTATCAGGCACTGATTCTAGGCCTTCAAATGGCCGTCAAAGACCTTCACATCTATGGTGATTCTCAATAAGTTATCAAACAACTTCTCGAGGAATATGAAGTCAAAAAGAACGACCTCGTGTCATACCATAAATATGTCTTACGACTGCTCGATAAGCTTTAAACAATCAAGTTACAGCATGCTCCTAGGAGTGCCAACAAGATGGCTGACGCACTTGCAAACCACTGGGTGCAGAAGAGAGCATGAATGTCCCTGTTTGCAATCGGTGGGTTGTTGCACCCCTCGTTAAAGAGCTTGAGGAAGAGGTTAATGCGGTTAGTGCTCAGGAAGTAGAGGAAGAAGACTGGCGCTAGCCACTTATTGATTATTTATAACATGGAAACTTCCTAATGACTTGAAGCATAAGACAAAACTTCAGCGAAGAGCTCCTCACTTCCTTTATTTTAACGGGACGCTCTATCATTGGCCTTTGGTTGTGTTGCTTAGATAAAGAAGATGTTAGACAAACAATGGAGGAGGCATATTCAAGAGTATGTGGTGCACATCAAGCAGGACCTAAATTGTATGATCAAATCAAGAGGATGGGTTATTGTTGGCCTACTATGGTGCAAGATTGCATGGACTACGGAAAGAGGTGAGAGCCTTGCCAATTTCATGCTAATTTTATTCATCAACCTCCTGAACTGCTTCATCCAACCATGGAATCTTTGCCATTTAAAGCTTAGGGACTTGATGTCATGGGCCTTATCACTCCAAAATCTTCTGCTAGCCACTCATACATCTTGGCAGTAACTGACTACTTTTCTAAATGAGCAAAAGCAATCCTACTGAGAGAAGTCAAAGAAGAAAATGTCATTGATTTTATTCGAACCCATATCATATACCAATATGGTGTGCCTCGATATATTATCACTGACAATGACAAACCATTCGTCAACAAGCTGGTGATCGCTCTTTGCAAAAAGCTTAAGTTTGCCCAACGCAAATCTTCAATGTACAATGCACCTGCACATGGGCTAGCAAAAGCCTCTGATAAGAGGCTTTACAACTTACTAAGCAAACTGGTGGCAAAGTCAAAACGAGATTGGCATACAAGGTTAGGGGAGGCTCTTTAGGCATACAGAACCATGTATAAGACGCTGACCCAATCGACTCCTTTCGCTCTGGTGTATGGGGTCGGAGCAGTATTGCCTTTGGAACTTCAAATCCCTTCACTCCATGTTGCCATACAGGAAAGCTTGACCGAATATGAAAATCACAAGCTTCGCCTGGCAGAGCTCGAGACCTTTGATGAAAAAAAGACTTATGGCGCAACAAAAGTTAGAATGCTATCAGGCTCACTTATCATGAGCATTCAATAAAAAGGTATGACCGCATTCATTTCAAATTGGAGATCAAGTGCTCTCCGTAAGAAGACCAATCATTATCCCATATAAGACTGAAAGCAAGTTCACTTCCAAATGGGATGACCCTTACGTGATTCGTGAAGTATACACTAACAGTGTTTATAGGATTGTCAGTACCAATAGAGTGCGAGTTGGGCCGATAAATGGCAAGTTCCTAAAACTTTATTATCCTTAGTGTGTTAATACATGTAAGCTCCTAAACATTAGCCTAAATTGTTCATTCTTTTAAGTTAAACTCCATTGTACTACTCCCGGCCCATAAGAGTGTAAACTGTGAACGACTAAAAAAAAAAAGTCTTGTTGTTTGAACTACATATGACTTGATCTTTTAGGGTTTCCTTCAGGTACATAGGCAACTTTGGTATACACCCAAGTACAGTCATCATGAAATTTGTTCATGCTAAATAAAAAAGTTCATCTGATTGCGGGTTTTATACAACTTCTGAGTTTAAAGATTCGGTAGGGTATAAATTCATCTGTTGTCGTAAAGTTGATAATTGTGGGATCCAAATCACAAGGAAAATCAACTAAGACACATGTGCAGTGAGGAATAAAAGAAAATTCGCTTTATTCAATAGATATCAAGCTTACATCACAAAAGTGAAAGGTACATTATAAGTCCATCTCAAAAAAAAAGAGGAGTCAACTATGGATCCCATTGAAAATTCTTCAAATCCTCGAAAGACTCCTTTATGTAGGCTTCAACCTTCTCTAAACTAGCTTTTGTGGTTGCATCCATAACTTTGGTGGCATAGACTATGTCAATCTAACCCTACAAGTCAATAACTTCCTGCTCAGCTTCTTGAAGCAAATGCTCGCTGGCCACTACCTAAGGGCCGGGAGCTAAGAGCCTTCTTTTAATCTTCCAAAAGTTGAAGTTCTTTCAGCAGCTCCTCACACCTTAATTCAACTTGCTTCTACTCGGCCGTCTTTGCTTCATAATGGGCGCCTTCTGTGTTTAGCCGATGAGAGGCCTCATCAAGCTTGCCTTGCACCTCCATGCAACAACTATCGTGCTCTTCAGGAGATGTTCGGCCGAAGTAGCTCTGTTGCAGGTCCTTAAAGTCACATGCTTGTTTGATCAACCCTTAAAGTCACATGCTTGTTTGATCAACCGTTCAACCTTGCTCTCTAAAGGAGTGACGTCGACACCTCTTTGAAGGATAGTGGCATAAAGGCTATCAAAATCGCCTTTGAGACAAGGAAGTCCATCAAAAGGGGTGCAGGATACCTTGTCAAGTATGGCTTTACCAAACACTTGTGCAGCATTCTTATCCACCTCCTTTATAATAGCATTAGTGTTAAAGACAAAAATCCCCCCTTGTGGAGTCCTCAAAGGGTGTTGTGGGTGAGGTACTAGTGAAGGAGCATTGACTCTACGAATGGACTCGACCTCATCATCATCCAGGGAATAAACACCTCGCGACTCAACTAATCTCGATCAACTGTCAAATAAATCCTTACCAAATGATGGTATTCATCTAATCGAGGGGAAACATTGACTTCCTGATGGCAGAGGAATGTGTGCCAATTCCTCGTTGAAGTTCACATAATCGTTTTCCCCCTATTAAAGAAAAGAAAAAAAAAGAAAAGATGTATGCAGCGACGAAGAAGGTGAGATATGCATGTGGAAAGAAAACGTGTTTCTATTTATAAGGGAAAAAGAAAAAGAGGGCGTACCATGCATTCAGCATGATTAGGTTCAGCATCAAGGATATCCATGATATTCTTAGCACCTTATGGGGGAAGCTCAATTACCTTTTCGATACTGGGCTCACAAACTCCAATGGGTAGCTCGTCTTGACCATTCATAGCAAGATTAATCATAGGTTTAGATTCTTGGCTATATGTCTCAACAGGTGGGAGATTTGAAAGGTCCTTTCATCTGATTTGTTAACTGTGGTAATGGCGCAATGCTTTGAATAGGGATGGCAGGGATGTGTGTCGCTAGGAGGACAACATCTATTCCTGGAATCTTGACACGAGAAAAACCATCATCCATCGTCAGAACAAAAGGCTCTAAGGGCTTCCTAGAATGAACAGTTTTCAACTTTGTTAGATTTACTCACAGAAGGATGCAAGAGGGGGGGTGAATTGTGTCTACCAATTTTTCGGTTTACTTAAAAACACGCGTCAGAACTGTTTGGAATGCAAGTTTGCAGTAAAATAGGAACAAGTATAATTGCGGAAACAGTAAAGAAGACACAATATTTTTATGTGAAAAACCACATCTGGCCCAACTGAGGTGTAAAAACCACGACCTACCACATTAGGATTTCAGCAACTCTTTCACTAAACGGGTCGAACACATTACAACCGTAACACACGTAACTTAGTCTACCCTAGACTCTCGTTACAAACACACATCCAAAGTCTCCCAAGACTTTGGACAGATACTCGCGGATAGAACGTCCACACGTTCCCTACGTACGCAACATCCAACGTCTACCAAGACTTGGACAACCTCTTATCAAGATACAAAAGAGATAAAGAACACCTTACTTGAATGCTTCTAAATAAGCTGAGTGTAAGGTACAAGACAACTCCTATTATGCCAATAATGAAGACTCAATTAAGCACTCTTTTTGAAAGTTTTTCTCACAGGAAAATTCAGACTTAGGAAAGCAATTTTAGCACTTGACAATCGTGAACAACCTTGAGAAAAACTAAAGAAGGAGGCAACTTAAATAGTGGGCTTGTGCCATAGGGTTAGGAAGATTTCCTTCCTTCAATCACTCTAACACTCAACCTCCTAAAATCTTTCCTCTTGATATTCTTCCCTTAAAGGATACGATAAAATCTTTCAAAAATCTTTCAATAATATCTTTTAAGGAAAAAATCTCTCAACATTATTTTTAAAGAAAAAATATTTTTTTGACTCAACTGACACAGCGAAATTAATCCTAATTATTTCAAGAAAATAGTTAGTAAAAAAATATTCTAAAATCTTGAAATTTGTTTTTTGTCTTTGACGTTAGAACACCGCAAACCTGACTTCTCATAACTGTTTTGAGGCAATGTTCTGAAGTACTTAAAAGCATTTCAAAGCAAACGCTAAGTCAAGACCTTCTAATTGACATAATAATAAGAATCTAAAAAATAAAACCAATACTAAGCCTAAGACTCTTGTTATCAACTGAACTCCTTGCACATGATTTTGATGTTCCTTGCGATGCTCCAGGCTCTGTGCTCAGAACTGTTCTGAGGTAATGTTCTCAAACTTTTGTTATCAGCTAGATTCCTTGTGCGTGTATCGCTTTTGATGCTCGATGCTTATTCGAACTGCTCCAAGTATTTTCGGATCCTATCTCAACACACAACTCAAGCACAGCATATTGGTTGGTCCATTTGGATTATTATCATCAAAACCTTACACATTAATTGGGTCAACAAACTTGGGTTTAGAAGCAAGTTTGCCTTCATCCTTTGAAACGTTCGTGTCAAGTAAATCACTTTGTTTCCTCTTGGAATCACTGGCATGTGGGCTGCAAGTCGAGGAAATGAACATTAGACCACCATTCATGAAACGCATGAGTGGTATTTCTCTCGAGTAAATTGCATCGCCCAGGAAGTAAAAGTTGAGACCTTGTTCCATAGCACGTGAGCGTCTGGTGATAACGAAGCATTGTTTCCGGATCAGGAAGATTATCAAAGTCCAGATCAGCAGGAACATCCTTATGGAAACCAAATTGTGTACTGAACCGCTCAGGGCAGTAGTGCTTCATGACGAGGTTGTCCTCATAACGGTAAGAGACAAAAATCAAAAGAATGCTGACAAAATAAGCGAAGTCAGCTCTCGATAGCTTTCCATCATCCACAAGAGTCTCCTTAATTAAGTCGATTGATGATAGATGAATGCCAGCAAAAGCCCCCCCCCCCCGAAACCGTTGAGTTCCCTGGCCTCTTCAAGCTGAAGCAACTTGGCTCGACCAATGCCACTAAACTTCACCATGCCTGGACTGGAGGAAGCCTCACCAGCTAGCTTGTATGCATCAAAGTTCTTGGCTAACCAAGCATAAAGGAAATGGGCAGAAAAATAGCCCCCGCCTCTACCAGGATATGAAGAACGCAAAATCTCATTGAGTCCCTTGTAGACACTCACAAGAATTGCCGTAGGGAGGCAGCAACCTACACCTAATGCCATGAATGAGGCGACATTGAAAGTGCCCAGGCGTATGTAACCAGCATCTCTGATTGGTAAGATGAATGTGCATAGCCAACAGGAGATAAATGCAGGTAGAAAGGTCTCGGTATGTTGGCCTGTAGCCACTTCCAGCTAGTCAAAAATGACCTGACAATCACCCCACCCACGGGGTCCTGCGTCGATGATGGAAGACAATATTCCCAGATGAGGGATCCAGTTGTCTTGATCAGACTTCCTGGAAGCGTGGTACTTGTTGCGTCCTCGAAACCATAAGGCAATCCATTGCTCTATGGTCAGCTTGCCCTTGCGACCTTGCATGAGTTTGTGGTAAGCAGTAAATAGATAAGTGCAACTCAGCGAAAGCTTGTTTGTGAGTTTCCGTTGGGTCGGAATAACTTCATCATAAAGACGCCCAAAAAGTGGTAGCTCGAGGAAACTGTGGATGTCAAAGATAGATAGGGATACCTCTCCTTTAGAAGTATCCAAGGTGCTTATTTCTGGACACCAATAGTCACCTACTGCTCGGATGAGGTTCGAACACCGATCATAAAGGAATAGGGAAGCATACAAAGCATCAAACAGATGAAAGGTTGTGAGTTTATCTTTGCAACGAACAAGGAGATCTTCTAACCACTCCCAATAAAGCAACTTGTAAGAAAATTCCCCATGTAGCGGTAACCTAGCCCATGATTTGTGGCCGGACTCTATGTCATAATGTAACAACAGAAAAGATGGGAAATTCTCCTTTACTTTAACATGAGTAGAGAGCAAAAATGTTTTGCTTGTCTTCAAATTCTCCTTAGACCGCCAAGAAGGCTCGGAGGACCTACAACGCAATCAAACTTGCACAAGGATCTTATAGAATTGCGAATGGGAAACTTCGTCTCTTCCCCATCTACATCATTTTCACTTGGCTATATGTGGAGATAGCGTCATCCGCTAGTGGTTTTGTATGTAAAAGTAACCATTTCGAATCGACCCTGCAACAATAGCAGAAATAAAGAAAATTGAATAATCGAATGGAGACTAAAGAAAATGGACAGTGAGGCACTAAAAAAAGGAGACAGGAACAAATGCGGGTAAGGGCTCTTCAGCAAACAGGTTAACCTGTTGATGTACCCAAAAGGGTTATACATTCAAAGGTTAACGGATATTAAATCAAATTCGCCTCTTTAGAATTTTCACATTTGGGAAGTTCGCCTTAAGAGGATTCAAGGTTAACCCGTTGATGCACCCAAAAGGGTTAAACATTCAAAGGCTAACCGATATTAAATCAAATTTGCCTCTTGAAAATTTTCGCCTTTGGAAAGTTCGCCTTAGGAGGATTCAAGTTTAACCCATTGATGCATCTAAAAGGGTTAAGCATTCAAAGGTTAACCGATATTAAATCAAATTCGCCTCTTGAAAATTTTCGCCCTTGGGAAGTTTGCCTTAGGAGGAATCAAGGTTAACCCGTTGATGCACCCGAAAGGGTTAACACATTCAAAGGTTAACCGATAATTAAATCAAAATTCGCCTTTGGAAGTTCGCCATCGAAGGATTCAAAGTTAACCCGTTGATGTACTTGAAAGGGTTACACATTCAAAGGTTAACCGACGTTAAATCAGATTCGCCTTGTCCTTTGGAAAGTTCACTTTAAAGGATTCAAGGTTAACCCGTTGATGTACCCAAAAGGGTTAAACATTCAAAGGTTAACCGATAATTAAACCAAAATTCGCCTATAGAAGTTCGCCATAGGAGGATTCAAGGGTAACCCCTTGATGTACCCAAAAGGGTTATACATTCAAAGGCTAACTGATATTAAATCAAAATCCCCTTGTGGAGAATTTTCGCATTTGAGAAGTTCGCTTTAGGAAGATTCAAGATGAACCCGTTAATGCACCCAAAGGGTTAAACACTCAAAGGTTAACCACAATAAATCACTGGAGATTCCAACATGAAACAAAGAAATAGAAATATCGCATAAATTTGCAAAACGACATAGGTTGAGATAAACAAGCCAGAAAAATACAAATTTTGTTTCAGATCTATACTACCTAAGCAAAAGAAAAAGAAAAAGAAGAGTGGCAACTACAAGCACCAAGCAGCGTGAAAGAACAAAAAAAAAAAAAAAAAAACGAAGAAGAAGAAACGCAGAAGAAGGTGGCGTAGAAGAAGGAGAATTAAGGACTAAACTATCTTCAAGTATTGTTTCATTAAACTATTAACATTGAGGTGTTGAAATTTCGTTGCTTGCACCAATTTCGCTTTTGCCGCCAATTTCAGTTTTGCCGCAAATTTCACTATTGCAGAGAGAGACAGAAAGGGGTGAGATGCACACTCTTGGTAATCAACACTTAAATAATAAAAATGAAAAAAGGGGGCAATCCATAGCAAAAACGGAACTCCATAGCAGCAAGAGAACCAAAACTAGAGGTGGGATGTCGGTCGGTTCAACCCGGGCCCACCCACTCCCGACCCGCTTTTTAATCGGCCCAAGCCTGTTGTGAACGGGGTACGGGTCAACCCACCCCGTACCCATGTCGGACATGGGTCGGGGTGGGTGAACGGGGAAACAAGTGTATGTAACCGCTCGAACCGGCCCAAATAATCGCCCCGTACACGGCCCGCGAACCGCCCTATACTCGGTCCGTGAACCAACCTGTACCCATCCAGCGAACCCATCAACCTGTTAACGTTAAATTTGTGATTGTTGGGGTGCTGCCCAGGGAGATAGCATGCATGTCTCTCTTTTCCATCACTGCTTTTTGCAGAAGCTTTTTTATGACAATTGACAATAAAAGCCTAGGGAGATAGCATGTAATTGTTGGAGAAGCTTTTCAGTGAATGTTACAAAAATTTGACAATACAATTGCATGAAGACAAAGTTCTATTGCTATTTTTTGAAGAAAAAAAAAGTGGTTAATTTTTTTATAAATTCGAACCGTGGCGGTGAAAGAATTCAAAATTCAATTTCTCCTGCTATCTCTTTCTATTTCAATGTTGTTTCAGTTGCTTTCAAAATCTCTAACTCTGTGAAGTTTTCTTTACTTATATTAGGATCTAAAGTCTAAATTCTTCTTCTAATATTAATTTTGTGCTAAATCTAGTTGGATAAAATTAAAATATAATATCTACTTAAAAACATGGCAACTTGATCAAGATCAAGTAAAGGAAAGGAGAAGATGGTTATGGGCACCGAAACTCAAGATCAATTTAGAAGGTAAGTGTATCTTGGTTAGTTGTTGTTTACAAGTATGGTATAATTATTTATTTTGTTATTATTTCATATACTAGTCAGTGCATTTCTTTTTAATATGTTTTTCTATTATTGTTTTTGTTAATTTGTTGTTAATTATGACAAGTTGATAAGTGCCAATTTAGAAGTTAAATTTATTTTGGTTAGTTGTTGTTTACAAATATGGTATAATTGTTTATTTTGTTATTAATTCATATACAACTCCATGAATTTTTTTAAATACGATCTTTTGTATTATTTATTTTGTTAATTTGTTATTAATTATGACAAGTTGATAAGTGTCAATTTATTTTATGTGTATTAATCATAAAATACAAATGTAATTTAATCACAAAATTCATATTTAATTTTACATGCATCTATTAATGTAATTTAGAAGTTTCATGTCATTTATAAGTTTCATAACTATGATATTTAGAAATAGGTTTGTATATTTTGACAAAAAAATATAATTTGTGATTATCAGATTTCGATATTTCCAATATTAATTATAACTTTATATATTTGTAATTCATGTAGACATTGATAAAATTATCTAACTTGGCCAAATATGTGAATATGCTAAGATTACAAGAAGCGATGCGACATTTTGAGCAATTAGCAGACTATGAATCGGTTCAAAGTCAACATGATGTTGAAGTTGATGGAGATGCTACCCAACCGAATACTAAGCATCAAGTTGAGCCGCAACAACCCAATTCGCAACCCATCGGCCATACAACTAGACCCCAACCTACAAGACCGCTTCTTCATCCAAATAGAGATGAGACCGATAGTAATAAAGGAAAACGAAACAAACATCTTAGGTGTGGAACTTCTTTACAAAAGTTCTCGTTCCAAATGTACCAGGGGAGTTTAAAACTGTGTGCGGGGTTTATAAGACGGAGTATGAAATGCACACCGAATGGGGAATTGGAACAATGGCACGACACTTGGAGACCCACGACATTTTAAAGGATAGTGACATATCACTTAATCAAGCACAAATTTTCGGGTTCCCAAGGGCAAAACCCGTCGCAGGTATGTTTTTCTATAACAAAAAAAAATGATTGATGAATTTAGTAGGTACATTGTCATTGATGAAAAACCTTTTGTGATGGATGAAAGTCAAGCATTTGACCATTTTGTGCGTAGTTCACTACAACCGGCATATCGCCCGGTCTCATGAGGTGCACTTAAGAAAAGGATTAATTCTTGCTTCACTAATACTTACACTGAATTATGGAATTACTTGATTGCTTTTAAAGGGCATGTTAGTGTGATGTGTGATATGTGAAGATCTCCACTTCAAGAAAATTTTCTTAGTGTAACATACCATTGGATAGATGAAAAATGGAACATGCAAAACAGAATTATTGGTTTTGAAGTTATCGAAAGCAAGAAAAATGGATATTTACTAATAAATGCTTTGATGACTATTTTTATGAATTTTGTTATTCAAACAAAATACTTTCTCTTGGTGTTGACAATGCCGCTAGCAATACTAAATGCATTGATTACATGTTTGAGAGCAGATGTATTGATTTTCTTGTTAAAGATTTTTTCCATGTTCGATGTGTATGTCATGTAATCAACTTGTGTGTTCAGGATGGTATTGAAATATTATCTTACATAGTTAACCCTGTTAGAAAGGCTATTAGGTGGATTCGTAGTGCCGATTAGAACAGACGATCTTTTAAAGAGGCTTGTAGGAATAAATATGTCCCGTATAAATCTTTCAACCTTGATATGACTATTAGGTGGGGCTCTACATATAAGTTATTGAGGGGCACATGCATATATAAAAAAATAACATCTGGTTTGTACAACCATGCTATGGGTGAGGATATTCTAACACAAGATCTATGGGACATAGCACAAGCCTTTTGCAGCCTTCTTGGTATATTTGATAAGGCCACAACCAATTTTTCTTATGTGTATCAACCCGCTATAAATGATGTTGTTGTTAAAATAGTAGAGATTGTCACTGAACTATCATCTTATACACTATCCCATCCTTTACTTGATTGTGTTCTTAGCATGAAATTGAAATTGCTTAAGTATTTTTTTGATATGCTCAAATTGTTTCTAATTTCTGCTATACTTGATCTCAGATATAAGACCCGTGTATCAAATTATCTACAATATTATTATCAAAAATTAGATATCCCTTACGATGTCAGTAGAATTATGAATGATAGCAATAACTTGTTATAATTTTTGTATGATAAATATTCGCAAGATGCCTAACTAGCTACCCCACAAACCCCCCACCCAACTTATGCATTTTGTTCCTGTGAGTCAATTTTTATATGATACGCTTGTGAGGGGACTAGGGGTTTCTACCACATCAGGTCCAGAAGGTAAGTATGCTGAGTTAAATGAATATTTGGATTGTTCTGGTTATGCACAACCATATGAATCTTTTGATATATTATTGTGGTCGAAAGAAAACAGGAAAAAATATTCAATTTTACACAGAATTGCAAAAGATATTCTGGCTTGTCCTTCTTCTACGGTAGCAATTGAGTCAACATTCAGTGCTGAGAGACGGATCCTTGATGATAAACGAGCGGCCCTAACGCCAAGCACGATCAAGGTTCTAATATGCTTGAAGGATTGGCAAATGGCATACAACCGATCTCAAGATCAACCTCGACCAGAGGATGATGAAGATGAGATTGATCAATTTGTACAACTTAGCTTTTCATCTGGTTCAAAAACATCAGGTGGCATCTCTACAGATGAAGCTCTTGATGATGATGAGTGATGTTCTCTTGTATTTACCATATTCTACCTCCAGTCGTCCAGGTAAGTCAGGTAAGTATAAGAACTATGTAGGCTTTGATTCTCTGTATGTTACACAAAATAAAAAATATTCTTTGAAATATATGGGGATACGTAGGCATCTTAATATGAAATACTTTAATTAATTATTTCATAATCTTTGGAATATGAAATATTTTAAATAAATGATCATATTAAGATGAAGCCCTTTTAATTTCCCTTCCTCCCCCCCCCCCATCATAAGGTAAAAAGGAGTAAAAAAACTATTATACTTAAATATCTTCTATTATAGATATAAGTTACTATTTGCTAATTTAATAATTACAATCTTTAGTTTACTCATAATTTCTTTAGTTAGAACTCATTTTTAATAAAATTAAATGCTAATTTTAAATCATGTTGTTAGTTAGTACTCATTTTTAATAAAATTAACTACTAGTTTTAAATCATGTCGTTAGTTAGTACTCATTTTTAATAAGATTCAATTCATGTCGTAACTTAGTAGTCATTTTTAGAACTACATGTTTGAGCTCAAAATTTAAAATTCAGATCGAATCATCTGTTTGGGAGTTTGTTGTACTATTTGTTTCCACATATAAGTTATTTTCTTTGTGCGGTCTCCTTATTTTGCTCTTATCGTGTTTGTGTCAACATTTTAATGCTACTCCTTCAGAATCCATCACATCAAAATCCTTACTTTTATTGTTTGCATGTCCCTCCATCTCTCTCTCTCTCGTGTTGTCACAGACATAGTGTCTCCCATTTACCTTTTTTTTTGTGGTTTTACCTTAAACGGGTCAACCCGCCCCGCCCCATATTGAACCCACGAACCGCCCCGCACTACCTTGCGGCCTGCCCCGCCCTTTTACTTTCACGGTGCAGTGCGGTTCACAGTAACGAGACCCATTGGCCCACGGCTCAATGGCCCGGCTCGCCCCATATCCCACCTCTAAGTGCAACCATGAGAAAAACGAAAATTCATGCGCCTAACGAGGGTTATCCATGGCTGGAAAATCATGTTAATGAGCTTTATTTCATGGGCATGCATTACGAAGCATTATTTCTCCAGAGAAAGTGAATGCACAGGTACACAAGAGACAGTGAATACATGAGCATCTAATCTAATCAATTTAAAAAAAAAAGAAAGAGAGAACAGGAAAGGAATTAGGTTGCCTCATTGTATTTGTAAACGACGACAAAAGCATAGAAGAGAGAGAAACAAGGCTCAAATTGATAGCTCAAAAAAGACAAACAAAAAGGGTGCATGATATGACAATTACTTGTGCTTCTCTTCCTTTTCGGCAAATTAGCCGAAGACTCAATCAAATTTTATGATGAGCACACGGTGTGCCACAATTCAGTCTCCCCATGACAATATGTTATATATTAGGTCAATGAAATAAAAATCAAGACCTAATTTGATTTATTCCAAAAACATTTGAGTATACTATGCATTAATAGGAAGTGTAAATCTTGTAGGTTGATTGATATATTTTATTCATGAAAGTTTCTTATTTCAAATCGAAGAAAGAATCTTGAAGGTTTTTATTTGTCCTGAAAGACCAATTGATATGAGTATGTCAATCAAATATATTGATGTATTCAATTTGAGTAAGTGAAAAAAAAGGGAGACCAATGAATTGGTTAATAACTCCTACCAAAGACCTTATCAAGTCAAGAAATTCGACCTGGGTACTAAATAACTAAAGTTGTGCAGATGATTAGTTCTGCATTCGAATTTCGAGACACGTCCGCACCAAATATTACAAGATTATGGATGCAGCCAAGTCTCGATGGGGCATTTGTAGAATGCAAAATTTTACGGACCAACCAACATCTGCCACGTGGAAAATTAAATACTTTCATTTTTGGCCAACTATAGCACACCACGTGTTAAATTAATTGCGGCATTCTATTAGATTAAATATTTGACGAAAATGGCTTTCGGCCAATTGAAAAGGACCACATGGCATAATGGATACAGAAAATAAGTGATTATTCCTTTTAATAAAGGTGAGGAGGAAAACCCTGACTCCGACTTATCTATAAAAAGGAAGCTACCCCCCCCCCCCACCTCATTCAAAGGTCGGCATTTTAGAGGAACTCACAAGAGCTCAAGACTTTTCTCTAACAGAAGACAACAAGCACTCCAAATACGTGTTGTCTACGTGCGGAAGTTAAACTCATATCTTGATTGAGATTAAGCCTCTTAGGCCCTTTCTCAATATCAAATTCATTCAAGTCTATTCAAGGAGATTGAATCAGAGGATTTATTACACTTGTTCTTGTAACAGTTACATGGAGATTGTGCCCATTCTTTGATATAAATACAAAAATTCAATTTGTTACTCAATTTCTTGTCTAATTTATTTTAGGCACGAAATTTGTGATTACAAAAAGTAATTTAACTATCTTACTGAGATGTAAAATATACAAATTTTTATAAGTTTTAATAGATTGTTGAAGTTAATGAAGTCATTAAGAATTACATAAATGTTTTATACAAATGTAGAAACCTGAATATACGTATAATTTTCTTTTGAATACCATAAAACAAATGATGAGGACAGAGGGAGCAAATGCACCATCCAAGATTTCTATTATTCTGATCGAACATCCTAGAACACTGTAGGCATCTCTTTACTTCAAGAAAAGAATTTATTAATACTTATTCTTAAAACAAAGTAGATGCTTGATGAAACATGTTGAAACTTGCTTAGTTCTGCTGAATGAGAATATATTATTAGAATGCCACGAAATGTACTTATAAAATTGTTTAAATCTGCACAAACCCAATATCAACTTTTTTAAATTCGTATTTATTGATCTTGTGACATAGAATGTAAACATATTACAATGGCCTATATATTATATGCAGTGATTGTTGTAAGATTAACCTAAGAATCATGCTTTTTATTTGATAAGTATAATATACAAATAATTTGCAAATATGTGTACAGTTGAAAATCACTTTATTATTAACAAAAAAATTTCTCACGTTGTTGGATGGATTAGAATGCAATTAATGCAAACTTTTTTATTACTCATTATCAATAAAACCTTATTTTACATATAATATAAACCATGAATATTATGGTAATTGTAAAATTTGTATTATTTGAAGAAATATTATATTATCTAGCTTATAGATTTATCATTAATTTACTAAAATTACATAATTATTTTACGAACTTAATTCAAATCCATACAAAATTTGTATATGAAATATTATAATTAGAAATACTAAAAAAATACAATCAGAAACAAACCCACGTGACACTACATATTTAGGATTAATCATTTGGTACATCTTAGTCCAATTATCCATGAATAATTAGATAATTTGTGTTTAATCATAATATAATGTATTCATTACTTCTTACAAGTACTAAGTGGTGCTGAATTATGCTGGATTTTACTGAATGTTATTGAATTATGCTACATGACTATGAATTATACGTGTCAAAAATTATTGAATGCTGATGATAAATATTTATGATAAGTCTAAAAGAATATGTCATGATTTATTGTTGTAGTAGGAACATGAACATATATATCACGTATCACACAACTCTTCTAGTAAGACAACGCTCCCAATTTGAATGAGCAGTTCATTGGTGCCCTTAACAACTCTTCTACTCACTCATTCCTATCACGTACACAATGCATGAAATTTTCTATACCTAATTATACAAAGTGATCATTTCGCACTCTACAACAACTAGACCTAATTAAGTTTTCAATTTCAAAAAACCCTTGAATAATAACATTGTCAAAGTTTGGTCAAAAAATCCTTGGACTATTTAAACATGATGCACAAATGAATCAATATTTTCAACCCTTCAACTATACCACGTAGAAGTACAATGATATGATTATTAAATAATAAATTAAAACTAATTTAAGAACTACATTTTGCAGACATTCATACTTATTGACATTAATTTCTGCCTTTTAGTTTTTGAAACTTTAAAGGAAAAAAAAACAAGAAAATCAAATTTAAACTTTGAATTTTAATATTTAGCAGTATCTGTCAACTATATAATCACATATACAAATAAATAATAAAAGCTAAGTACATTGCCTGCATTTGGTAAACTTTTGCAATAATTTGGTCAACTTTATCAAATTATGGGGTTTGGTAAAACAATTTCAGAAAGAAGTTAATTTCCTTCAAATCTAACTCTCATAATTTAAAGAAGTTCCTAGGAATAAACTTCTAACATCAAACTTTTAAGGATGGTTAGATTACCATTAATGAATGTTTCCACAATTCTAATTTGCCCATAACTTTTTAACATTAATTCCAGTCAAAACAAATCATTTGATTTTGTCAAATAGTTGACCAAATGAATCAATGTTAAGCTTAAAATTCATAATTGAGCCTTTCGAAATATTTTCCATGGAATAATTAAGTCTCAATTTGAATTTTGATATTGTTCTAGTGACAAAAAAATCAAATTGTTTAAGTGGCAAAAAATGGCGATTGAATTGTCGTGGTAGAGAAAAATGTTGACCAAATGAATGTTGAGCTCAAAATTTCGATATAAGCCTGTTTTAATCTTTTCAATTTAATGATCAATTTCAATCCAAATTGTGAAAATTGTTTTACTGGTAAAAAAATATGGACCGAATTGTTTAAGTGGCGAGAAATGTCAATTGAAATTTCGTGGTGGAGAAAAAACGTTGACCAAATATAGGAATATTGAGCGCAAAATATGAATTTCAGCCTATTTTAACCTTTTCTATTTGATGATCATGTTCCGATTCGAATAAGTACAATTGTTTTAGTGGCGAGTCAGCTGATCTATTTAAGCGGCAAAAAATGCTAATTGAATTGTCATGGCGGAGATGAATGTTGACTGAATAAAGAAAACTTGAGCTCAAAATCTGGATTTGAGTGTATTTTAATATTTCCCATCGACTAAATAAGTTTTGATTCAACTCGTTGAAATACGATTTTGCATGTAAATTCATGCTGCCCATATCGTCAAAGAATTGAAGGGAAAAAATCAACTTCCTATCTTCTCAAAATGGAAACTATTTTCCTCCATTGGGGGGAAATCATTTTACTTGGAAAATAGCCATCCATCCTTTGTTGTATCAAACAATGAAAAATTCGAAAACTATTTTATGCGATTCTTAATATCAAGTGACTGCATCGAAAGATCGATATATAGGTTTACTTAAAAATTTAAAATAATGTGTTTACACACGAAAAAGTTATTCTATTGAGTTCAGCCCCAAATTGGTTTAATTCGTGTTAGATTCGTGTTTAACTCAATAATTTCAAGTCAGATTTGATCATATTATTGTGTCAAATCACTCTTTTCCAATTTATCTATTACAAATGTGGTTGAAACAACCAAATTAACTATAAAAAGTCATCAATAGGTGAAGCTAATAAAATACCAAGTAATTAACTTATCATACCATCCAGTTTGATGACACTGCTAGTGTGAAAGCAAAGGATAGACCGCATTCTTAGTAGCTAAAGAACCGGAGGCAAGAAACAGATCAAGGGAGTCAAAAAAAGAGTAATTTTCTTGTAAGGACCATCAATATATATAGGTTTATCATTTAGATTTCACTCTTATGTCATGTGAAATATTTTGGGAGATGATCCCTTACTTATGCAAGCCCAAATATAATTATGAAGATTGATTATATTTAAGTTACGAGACTAAAATTGTTATCTCAAGTTCCCTACTAATATCAAGCTTTAAGATTTCAACTATAAAAATTAGAGCTTTGCGAAATATTGAACTCGATAATTTTATTTGTTGAACAAATAAAGAGATAAAAAGGTCACCATTTTGTTAAAAATATAGTCCCGTTAATTACTAAGACAATGTGACAATGTTTTACTTTTTAGATGATCATTTAGATGTCATATATGTTCTTCCCAAGGATTCATTCGTTACATATTTTTCATTATACGTATCCGGTCCATTTGAAAATCAGGATTTGTACAACATTTTAGTGCAACATTGTTGTCCAGTTGCACTGGTGTAGTGGTCCCTAGTTCGATCCTGGGCAGCAACATCTTTGTGCACATCTTGCTTGCCATTTTTCTCAAAAATTGAAATGCCAACTTTATTTCCCTTTATTAAGTCTCTCCACATCTGCGCTTAGCATCATAGATTGATAGGCTCACCTTACCTCTTTAATTTATTTATTTCTTTTTTTCTAACGTAGGCTGATTTTTGATCAAGAAAAAAAGCAGATTGCCCTACGCATAACTACTGATGGTATTTTTCACATTCATATTTAATTAGACTCCCTGCCGTTAGTGTGACGTACATGTTTGACATCTTCTAATAAATAGTTCTTGCTCTGCCACATCCCCAACCGATCTTGTCATTATAAAATGTAGTTGTAATGGTAGTAGGTTCAGGAACACTACATATGGAATCCCATTATCCCAGCCTTTATTTTATGGGATTTAATGCGCAACACTTTTTGAGCGCATACTTAGAAATAGAGTTTTTCGAGAATTTTTTTTAAAAAAATTGTTCATAAAAAATGATGAATAAGTGTCTGAGCCACATGTAATCTACTTATAATGATTGTGTAAGGAATTCTCTCATTTTTCGATCGAAAACGAAATTCTTTCGTTTGCAACCTCTATGTTATACAATATTTAACAAAAGTAGCAAACCCAATTTTTTATAAAAATTACAAAATCGTTGGAAAAAAATAATAGTTTCTAACATTCTACTTTCTTTGTTCTAAAAGTAATTTAACTAACCTACTAAGATGTAAAATATAAAATTTTTTATAAGTTTTAATAGATTGATGAAGTTAATGAAGTCATTGAGAATTACATAAATGTTTTATACAAATGTAGAAACTTGAATATGCGTATAATTTTCTTTAGAAGACAAGAAAACAAATGATGAGGATAGAGAGAGCAAATGCACCATCCAAGATTTCTATTATTCTGATCGAACATCCTAGAACATTGTAGGCATCCCTTGAATTCATGAAAAGTACTTATTAATACTTATTCTTAAAGCAAGGAATAGGCTTGATGAAACAAGTTGAAACTTGCTCAGTTCTGCTGAATGAGATTATATCATTAGAATGCCACGAAATGTACTTCTAAAGTTGTTTAAATGTGCACAAACCCAATATCAACTTTTTAAAATTCATATTTATTGATCTTATGGTATAGAATATAACATATTACTATGACCTATATATTATATGCAGTGGTTGTTGTAAGATTAATTTAAGAAAAAAAAATTTCATTTGACAAGTATAATATGCAAATAATTTGTAAATATGGTGCAACTGAAAATCACTTTGTTATTAACACAATAATTTCCAACATTGCTAGATGGATTAGAATGTAATTAATGCAAACTTTTCTATTATTCATCATTAGTAAAACCTTATCTTACATATAATATAAACCATGAATATTACTGTAATTGTAAAATTTGTATTATTTGAAGAAATGTTATATTATCTTAATTGCAAATTTATCATTAATTTACTAAAATTACATAATTGTTTTAAGAACCTAATTCAAATCCATGCACAATTTGCATTTAAAATAATATAATTAGAAATACGGACAACATACAATCAGAAGCGCAACCAATTGACGCTACACATTTAGGATTAATCATTTGGTACATCGTAGTCCAATTATCCATGAACAATTAGATAATTTGTGTTTAATCATAATATAATGTATTCATTACTTCTTACAACTGCTGAATGGTGCTTAACTATATTGGATTGCAGTGAATATTATTGAATTATGCTAAGCTATTATGAATTATATGTGTCAAAAATTATTAAATATTTATGATAAATATTTATGATAAGTCCATAAGAACATGTCATGATTCATCGTTGTAGTAGGAACACGAACATGTGTATTACGTATCACAAAACTCTTTTAGTAAGAGAATGCTCCCAATCTTAATCAGCAGTTCATTGGTTTCCCTTAACAACTCTTCTACTCGCTCATACCTACCATATACACAATGCATGAAATTTTGTATGCCTAATCAAACAAAGTGATCATTTTGCACTCTAAAGCAATTGGACCTAATTAAGTTTTCAACTTCAAAAAACCCTTGAATAATAACATTGTCAAAGTTTGGTCGAAAAATCCTTGGACTATTTAAACATGACACACAAATGAATCAAGATTTTCAACCCTTCAACTACATGACGTCAAAGTACAATGATATGATTATTAAATTATAAATTAAAACTAATTTAAGAACTACGTTTTGTAGACATTGATACTTATTGAGATTAATTTTTGCCTTTTAGTTTTTGAAATTTTAAAGGAAAAAAAACAAGAAAATCAAATTTAAACTTTGGATTTTAATATCTAGCGGTATATGTCAACTATATAACCACATATATAAATAAATGATAAAAGCTAAGTACATTGCCTGCATTTGATAATCTTTTGCAATAATTTGTTCAACTTTATCTAATTATGGGGTTTGGTAAACCAATTTTGGAAAGAAGTTAATTTACTTCAAATCTAACTATCATAATATAAAGAAGTTCTTAGGAATGAACTTCTCACATCAAACTTTCAAGGATGGTTAGATTACCATTAATGAATGTTTCCACAATTCTAATTTGCCCATAACTTTTTAACATTAATTCCAGTCAAAACAATCCGTTTAATTTTTTCAAATAGATGACTAAATGAATCATTGTTAAGCCTAAAATTCATAGTTGAGCTTTTTGAAATATTTTCTACAGAATAATCAAGTTTCAATCTAAACCTTTAAATTGTTCTAGTCATAAAAAAAATCAAATTGTTTAAGCGGTGAAAAATATCGATTGAGTTGTTGTGGTAGAGAAAAATGTTGACCAAATGAGCATTGAGCTCAAAAGTTCAATCTAAGCTTGTTTTAATATTTTCTATCCAATGATCAATTTCCATCCAAATTGTGAAAATTGTTTTACTGGTAAAAAATTGACCGAATTGTCTAAGAACATCAATTGAAATTTCATAGTGGAGAAAAAGACTGATCAAATAAAGGAATTTCGAGCTCAAAATACGAATTTGAGCATATTTTAATCTGTTCTATCTGATGACCAAGTTTTGATCCAAATAATTGAAATTGTTTTAGTGACAAGTCAACTGAGTTATTTAAGTGACAAAAAATGTCAATTGAATTTTTGTGGCGGAGATGAATGGTGACTGAATAAAAGAAACTTGAGCTCAAAATCTAGATCTGAGTTTATTTTAATATTTTCCATCGAATAATCAAGTTTTGATTCAACCTGTTGAAGTATGATTTTGAATCTAAATTCAGGTTGCCCATATTGTCAATGAATTAAAGGGAGAAAATCAACTTTCTATCTTCTCAAAACGGAAATTATTTTCCTCCATTAGGGTGAAATTTATTTTCCTTGGAGAACAATCTTCCATCCTCTGTTGTGCCAAACAATCTAAAATTGGAAAACTATTTTATGGGGATTCTTGATATCAAGTGACCGCATCGTAAGATCGACATATAGGTTTACTTAAAAATTGAAAATAATGTGTTTACACACTAAACTGTTTATTCCATTAAGTTCATCCCTAAATTGGTTTAATCCGTGTTAGATTCGTGTTTAACTCAATAATTTTAAGTCAGATTCGGTCGTATTATTGTCTCGAATCACTCCTTTCCAACTTTATCTATTACCAAATGTGGTTGAAACAACTAAATTAACCATTAAAAGTCACATATAGGTGAAGCCAATAAAATACGAAGTAATTAACTTATCATACCATCGAGTTTGATGACACTGTTAGTAATAAAGTAAATGATAGACCACTTTCATAATAGCTAAAGAAACGGAGGTAAGAAAGAGGTCAAGGGAGTCGAAAAAAGAGTAATTTTCATGTGAGGAGCATCAACATATATAGGTTTATCATTTAGATTTCACTCTTATGTCATGTGAAAGATTTTGGTAGATAATCCCTTCCTTATGCAAGTCCAAATATAATTATGAAGATTGATTATATTTAAGTTATGAGAATGAAATTGTCGTCCCAAGTTTCCTACTAATATCAAGCTTTCAAGTTTGAACTATAA
>JACYFF010031956.1:33941332-33972761 GCA_017589665.1 Selenicereus undatus | reverse complement strand
TTTTTTTTTTGGGTTTGGCACGTATGGCTTCCCCTTCTTTTTGTCTTTTTTTTTTGCTTTTTCTTTCTTCTTTTTTTTTCTTTTTTTTAACGATAATTTCTAAGTTTATGATTTGTGATAAAATTCTATCAACAGTTCTAGATAGAATTTGTCAATAACTCAAAGAGATAAAATTTACCAATATTCGAATTGGAGTAACAGTAGGAAGCTTCAATTGCTTACTGTATAAACCCTCTGCAGGTTCCTCCAATTCACCTTTTTTTTTTTATTCAGTGCCTACAACTTGAGGTAAATAGTTTTTTTTTTTTGCAGATACTCTATTTTTTTCATATATTTTTATTTGTTTCGATTCTGCGTGCCCTTTAAATTCTTCTTGTTCTTCTTCCCCTTGCTGTCCTCCATGGGCTCAATTTTCTCAAAAGCAACCTCTGCCTGTGAAGCCCTTCTCTCAACGCCAACTTTATTCTTTTTTTTCTTTTTTACCTTTTCGATATTATTGGCTTCATTTTTTTAATTGAAACTATTTTTTACTATATCTTTGGTCTCCTTTTTAGAACCATCACATGCACCTGAATTTGAATCTACATCAGCAACCACTTCGAAAGCATTCATGTTACCCAAATTTTTTTTCTTTTTCTTTTTCTGGCCTTCATTGCTGCTTTGTACGTTGCCATCCTCTCCTAAAGCATTGGGCTCCATCTTCTTCCTTTTCTTGAATTTATTCTTCAGATAACACCAGACGTGTTTATCTTTTACTGCACCCATGGAATTAAGAGCCAATGTGACTCGACTCTCAAGAATCTAAAACATCAGATTTGGCGGAGAAAGAGAGCGAAACAAAGAAGCTTTGCTTTTATGGCAGAGAAATCGGCAACGCTGCACTTATCGACGTCGGGGGAGACGGAGCTGCAACGGTATGAGATGAAGACTGGGAGATTTTTCCGACGATGGTGATGGTTAGAGAGAGAGAGAGAGAGAGGCAGCCATAGCCATGGTGCCTTGAGAGGCACAACAGAAGAGGGGAAGAGAGAATTTACAGCAGCCATGGCTTCAAGGAGCTTCACTGCAAGCCTTTTTTTTTATTTTGATGTCAAATTTCGTTCGAGTGTTGGCATGGAAAGGACGAACACCTCATCGCAAGTTACCTTGATTTTGTCTTCTTCCTATTGGTATTGACCGACAAAGAGTCCCTGTTTCCCAACTTTTTTTGTTTTTGTTTCTTTTTTTTTTTTTTGCTTCTGCCAGGAACAGACTTCCTCTTTTCTTTTCGTTTTTTTTTAATCTCCCTTTTTACTTTGTGTAATTAAACCAAGAATTACTGATTTATATTTGGTTCACACTCATTTTTTTTTTGTGAATTTTTTTTGTCAACTTTTTTTTACTTTTTGTTGGAGAACTTAAATTTATATTTTTTTTTCAGGAAGCTGCTGAATCAGCTTAAATTTCTTTATTCCAGCAACGACTCCCCTGATTAGATCGCAAAGTGAGGTCGACTTTTAAGACCAGGAATCATTTCTCCCCGTAGATTCGATTCTTCGTAGGCGACTCCCTCACTTAATCTAATTGTGGTCGACTTGAATTTTTTCCTTCCAGCCACGACTCCTCCGATTAGATCGCGAAGTGAAATCGATTTCTAAGATGAGGAATCGTTTCTCCCCGTAGATTTGATTCTTCGCTGGCGACTCCCTCACTTAATTTAATTGGGGTCGACTTCAATTTCTTCCTTAACCATGGTGCATTTTCTGGACTCATCTTCTGATCCCAAGAAGCCAACTCTTACCATCCTGGATAGAGAAGACGATCCAATTGAAGAAGGTGTGACTCTCAGTGTAGATATGCCAACGCCGCTACCGTCCAGACGCTCTTTACTCCATAACTACCTTGTAGATTCATGCTGGAGTGTGGAATCTACCCGCAAAATACAAAGATTAAATGGAGACATCTCGACTTTGAGAGTCTTGAAGCTTAGCTCGCCATTATTTGCATCTTCAACCCCTTCTCAAAGAGCAACACTCTTACTTCGACATCGTATCATGGATGGGACACTATCCTAGGGCAGCTTTTCACCTTGTTTCTCCGACAACTTCTTCATACCGAGCTGTTGGGAATGGCTTCAAGACGTTCTTGGTCGCAACAAAGACAAACTTAAGGAATGGAGGCTTCATGACGGACTGTATGCATCCTTGTTCTCTTCTGACATGAGCCTCACCATCTTCAAAGCATTCTACGAACTGTGGTGCCATATTACCAGCACCTTTTGCACAAAGAGCGGCGATATGTCAATCTCCTTATGGGATTTACGGACTATAGGTGGACTTCCAGCTGATGGTGCTTACTACGAAGAAGTCATTCCATCAGCCAGAGAACTCCTTTCTGCAGGACGTGGAGATAATGATATTCCAGCGACATGCACGTTCCTCTTTTCTGCGTTCGACAAACTATGCCAAGATGTTCATGGCATTGTTCAACTTCCTGCTTCTGAATGGATACACTTCTGGTATAGAGCGCGACATATTTACACACCTCCTCCCAGCCGTGAAAACAAAAGGCGAGTTAAGGCTCCAACAAACACATCACGTCCATCTGGCTTGATTGATCCTTGCACAGGGCGAACAAAGAGAGAGAAAGATCCTTTTGTGACGCTCAACATTCCTGAGGCCCTTCTCGAAGAGACCTACCTTGCTGCCCTTATTTCCTGTTGGTTGTGCTCCTTTATGCTACCAACTGAAGCAGTGTGCCTTATTCGCCCAGTTGTATTTGTAGCTGCAAGCAAGCTGGCTCACGGGGAATGTCTAAACCTAGCAATTCCTACTTTGGCTAGCATTTATTGGGGGTAGAATAGAATTTCTACGGCTCGGAGCCTGAATAAGTTGGAAGTAATTTTTCCAATTCACGACGTTTATGGATGGTTAAGGACTTACTTCCAAACTTATTTTGATCATCCCCATCATCGGCACGGCCATCCTAAGATGGTGAGGTTCTTTAGTGAAAAGATGAATCAGACTCCTGACGTATAGGAAGCTCGAGAGCTATTGAAATGCAAGGATCCGTCCGTCATGTATTCTAATGCTCTTATGAAGGATACATCGATCACCTTGATTGACACCCAGAATCTATCCTCAAGATGGAAAGCATATTTGATTTGCCTCCGCTCCGGGTGTTTGACCTTGCGACAAGGAAGAACAATTGTGATTGAACTATACTTCCCTTGCAAGTTTGGGCGACAATTTGGCTTCTATCAAGATGAACTAAGTGAGCCACGAATGAATGACGGAGAGGGCACCTTACAGGACGTAGCTCGCTATTGGTTCAACCTTATAGAACACGTAACGAGTTCCGGCGTGACAATTCCTACTCCTCCTGATAAAAAGTCTACACTGGTCACTATTGCATACGCTAATTGGTGGCAATCTTATTGGGACGATCTTTTCTCTCAAGGGCCTAAATATCCTAGAGGTGAGGCTGTGCAACCATGAAGACCTTCTAAAGCGAGAGTTGTCGATGATGCATCTGCCTTAGTCGCCGCTTCCGGTAAAGCGAGTGCACATAAGCTGATCATGCAACCGCATAACAAACATGCCTTATCCCCAGCTGAGCTTGGAAAAGAGGGAGGCGATAGTTCCTTGTTGGCAGCAGATACATCTCCTCAGAAAAGTAGAAGTTGTTCGCCTGGGAAAGAGAAGATTGAAGCTTTGAGAGGTTTGGGTGTTAGGTCTTCTATTAGTGGAGCGAAGAATTTGTCAGGCTCGAAGAGTAAACCAGACGTTGCAACTAAGCTACCTAACTCCAAGAACAAGTCTAACTGTGCGACCAGCTCACTGAAATCAAAGAACAAAGCAAAGGGAGAGGTGCATCTTGTTATCCTGCCCCCTTTCCCTTCCCCCCCTTTTTTTAACTTAATCCTTCTTTTAATGTAGGGATATATTGTCGAAATTGGAGACACACTTCAGGCCGTATTTGGTGACAAAGACACTGAAGCCACCTTGACTGTGCCGTCTGCCAAGTCAACTGAGGACGATTCTATTAAGGTAATGCTGTCGCTAGTGAAACGAGCTGAGCGTTGTCAATCACCTACTCCTTCTGTTGCAACCTACTTTCCTGGGAGAATTGCTTCTGGCGTGTTTAATGATCTGGCCTTGAGTGTGAAGCAACGTTTTCACCAACAGTTGAAAAAGTTCATTCCAAAGACAGAAGGCGACCTTACAAACATCCGCCATGAAGCTGAGCAAATATATGAAACGTTATCATCCTTCCAGGCAGATTATTTGGGGCTGAAGAATAGTGTCGAGGCATATTTGAATGAAGTCAGACAGTACCTAAAGTTGAAAGCCCAATTAGAAGATCAGACTCCTACTGAGGATGTGCTAAACAAGCGAGCAACCTTATTAGACAAACTTGGGGAGGCACGAGCTTCAGTGGAAAAGGTTGGTGCACAGTTTGATGAGACAACTACTGTTATTGTCCAAGCTCATAAGCGAAGGATGCTACTTGAAGCAGATCTTGAACGAACAAAGGCGAATGAGCTGGAATTGCAAGACAAATTAGTAGAGATTGAAGCTTCATTGAAGAAAGCCAAAGACGATGTATCTCTTCTTGAAAAAGAGGTTGTTGATTTAGATGTTGCGCCCTAAGTTACTGCAGAAGAAACGAATCAAGTTGAAGCAGCAAGGCACCGGGTCCAAGAGCTTTTAGGCGCACTGGCTGCTTAGACCATACCCAATTGTTTTGTTCTAGATTTGTTTTCGTCACTTTGCAATTTTTTGTTTCTTTTTGGACTCAGTATGGTTTAATTGGAGTTGGTTTTGATATATTGCAATAAGATGAGTCTTTTAATTCACGTTTACGCAATAATATGTAGATATATCCAACGAATGAAACCAATAAGTACTAACACAATTTATTCATCCTTTTTTTTTACAGCTGTACTTAGAAAATATGCCCAAGTTTCCTATGTATCTAAAAGGAATGTAATATCCTAAAGGATCAAGCCATACGTAGTTCCAAGACATAACATTTTTTATTTGTTTTGTTTTGTAGTTCACAATTTAGACTCTTGCGGGCCAGGAGTATTACAAAGGAATTTAACTTGAAAGAACGAGTAGTTTAGGCTCTTACTTAGGAGCTTGACAACATTCTATTTCAAGGATAATAGCATTTCAAGAACTTGCCGTTTGTGGGTCCTTCGCGTACTCCATCAACACCAACTATCTTGTAGGATCCATTTGTGTAAACTTCTCTGACCACATATGGACCATCCCACTTGGAGGTGAATTTGCTTCCAGATTTGTGGGAGACAATAATCGGTCTTCTTACTGCCAACACCTGGTCTCCGACTTGGAAAGATCGCAGCCGAACCTTTTTGTTGAACGCTCTTGATAGACGGGCTTGGTAGCATTCTAGCTTTTGTTGTGCCTGAAGTCTTCTCTTATCAAGGGCCTCCAGTTCAGCTAAGCGAAGTCTGTGATTTTCGTCTTCCGTCAAACCTTCCTGTATGGCGATGCGGAGTGATGGGATCTGAAGCTCTAACGGTAGAACGACTTCCACTCCATAAACCAAACCAAATGGGGTCGACTGTGTTGGCGTCTTGTACGTTGTTCGATATGCCCAAAGAGCTTCCCCTAGTCTTTCATGCCAATCTCGTTTAGACTTTGTGACAAACTTTTTGAGTAATTTACAAAGTGTTTTGTTAAAGACTTCTAGCAGGCCGTTTGCAGGGGCATTGTACATGGAAGACTTATGTTGGGCAAACTTAAATTTCTCGCATAAGCTAGTCATCAGGTTGTTGAAGAAGGGCTTTCCATTATCGGTGATAATGTACCTCGGCAGACCATACCGATAGATAATGTGTGTCCTTATGAAGTCAACCACATTTTCTTTTTCGACCTCTCTTAGTGGCATTGCTTCCACTCATTTAGAGAAGTAGTCAGTGGCAGCTGGGATGTAGGAGTGACCAGCAGACGATTTAGGCGTGATTGGTCCAACGACATCGAGCCCCCATGCCTCAAATATCCAAGATACAACTATTGGGTAGATAGGTTCGGGAGGTTGATGTATGAAGTTAGCATAGAACTGGCAAGCATTGCACTTTTTTGCAAAATTTATGCAATCTTGGACCATAGTGGGCCAGTAGTAGCCCATCCTTTTAATGCGATCATGTAGCCTAGGCCCTGATTGGTCTGCGGCGCACACACTTGAATGAGCTTCCATCATTGCTTGCTTTGCTTCTTCCACGTCCAAACATCGTAACCAAAGACCAAGAAAGGAGTGTCGATAGAGCGTTCCATTGTAGTAAAGGAAGCTTGAAGCCCTCCGCTGTATTTCTGTCTTATGCCTTGGGTCACTAGGGAGTTTTCCATGCTCTAAGTACTCAACTATTGGTTGACGCCAGTCTTCTACATCTGCTTCAAGAACGCAGATCATGTTGACGTCTTCCTCTGAGTCTTCATCATCTGGTGGAACAACCCAGCGACTACATACTTGAATAGTTATTTCTCCTTCTGCCCCCAGTGCCAAAGTGGCTACAAGGTTGGCTAGTGTGTCAGCCATCTTGTTGGCACTCCTTGGTACGTGCTCTAACTTGACCATGTCCAACTTATTTAGCAGGCGTAATGCTTGCCTGTGATACGGGACAAGGTGCTGTTAACCTCGTATTCGTCAAGTAGTTGATTGATGACCAACTACGAGTCACCATATATGTTGAGATCGGTGACCCCTATCTCAATAGTTATTAAAAGGCCCAAGTTAAGCGGTTGGTATTCCGCCATATTCTTAGAGTATAACTGAGTGAGCCCCAAAAGAATACGGAAGAATGTGCTTTTCGGGAGAAACGAAGACCACTCCTGCACCAGCACCATCACGCCTAGCTGCACCATCGAAATACATTTCCCAGGGAGGGAGGATATCGACGTAAAACATGCCTTTGCCTGGCAAATCGTCATTTAGCTCCCAATCATTGGGAATGGGATGATCTGCTAAGAAATCTGCCACCGCTTGTCCCTTAACTTCTCTTTGCGGTACATAGACAAGATCGTACTGTTTTAAGATGACCACCCATTTTGCCAGTCGCCCATTTAAGATTGGCCTAGACAAGATGTACTTGATGGGATCATCTTTGGATATCACTTGCACTGTATAGGCCTCCATATAATGCTTGAGTTTCTGGATGGAAAAGATGAGCGACAAGCACATCTTTTCAATAGGGGAATACTTCAATTCAGCGCCGACCAATGTATGACTTAAGTAGTACAGGGAAACTTCTTTCCCTTCCTCGTTTTCTTGTACACACAATGCCCCTAAGGATTTTTCCTGAGCTGCAATGTACAGTCGAAGAGGCTTACTAGGGATGGGTGCCCCCAACGCAGGAGGATGGGTCAAGTACTCCTTTATTTTCTTGAATGCCGTACGACACGATTCAGCCCACTCAAACAGTGCGCCCTTTTTCATAAGGTGGCTGAAGGGATGGTAGCATCCTGCAAGATTTGAGATGAATCTTCGGATATATGCCAAGCAACCTTGAAGTCAACGAATCTCCCTGAGATTCTTAGGCTCAGGCATCTCCTAGATTGCCTTGATCTTTGATTGGTCGATCTCAATCCCTCTGTGATGAACGATAAAACCCAAGAACTTTCCAGAGGTGACACCAAATGCGTACTTTAGTGGATTCATCTTCAATTGACATCTTCGTAATCGTTTGAAGATCGAATGAAGATCTTGTATGTGGTCCTCCCTCTTTTTGGACTTCACGACCAAATCATCAACATAGCACTCGACTTTCTTATGGAGCATATCATCAAAAATTGTTTGCATTGCCATTTGGTACGTTGCTCTTACATTCTTAAGTCCAAAGGGCATCACCTTATAGCAAAAAATGCCTTTAGGTGTGCGGAAAGTTGTGGCCTCTTAATCTTCTAGCGCCATCAGAATCTGATTGTGTCCTGCGGTACAATCCATGAATGACAATGCTTCATGCCCTTTGGTTGAGTCGATCATGAGCTCTTTGACAGGCAATAGGAAATCGTCTTTTGAACAAGCGTCGTTAATATCCCGAAAGTCCACATAAATACGAAGTTGCCCATTTTTCTTCCTAACAGGCACGATGTTTGTAATCCATATTGGGTACTTGACCTCGTAAATGAATCCTGCCTCTATGAGTTTGTTGACCTCCTTTTCAATTTTCGGTACCAACTCTAGGCGAAAACGTCGCTGAGGTTGCTTCTTAGGCGAAATACCCCTTTTGATAGATAGACGGTGGACTACGACCTTTGGATCTAACCCGGGCATTTCTTTATAGCTCCAGGAAAATACGTCCTTGTACTCTGATAGGAGTTCCAAGTACTGCTTTTCCTCTTCGAGTGTGAGTGATGAGCTTGCGTAGATAGGGTGAGGCTCTTCATTGATTCCAAGATTCAACTCTTTCAAATCATCAACTGTAGCCTGCCCTCTATCTTCGAAAGTCTTAGGAGTTTCTGCCAACTCTATCTCTGAGTCTGAGTCATCACATTCGTGGATTGTGATATGATTGGAAGAAACAACTTCTTCTTCCTCTGCTTCCTCGTTAGAGTCAGAGTTTTTTTGTTAACCTGTGAAGATCACAGTACGCCTCTTCATTCTTAATGAACCATCTGTTTGAACATCCAGACTAGAGAAGCACTTCATGCGAGAAGGGATCGAGCTTTGAACGTTATTTATCACTCTCAAGCGGCTAAATGCAGAACTTTTCTCGTGCTGAAGTTGTGAGTTCGAGGACTTTTCACCAACTCCTATTCTGGCAAAAACTGAAGGCTTTGGCGGGGGATGATCTTTGATTCTGTTGAAAACAGAGCTTCTGTGATCTTTCCCTCTCCCTATACGGGCAAATACTAACGGACGTTTTTTAGAAGTTGATGATTGTAGCCTATCAAACACAGAGGGGTTTAGGTTGGGTGAAGCATTTTCATATTCACTTACATCTATTTCTTCATCTGAGATGTGTTGAATCACCAACTTCTTATCCTTTCGTCGACCAGAGATTTTGACTGGCTGCGGTGGCATGAAATGCAGTCCAACTTTAGAGATGCCTACTGAACCTCCCTGCTCTTTAATCTTTCTCTGAGTTTCAGTAAGGCCATGAGGCTTGGCTTCGACTACCTTTCCTAAGGCAACTGGATTTTGAAAGTCATAACTAGCCCTCTCCATAAGCTTATATGCATTAGGATCACATCCCTCCCTAGTCCGTACACTTGGCAAGTCATCGCCTTCTTTAGAAGAAATGACAAACTCGGAAAGAGGGGGCCTACTCACCTTAGCCTGCCACATTGTTAGTGTTGGAACTGTTGCAGTTCCTTTTAAGGTGATTATGCTAGCTCCATCATCCTTTTTAGTAGCTTTGGTCTTAATGCTTCTGCTTGTGCACTCGGTAAAGGGTGATTCGCCCTCCTTACGGTGAGACCTAGGCATGTACCTTAAGACTGGTGGCATTGATTCTGTTGATGCAGCAACTTGTTTAGCAACTTGCTCAACACAAGAAGTGGTGCTACCTTGATTGCTTGCTTCTTTCTCGAGCTGCTGCTTAGGAGCACCATCTTTGGTTGCTCGAGGAGCCTTCTTTACGACACCTTTGCCTGTGGAAGAACCTTGTGTCTGCAAAATGAGACTCAGCCTTAGTGAATGGCTTGACATCCCCGTTTACTTTCCTCTCTCCATCACGGTAGTACTTAAGGCATTGGTGTAAATTGGAAGCCACTATCCGATGCTCATGAAGCCATGGTCGCCCAAGTAATAACCTGTAGGAAGTCTTAGCATCGATTACATGGAAGATAGAGGGCGTCGTCAAATCCCCCATTATCAGTTCAACACAAATCATGCCGATTGCACGTTGGTCTTCAAGGTTAAAGCCTTGAATCATAGTTCGGCTCTTAGATAGTTCTTCCACTGTGATGCCTAAGTCGTTCATTGTAGACTTGGGCATGATGTTGACGGCTAACCCTCCATCCACGAGAATGCGTTTGACTTTCTGCTCCCTAATGTAACCAGTCACAAACAAAGGATGATTATGGGGCTTGGATCCCAACAACAAATCATCGCTAGTGAAAGTGACTGCGGTGTTGTAATAGGCACACTGAACAGGGTCTTCTGTTGATGCTCCTGCATCCTTGATTTTATCAGCATAAAGTTCTGGATGTTGTAAGGAAGTAACAACATGCTAGCGCTTCTCATCAGGCAAACAAAAGATTTGCTCCCAGCCCATGCGAGCTAACAAAGCCTCTAAGACAGTTAAGGTCTTATCAACTACTCTAGGAGACTCCTCTTGTCCGTCACTTCCTTCGTCTTCCTCTTCTTCGAGCTCAAAACATGAAGTCATGCTGACTATAACTTTCTCAAAGAAGCTTGTTGGGAAAAACTCTTCAAGTGTGACAGGGACAAGCGGCTACTGCTCAAGGAGGTCAATAGGCAGAATTTCATGCCTTTTGACGTTCTTGGACTTCTTCTTTCCTTTTGAATGACGAGGGCTCTTCTTTCTTCCCTGTCTCTTCTTGTGACGGAGAGGTGGAGGTTGCGCTTGATTTTGCCTCCTTGGCCTCCGGCTAGCGACAAGAGTCCATCCCTCTTCATCAACATCAGCTTTATCAGAGATGTCTACAAAAGGATCAGTCTCTGTCAAGGGTCCTATAGGTTCAATTGGAACCACCGTAGGCTCCAAACTTCCAAATTGAATTGCAATTAATTTCTCTCCCAGGGAGAAAATGAATTCATTGTTTACTCTACCACGAGGTTGAGTATGCTTTGGCTTCCAGGGCGATGAGGAACACTCCAGCTCAGTGGAGATATGATTTGTCTCAATAGTGTCGTCCAAATCCAGTATTATCTTCCCACCCCAGGCAAGTTGCATCATACGCTCCTTGAGCGTAATGCATTTCTCGATAGGGCGACTAACCACCCTATGATACCGATAATATTTTGGGTCGGTAACCCTTCCAGCTTCTTCGGGCCGTTTTGGTTCTGGAAGTTCAATAACCCCATTTTCAAGGAGATCATCAAGCATTCCTAACAAGTCTGAGTCAGGAAATGGGTATTTCTTCTCCTGCAGTTCCTTCGATGTAGGACACTTATTTCCAGTATCCTTGGAGAATCCACCCTTCTTGTTTTCATACTTGGGCTTTCCGGAGATTCGAACCGGCTCCCCAGTTGAAACAACCATAGATTCTTTGTTTGAGGACTTTATGGACTTGGGATTCTTCTTGAATTCACCCTTGTCCTTTCTAGCGTCAGATGAGGAAGAAGACTTGCCACGGCGACTTGCGATCGTTATCTCCATATCATGAGCTTTCGTTGCAAATTCTTGGAAGGTCCTTGGCTTACTCATCTGCAGGACGTATAGTAAATCCCACTCCATGCCCTGAGCACACATTTCAACGGCTGAAACTTCTGATAGACGGTCCTTGCACTCGAGACTTAGGGACCTCCAACGATTAATGTAATCAAGAACTGGCTCATCCTTTCATTGTCTGGTGCTTGTTAGCTCTGTCATGCTAACAACACGTTGTGTGCTGTAGAACCGATTCAGGAACTCCTGCTCCATTTATTCCCAACTGTCAATGGACTCTGGCTCCAAGTCTGTCTACCAGTCAAATGCGATCCCTTTTAGAGTATGAACAAACTGTTTCACCAGCCGGTCCCCCTCTATGTGTTAGGGAAAAAAACAGAGTTTTAATATTTATAAACCCCAAGTGCAAGGTGTATCGTTGAGTACTTGGGGTGTCGTCCACAGGGAATTGTGTTTCCAAATATCAGAGTTCACTAGAGTGTATCAATCTAGGTGAGATCAAAGGGCGAAGGAGGGAAAACTAAACAACGCTAACAACATAGAAAAGCGACTCGGAGTTGTGATTTGACCAATGGACGAACCAACTAATCAAGACGAGTCCTAACCTACCCAAACTACATCACGAACTAGAGATGATCGGTTACACCATGAAAGACCACCCAAGCCCTCTCTCAAGGGTCATGAGCTAATCTAATTAGCTTGACCACCTATTTTCATGGGGTTAGCCCAATTAGACAATAAAACTAGCAACCCCGGACCTAACTCGATTCGGATATTATTTTCATGTCCCGAACTCGGTTATTCCCTATCCCACACTAGCTAATTGACCTCACCTCTCAGCATAGGTCAATTGCCCTAAAATATGGATGAAAGCTCTCTCAAGCATTTCATCGAACACTTGGCGGGCGTGAGGAAAAACTCTAGGTTCTAAGCATAGATTGGGTATGGTTAGGCCTAGTACAAGATCAATTAGCCATCAAGAGGCTAATTACAACCCAAGTCCACAAATTCTAACAATTAATCATTAACATAATACAAAGACCTAAACCTAAACCTAAACTAACGAAGAACATAATAAACATGAACTGAAGGAAAGAGAATGAAATCTAACAACCAAATAAAACATGAATTAACAATCAAAACTAAACACTTAAACTAATACAATCTAAACTAATAAGATTAAGCAAGAACAAAATTGAATAATAAGAGAGAGCGAAGAAGACTTATGCTTGAATTGAATGAACGAACTTCGAATCCACAAGCTTGAATCTCAAATCAATACCACTAAAAATCCTAATTTAATCCCTTCAAAGGGGTTTTTATTGGCTAAAAACCTAAACTAAACTACCCTAAGGAAGTGGAAGAAGAAGCCCCCGCACAAGGTCTAGAAAAGAGGATTAAATAGAAGACAAGGCGGGCGGCGAAAAACTGAAGGAAACAAGGGGGCACGACCGTGCCTATGTGGCACGGTTGCACCGTGCCATGTGGCACGGGGTGGTCGTGCCACCTTGCTGGCCGGCTGCCCCAGCTGGCTCCCGTTTTTCCGCCTTTTCGCCTGTTTTGATCCTTTTTCGCGATATTTGCTTAGTTCAACTTATTACCTGCAAGAATAAACAAAAAAAGTAAAAATATCAAAGAATACTTAATAAAATAAGAAAAACTCTAAAGATTACGTTATTATACGAGCTAAGATTAGGTGAAAAAGGCATGTAAAATGCGACAAATTATCGCCTAACAGTATGCCAGCATTACTGGATCTCTTAATGAAGTGGGCAATATGCTATTTGGGGTTGCCCTTGCAATCGAACTGGTTGAACTTGGGAGGCTGATAGCCATGTGGCATGCAAAGAGCATCAATCCTCTTCGTATAAGGCTTTGTATACAGGTGGGTCTTGTGAGATCCTCCTCCCAACTGAGCCTTGATCGCATTTGTTATCAAGCTCTAAATATGCTCAACAAACATCGAGCCTAAAGAGCCGTCCTTTCTTGCCTTATGCTCGTCATCAGATTCTTCGCTGTGGCTAGACTCCTTATCAGAGTCTTCGGCGCCTAAACCTTTGTTGGAAGCTTTAGAGGACTTCTTTTCCAGCTTCTTCATCAGCTCAGCAATTTGATCGTTCTGGCGTTTGATTTGGGCGTCCTTGGAGAGCCTGTCCAAGGTAGCCTTCATGCTCGCCAGTTGTTCTTCGAAGTTAGTAGCCCCTGTCACCATAACTGGCATGACGACAGTGTCAGATGATTCAGCTTCAGTATGCGAGGAAAGTGTCCCCTTTGAGGATGCCACAGAGGAATCACTGCTTGAATAACCATCATCTTCAAAATTAAAGGGTTGGAAACAGGGTTGGTGTAGGTTTGGAGTTCATCCATTCCACATGGAATTGTTTGTGGCATGATGAAGCCAACAATAGATTTTTCCTTCAGAACATTTGAAGCAATTTGGTTGACTCCATCAAATACATTGGAGTCGAGGTTTTGGATCTTATGTGACTGTGATGGTGCAGCCACAATTGAGTGCTTCCCATTGATAGCAGTAGCAGTTTTTGCCGTACTTCTGGTCATGACACCACCAGATGCAGCACTAGCAGTTGTTGATCCCTGAGATGCAGATCGAACAGCTTTTCTTGAAGATTGAGTGATAGCATTCTTAAGAGCCATGTTATCTTCAAAGTAATGTTTATTTTTTTTATTTTTTTTATTTTTTTTGTTGTTAGGAGAAAGAGATGAGAGACAGAGTGGTCCCACCGGGCATGCCAAAAATTTGCAAACACAAATTTCGAGTCTAAAATAAATAAAGACAAGAAATTCAGAAACAAATTCAATCGTGTATTGATGTGGTTTGTAGGTACAATATTTGAATTTAATACAATAAGATAATCATCTGATTCAATCTCCTAGTGACTTGAGTACTTCGAGGGCGTGATGCTTGATCTTAGTTGATGCAAATCAGCTGAAGAACTCTGGAGACTGTTCTTGATTTTGATCTGCAAGTGGTTGATTGAAGCTTCTGAAGCTCTGCAAGTTTTGATCCTTCTCGCTTGGTAGCTAGATGCTCCTTGCCGTCTGAGCTCTGAATTCTGCCAATGCTGAATGATCCAAATGAGGGGAGAGGATCCCTATTTATAGGCTCTGCCAGCTAGGGTTAGAGCCGGGTTTTGGACCTAGGCCCAGTAATTATTTTCTTATTTTTAAATAAAGAAAATAATTAGTAATTTCTGCATCATAGATGACATGTGGCGGCTTTTAATTGGCTGAACTTAATTTTGACCAATCATAGAGTCCCAAGGGGGGTTTTGTGGAAGTGTTTGGAACAGAAAAGGGTGTCGCCCGCGTACATTCGTGTTATTAAGGATATGTACGAGGGAGGACGGACGAGTGTTAGGACTCCGGGAGGGGTCTCAAATGACTTTGCCATTAGTTTGGGCCTGCATCAGGGCTCCGCTTTAAGCCCGTTTCTTTTCACTATAGTGCTGGACGAACTCATGAGAGAAATTCAGGACGAGGTGCCTTGGTGCATGTTATTTGCAGATGACATAGTTCTTATTGATGTGACCAGGCAGGGGGTAAATGACAGGTTGGAGAGGTGGAGGCATACGCTGGAGGCTACGGGTTTTCGGTTGAGTAGATCGAAGACGGAATACCTCCACTGCTGTTTCAGCGGGAGGATAGAAGAGGGGGGAGAAATCGTACTGGATGGGAGGGCAATACCGAAGGTCGCTAAATTTAAGTATCTCGGTTCAATCATCCAGCAAAATGGAGACATTGACGAGGATATAAGCCACCGGATTAGAGTGGGTTGGCAAAAGTGGAAGTCAGTGTCAGGGGTGTTGTGTGACAAGAGAGTGCCCGTGGGTTTGAAAGGCAAAGTCTATCGTATGGTAGTTAGACCGGCTGTTCTCTATGGATCGGAGTGTTGGCCTCCCAAAAAGACGCAGGTCCAAAGGTTGATGGTAGCTGAGATGAGAATGGTCAGGTGGATGTGTGGTTTTACGAGATTGGATAAAATTAGGAATGGAGTGGTCAGGGACTTCGCAGAAGTGGCCCCCATAGAGGAGAAGATGAGGGAATCCAGACTCAGATGGTTCGGCCACGTGAAGAGGAGAAGTGTGGCCGCCCCTGTGCGAAGGTGTGAGAAGATCAACCCCCCCGGTGGAAAGAGATGGAGGGGTAGACCGAAGAAGAGCCTTGAAGAAGTAGTTAGAGAGGACCTGAGAGTTGTGGGTCTGACGGAGGATATGGCTCAGGATAGGAGGTTGTGGCGGGACAGGATTAAGGTATCTGATTGTAGGGGACCGGCTCCGTAGGAGGCAGTAGCTTAGGTGGGGTGGGGCGGGTCGGGTTTTTTTTGTGGTTTGCTTGCCTGCAGGTCATGCTTCTTCTGGGATATGACGGCACAAAGCGCCCCTGGTGGGTTGAGGTATGTCTCCGCTCCCTACTTTTTTTGTGTTATCCGGACCCTTTTCTCTTCCTCTCTCTCCCTCACTCGGTTATTGGGTTTTGCAACCGTTTTCTATATAAACCGTTTTCTCAAAACTGTTTTGTGGGTCTTATGGAATCAACCTCTCTATGGGTAGAAATACCGGTAGAGGTAAGGTTGCCTACAGCTGGATCTCCCCAGACCCCGCGAAAGCGGGACCCACACTGGGAGTTTGTTGTTGTTGTTGTTGTTGTTGGGTCCACCAAAGTCAACGTGACACCTGGCAATCCGTAATTGGCTTATTTTTTTAGACGTGGCAATATCCGATTGGTTGCAGAATTTTTGCCTTCTACAAATCCCTTACTTATGCAAGTCCAAATATAATTATGAAGATTGATTATATTTAAGTTACAAGAATGAAATTGTCATTGCAAGTTTCCTACTAATATCAAGCTTTCAGGTTTTAACTATAAAAATTAGAGGTTTACGAAATATTGAACTCTATAATTTTATTTGTCGAACAAACAAAGAGATAAAAAGGTCACCATTTCGTTAAAAATATAGTCCGTTAAATACTAAGACAATGTGATAGTGTATTACTTTTTTTATGATCATTTAGATGCCATATATGTTCTTCCCAAGGATTCATTCGTTACGTATCATTCATTATGCATGTCGCGCCCATTCAAAAATTAGGACTTGTACAACATTTTAGTGCGATGTTGGTGTCCAGTTGCTGTTGTGTAGTGGTTATCACATTAGTCTTACACACTAAAGGTCCCCACTTCTATTTTGGGCAGCAATATTTTTATGTACATATTGCGTGTCATTTTTCATAGAAATTGAAACGCCGACTTTATTTCCCTTCCTGTTTCCCTTTATTGAGCCTCTCCACCTCTCCACTTAGCATCATAGATTGACAAGCTCACCTTGCCTCTTTAATTTAATACTTTCTTTTTTTCTACAGTAGGCTAATCGTTGATTAAGAAAAAAAGCAGTTTGCTCTACGCACAACTACTAATGGTATTTTTCACATTCGTATATAATTAGACTCCCTACCGCTTGTGTGACTTACATGTTTTGCATCTTCTAACAAATATTTCTTGCTCCGCTACATCCCCTATCGGTGTTGCCATTATAAAATATAGTTGTAATGGGTAGTAGGTTCAAGAACGCTACATATGGAATCCCATTATCCCAACCTTGATTCTATGGGATTTAATGAGTAACACTTTTTCCGAGCATACTTAGAAGTAGAGTTTGAGAATTTATCTAAAATTTGTTCTTAAGAAAACAATGAATAAGTGTCTAAGACAGATGTAATCTACATATAATGATTTTATAAGTAAGAAATTCTCTCATTTTTCTATAAAAAAAGAAATTCTTTTGTTTACAACCTCTATGTCATACAGTATTTACCGTAAGTAGCACATACAGTTTTTATAAAAATTACAAAATCAGTGGGAAAAAAATACAAGTTTCCAACATTCTACTTTGTTTGTTATAAAAGTAATTTAACTATCTTACTGATATGTAAAATATAAATTTTTTTATAAGTTTTAATAGATTGCTGAACCTAATAAGGCGTTAAGAATTACGTAGATGTTTTATATAAATGCAGAAACCTGAATATTCGTATAATTTTCTTTTGAAGACAAGAAAACAAATGATGAGGACAGAGAGAGTAGATGCACCATCCAAGATTTCTATTATTCTAATCAAACATCCTAGAACACTGCAGGCATCTCCTTAATTCATGAAAAGTATTCATTAACACTTATTCTTAAATCAAACTAGAGGCTTGATGAAATATGTTTAAACTTGCTTAGTTCAGCTGAATGATATCATATTATTAGAATGCCACGAAATGCACTTATAAAATTGTTTAAATGTGCACAAACCCACTATCAACTTTTTGACAATCGTATTTATTGATCTTGTGATATTGAATATAAACATATTGCAATGACCTGTATATTATATGAAGTGATTGTTGTAAGATTAATTTAGCAATTTCAATTTTTATTTGACAAGTATAATATACAAATAATTTGCAAATATGCATACCATTGAAAATCACTGTATTATTAACACAATAATTTCCCACATTGTTACATGGATTGGAATGTAAATAATGCAACCTTTTTTATTACTCATCATTAATTGCAAAGTTTGTGTTATTTGAAGAAATATTACGTTATCCAACTTGTAAATTTATCATTAATTTATTGAAATTACATAATTATTTTACGATCCTAATTAAAATCCCTACACAATTTGTATTTAAAATATTATAATTAGAAATACCGACAAAATACAATCGGAAATACAACAACGTGACACTACATATTTAGGATTAATCATTTGGTACATCTTAGTCCAATTATCCATGAATAATTAGATAATTTGTGTTTAATCATAATATAATGTATTCATTACTTCTTACAAGTACTCTATGGTATTGAATTATGTTGGATTGTACTGAACGCTATTGAATTATGCTATGTGATTATGAATTATACGGGTCAAAAATTATTGAATGTTGATGATAAATATTTATGAGAAGTCCAAAAGAACATGTCATGATTCATTGTTGTAGTAGGAACATGAACATGCATATCACATATCACATAACTCTCTTGGTAAGACAATGCTCCCATATTGAGTGAGCAGTTCATGGGTGCCCTTAACAACTCTTCTACTCGCTCATTCCTATCACATACACAATGCATGAAATTTTTTGTACCTATTCATACAAAGTGATCATTTCGCACTCTACATAGCTAGACTTAATTAAGTTTTCAATTACAAAAACCCTTGAATAATAACATTGTCAAAGTTTGGTCGAAAAATCCTTGGACTATTTCAACACGACGCACAAATGAGTCAAGATTTTCAACCCTTCAACTACACCGCATGGAAGTACAATGATATGATTATTAAATTATAAATTAAAACTAATGTAACAACTACATTTTGCAAACATTCATACTTATTGAGATTAATTTCTACCTTTTAGTTTTTGAAATATTAAGGGAAAAAAAGAAAATAAAATTTAAACTTTGAATTTTAATATGTAGCAGTATCTGTCAACTATATAATCACATATATAAATAAATAGCAAAAGCTAAGTACATTGCCCGCATTTGGTAAACTTTTGCAATAATTTGGTTAACTTTATCTAATTATGGGGTTTGGTAAAACAATTTTAGACAGAGGTTAATTTTCTTCAAATCTAACTATCACAATTTAAAGAATTTCTTAGGAATCAACTTCTCACGTCAAACGTTTATGGATGGTTAGATTACCATTAATGAATGTTTCCACAATTCTAATTTGCCCATAACTTTTTAACCTTAATTCTAGTCAAAACAAGTCAAAATAGCTGACCAAATGAATCAATGTTAAGCTTGAAATTCGTAATTGATCTTTTTGAAATATTTTCTATAAAATAATCAAATTTAAATCTGAACCTTGAAATTGCTCTAGTGACGAAAAAATCAAATTGTTTAAGCGGCAAAAAATATCGATTGAATTGTCGTGGTAGAGAAAAATGTTGACCAAATGAACGTTGAGCTCAAAATTTTGATCTAAGCCTGTTTTAATCTTTTCTATCTAATGATCAATTTCGATCTAAATTGTGGAAATTGTTTTACTGGTAAACAATATTGATCGAATTGTTTGAGTGGCAAGAAATGTCAATTGAAATTTCATGGTGGAGAAAAATGTTGACCAAATAAAGGAATGTGGAGCTCAAAATATGAATTTTAGCCTATTTTAATCTTCTCTATCTGATGATCAAGTTTCGATCCAAAGAGTTGAAATTGTTTTAGTGGCGAGTTAGTTGAATTATTTAAGTGGCAAAAAATGTCAATCGAATTGTGGTGGCAGACATGAACGTCGACTGAACAAAAGAAATTTGACCTCAAAATTTGGATTTGAGTTTATATTAATATTTTCCATCGAATAATCAAGTTTTGATTCAACCCGTTGAAGTATGATTTTCTATCTAAATTCAGGCTGCCCATGTCGTCAATGAATTGAAGTGAGAAAATCAACTTCCTATCTTCTCAAAATGGAAATTATTTTCCTCCATTGCGGGAAAAATAATTTTCCATGGAAAATAGTCTTCCATCCTTTGTTGCGCCAAACAATGGAAAATTGAAAAACAATTTTATGGGGATTCTTAATATCCAGTGACCACATTGTATGATCAATATATAGGTTTACTTAAAAGTTGAAAATAATGTGTTTACACACTAAACAGTTTATTCTATTGAGTTCAACCCCAAATTGGTTTAATCCATGTTAGATTCGTATTTAACTAAATAATTTCAAGCCAGATTCGATCGTATTATTGCCTCAAATCACTCTTTTCCAACTTTATCTATTACCAAGCGTGATTGAAACAACCAAATTAACCATAAAAAGTCACCTATAGGTGAAGCCAATAAAATACCAAGCAATTAACTTATCATACCATCCAGTTTGATGACACTGCTAGTATCAAAGCAAAGGATAGACCACATTCATAATAGCTAAAGAAACTTAGGCAAAAAGAGGTCAAGGGAGTCGAGAAAAGAGTAATTTTCATGTAAGGAGCATCAATATATATAGGGTTATCATTTAGATTTCACTCTAATGTCATGTGAAAGATTTTGGGAGATAGTCCCTTGCTGATGCAAGTCCGAATATAATTGTGAAGATTGATTATATTTAAGGTGCGAGACTAAAATTGTCATCCCAAGTTTCCTACAAATGTCAAGCTTTCAGGTTTCAACCATAAAAATTAGAGCTTTGCAAAATATTGAACTCTATAATTTTATTTGTTGAACAAACAAGGAGATAAAAAGGTCACCATTTTGTTAAAAATGTAGTCCCGTTAATTACTAAGACAATGTGATGGTGTATTACTTTTTTGATGATCATTTAGATGTTATATATGTTCTTTCCAAGGATTCATTCGTTACATATAATTCATTATGCATGTCTCGTCCATTTGAAAACCAGGATTTGTACAACATTTTAGTGCGATGTTGGTGTCTAGTTGCTGTGGTGTAGTGTTATCACATTAGTCTTACAAACTAAAGGTCCCCAATTCGATCCTAGGCAGTTGCATTTTTTTGTACATCTTGAGTGCCATTTTTCACAGAAATTAAAATGCCAACTTTATTTCCCTTTATTGAGCCTCTCCACCTCTGCACTTAGCATCACATATTGATAGGCTCACCTTGCCTCTTTAATTTATTTCTTTCTTTTTTTCTACAATAGGGTAATCTTTGATCAAGAAAAAAGCAGGTTGCTCTACGCATAACTACTAATGGTATTTTTCACATTTGTATTTAATTAGACTCCCTACAGTTAGTGTGACTTACATGTTTTTCATCTTCTAATAAATAGTTTATGCTCTGCCACATCCCCTACTAATGTTGTCATTATAAAATGTAGTTGTAATGGTAGTCGGTTCAGGAACACCACAGATGGAAGCCCATTATCCCAACCTTGATTTTATGGGGTTTAAGGAGTAACACTTTTTGTGAGCATACTTACAATTAGAGTTTGAGAATTTGTTTAAAATTTGTTCTTAAGAAAATGATGAGTAAGTGTCTGAGGCACATGTAATCTACATATAATGATTATGTAACTAAGAAATTCTCTCATTTTTCCATCAAAAAAAGAAATTCTTTCGCTTACAACCTCTATGTTATATAGTATTTACCGTAAGTAGCAAACACAATTTTTTTACAAAAATTGCAAAATTAGTGGGAAAAAAAATGCAAGTTTCTAACATTCTACTTTTTTTGTTACAAATGTAATTTAACTATCTTACTGAGATGTAAAATATAAAATTTTTTATAAGTTTTAATAGATTGCTGAAGCTAATGAAGTCTTTAAGAATTACGTAGATGTTTTACACAAATGTAGAAACCTGAATAAGCATATAATTTTCTTTTGAAGACAAGAAAACAAATGATGAGCACAGAGAGAGCAAATGCACCATCCAAGATTTCTATTATTCTGATCGAATATCCTAGAACACTGTAGGCTTCTCCTTAATTCATGAAAAGTATTTATTAATACTTATTCTTAAAATAAAGTAGAGGCTTGATGAAACATGTTGAAACTTACTTAGTTCTGCTGAATGAGATTCTATTATTAGAATGCCACGAACTGCATTTATACAACAACGGCGACAATGATGATGACAACAACTCCCAATGTGGGTCCGCTTTTCCAAGGTCTGGGGAGACCCATATGTAGTCAACCTTACCTCTACCAGCAACCCTGCTCGTGGAGAGGCTGAAGCCAAGACACCCACAAAAACAATGATTTTGTGACAATATTTTATAAAAGAACGATTTTATGATAACATTAATGGAAAAACCTAGGGATTCGCAATAGGGAATGAACTAAGAAATACTAATAAATCAGGTGACCAAAAACTATATAAATATATGTACAACATAAGTACAACATAGTAGATGAATGTACTATACATTAACAAACAGAGGTAGGCAAACAATGTCTCTTCCCATATGTAACTATTACCTGCATACAAACACGACATACGAAAAAATCACAACTAAACCTACCCTACCGTAACCCAAAAAACCACAACCAAATCAAGAGGCCAACTCTCTGTGATCTAAGATCCTAATCCTATCCTGCCATAGTCTCGTATCCTGAGCCATATCATCCGTCAATCCTATAACTTTCAAATCCTCTTTACTCACCTCGTCCAAACTCTACTTTGGTTATCCCCTCCCTCTTTTAGCTTTGGGCATGTTAATCCTCTCACATCTCTTCCCTCGAGCGTTCACTCTCCTTCTTTTCACTTGGCCAAACCATCTGAGTCTTATTTATCTCATCTGACCTTCTATGGGAGCCACTTTAACTAAGTTTCTGATTACCCCATTTCTAATTCTATCCATTCTCATATACCCACACATCCACCTAATCATCCTCATCTTTGTTGTCATCAATCTTTGAACATGTGACTTTTTTATATGCCAATATTTCGATTCATACAGAACAACCGGTTGAACTACCATACGATAAACCTTGCCTTTCAATCCTACAAGCATCCTCTCATCACAGAGCACACCTGAAGCATTCTTCCATGTTTGCCAACCCACTTTTATGTGCAGGTTAATATCTTTGTCAATGTCTCCATTCTATTGAATGATCAAGCCTAGATATTTAAACTTCTCGACCTTTGGTATCGTCATCCCATCAATGGTTACTTCTAAACCCCCCCCCCCCATCTTCTCTTCCACTGAAACAACAATGTATGTATTCAGTTTTCGATCTACTTACTCTAAAACCTCTAGATTCCATTGTATGCCTCCGTCGTTCCAACTTGTCATTAACTCCTTTTCTAGTCTCATCAATAAGAACAATGTCATCTGCGAATAACACACACCATGGTAACTCATCTTGAATCCCCTTTGTAAGTTCATCCATAACTAGAGTGAAAAGAAAAGGGCTTAAAGCGGAACCCTGATGCATGCCCATACAAATGAAGAAGTCAGAGGTAGCCCCTCTCGGCATCATAACACTCGTCCTATCTCCCTCGTACATATCGTTAATAACTCAAATATACACAGGTGACACTCCTTTCTTTTCCAAGCATCTCCATAACACTTCATGCGGAACTCTATCATAGGCTTTTTCATAGTCAATAAACACCATATGAAGATCTACCTTTGTATCTCTGTACAATCCCAACTTGGTTCTCTAATAGTGAAATATCCTTCCGCAACCTTCTCTCAATTACCCTCTTCCATAACTTCATAGTGTGACTGAGCAACTTTATACCCCTGTAATTATTACAGTCCTTAATATCACCTTTGTTCTTTTATAATGGGATGACTATACTAAACCTCCATTCTCTGGGCATCTTAGCTTTCCTAAAAATAACATTGAAAAGCTCTGTTAGCCACTCTAATTCCTCTTCACCTAAACACTTCCACACTTCCACCAATATCTGGTCTGGTCCCTCTACCTTCCCATTGGACATCTTCTTTAGGGTCTCTCTAATCTCCTCCTTACTAATAGGTTCACACAATTGATATTCGAGACGCCTCACACTGCTCTATATTTCCCTACTTCGAAAATCTTCCATCACTTCACTATTGAGGAGTTTGGAAAAGTACCTTTGCCATCGCTCCTTGATTTCTGCATCCTCAGATAGCACCTTACCATTTTCATCCTTCATGCACCTCTCGACACCTAAGTCCTTAGTTCTTCTCACCCTAACCCTCGCCAGTTTAACGACTTCCTTCTCACCTTCCTTGGTACCCAGTTTTTGATATAGCCTATCATAAGCCATGCTCTTAGCTACAGCAATAGCTTTCTTATGTACCTTTTTTGCTACTTTATATCTAACTCTACTAATCTCTTTCTCATCATCCGTTTCACTGCTAATGAAAGCAATGTATGCCTCTTTTTTCTCATTGACTTTCTCCTTTACCTCCCCGTTCCACCACCAGACTCCCTTCATTTTGTTAACACCTCTCCTAGATGTCCCTAGAATTTCCTTAGCTGACCTTCGAATATATTCTGACATTGTCTCGCACATTTTATCTGCATCCTCTACCTGTCTCCAAGCTCCTTCTTCAATAATCCTCTCTTATAATTTGATAACGTTCTCCTTAGTAAGCTTCCATCACTTAACTGTAGGGTCCCCAATACTCCTCTTCTTCCGCTTTGAACATTTGAACTTCACATCCAACACTAGCAACCTATGCTGATTGCCTAAATACTCACTAGGTATCACTTTACAATCCTTACATAACCTTCGATTAACCTCCCTAATAAGAAAGTAATCAATTTGAGTCTTTGTAGAACCACTCTTAGAGGTCACCTAGTGGTCATCCTTCTTCTTAAAATAGGAATTTACCACCAACAATTCTTAGGCAACTACAAAGTCTAGAGCAGAAATTCCTCCATTGTTTCTCTCCCCATAACCGAAACCTCCGTGAACCGTATCGTACCCATCTGCTTTGATACCAATATGTCCATTAAAGTCTCCTCATACGAAAAGTTTCTCGCTCCGACATACGTCCTAAATTACCATATCCAAATCCTCCCAGAATTGCTTTTAATATCATTAGGCAAACCTATTTGAGGTGCATAAACACTAACCACACTCATGATTTCTGATCCCACCACTACCTTAATGGCCATAATTCGATCACTCTTACACCTCACTTCAACAACAAAGTCAATCAACTCCTTATCAACCAAAATGCCAACTCCATTCCTAGCCTTGTTTGACCCTGAATACCACAACTTATACCCATCAAATTCTTTAGCTTTAACCCCCACCCACTTAGTCTGTTGAACACATGCTATGTTAATCCTACGCCTATGCAAAGACTTCACTAATTCTATCGACTAATCAGTAAGTGACGCAATATTCAGCTACGAAATGCACTTATAAAATTGTTAATGCTACGAAATGCACTTATAAAATTGTTTAAATGTGCACAAACCCAATATCAACTTTTTTAAATTCGTATTTAGTGATCTCGTGATATAGAATATAAACATATTACAATGACCTGTATATTATATGCACTAATTGTTGTAAGATTAATTTAAGAAGTTGATTTTTCTTTTGACAAGTATAATATACAAATAATTCGCAAATATGTGCACCGCTGAAAATCACTTTAATATTAACACAATAATTTCCCACGTTGTTAGATGGATTGGAATGTAATTAATGCAACCTTTTTTATTAGTCATCATTAATAAAACCTCATTTTACATATAATATAAACCATGAATATTATTGTAATTGTAAAGTTTGTGTTATTTGAAGAAATATTATGTCATCTAACTTGTAAATTTATCATTAATTTACTAAAATTACAAAATTATTTTACGAACCTAAGTCAAATCCATAGACATTTTGTATTTTAAATATTATAATTAGAAATACCGACAAAATACAATCGGAAACACAACCACATGACAGTACCTATTTAGGATTAATTATTTGGTACATCTTAGTCCCATTATCCATGAATAATTAGATAATTTGTGTTTAATCATAATATAATGTATTCATTAGTTCTTCCAAGTATTGAATGTTGCTGAATTATTTTGGATTGTACTGAATGTTATTGAATTATGCTAAGTGATTATGAATTATACGTGTCAAAAATTATTGAATGTTGATGATAAATATTTAGGATAAGCCCAAAAGAACATGTCATGATTCATTGTTGTACTAGGAACATGAACATGTACATCACGTATCACACAACTATTTCGGTAAGACAACTGTCTGAATTTCAGTGAGCAGTTCATGGGTGCCCTTAACAACTCTTCTACTCGCTCATTCCTATCACATACACAATGTATGAAATTTTCTATACCTAGTCATACAAAGTGATCATTTCACGCTCTACACAACTGGACGTAATTAAGTTTTCAATTTAAAAAAACCCTTGAATAATAACATTGTCAAAGTTTGGTGGAAAAATCCTTGGACTATTTCAACATGACGCACAAATGAATCAAGATTTTCAACCCTTCAACTACACCACGTAGAAGTACACTGATATGATTATTAAGTTATAAATTACAACTAATTTAAGAACTACGTTTTGTAGACATTCATACTTATTGAGATTAATTTTTGCCTTTCAGTTTTTGAAATATTAAAGGAAAAAAATAAGAAAATCAAATTTAAACTTTGAATTTTAATATCTAGCGGTATCTGTCAACTATATAATGTCATATATAAATAAATAATAAAAGCTGAGTACATTGCCTGCATTTGGTAAACTTTTGCAATAATTTGGTTAACTTTATCTAATTATGGGGTTTGGCAAAACAATTTCAGAAACACGTTAATTTCCTTGAAATCTAACTATCATAATTTAAAGAAGTTCTTAGGAATCAACTTCTCACATCAAACTTTTAAGGATGGTTACATTACCATTAATGAATGTTTCCACAATTCTAATTTACCCATAACTTTTTAACATTAATTCTAACCAAAACAATTCAAAATAGCTAACCAAATGAATCAAGGTTAAGCTTGAAAATCATAACTGATATTTTTGAAATATTTTCTATAGAATAATCAAGTTTAAATCTAAACCTTGAAATTGTTCTAGCGACAAAAAAATCAAATTGTTTAAGTAGTGAAAAATATTGATTGAATTGTCGTGGTAGAGAAAAATGTTGTCCAGATGAACGTTGAGCTCAAAATTTTGATCGAAGCCTGTCTTAATCTTTTCTATCTAATGACCAATTTTGATCCAAATTGTGGAAATTATTTTACTGGTAAAAAATATCGGCCGAATTCTTTAAGTGGGAAGAAATGTCAATTGAAATTTCGTGACGGAGAAAAATGTTGACCAAATAAAAGAATGTCGAGCTCAAAATATGAATTTTAGCCTATTTTAATCTTTTCTATCTGATAATCAAGTTTTGATCCAAAGAGTTGAAATTGTTTTAACGGCGAGTTAGCTTAATTATTTAAGTCTCAAAAAATGTCAATTGAATTGTCGTGGCGGAGATGAATGTTAACTGAATAAAAGAAACTTGAGCTCAAAATCTGAAATTGAGTTTGTTATAATATTTCCCGTCGAATAATCAAGTTTTGATTCAACCCACTGAAGTACAATTTTGCATCCAAATTCAGGCTGCCCATATCGTCAACGAATTGTAGCGAGAAAATCAACTTCCTATCTTCTCAAAACGGAAATTATTTTCCTCCATTGGTGGGAAAATCATTTTCCTGGGAAAATAGTCTTCCACCCTTTGTTGTACCAAACAATGAAAAATTGGAAAACTATTTTATGGCGATTCTTAATATCAAGTGACCGTATTGTAAGATCAATATATAGGTTTACTTAAAAACTGAAAATAATGAGTTTACACACTAAACAGTTTATTCTACTAAGCTCAGCTGCAAATTGGTTTAATATGTGTTAGATTCGTGTTTAACTCAATAATTTCAAGTCGGATTCGGTCATATTATTGTGTCAAATCACTGTTTGCCAACTTTATCAACTACCAAACGTAGTTGAAACAAACAAATTAACCATAAAAAGTCACCTATAGGTGAAGCCAAGAAAATACCAAGTCATTAACTTATCGTACCATCCAGTTTGATGACACTGCTAGTATCAAAGCAAAGCAAAGTATAGGCCGCATTCATAGTAGCTAAAGAAAGGAAGGCAACAAAGAGGTCAAGGGAGTCGAAAAAAGAGTAATTTTCATGTAAGGAGCATCAATATATATATATAGGTTTATCATTTAGATTTCACTGTTATGTCATGTGAAAGATTTTGGGAGATAATCCCTTACTTATGTCAGTCCAAATATAATTATGAAGATTGATTATATTTAAGTTACGAGAATGAAATTGTCATCCCAAGTTTCCTACTAATATCAAGCTTTTAGGTTTCAACTATAAAAATTAGACCTTTGCGAAATATTGAACTCTATAATTTTATTTGTTGAACAAATAAAGAGTTTACACGATCACCATTTTGTTAAAAATATAGTCCCGTTAATTTCTAAGAGAATGTGATAATGTATTACTTTTTTTATGATCATTTAGATGTCATATATGTTCTTCCCAAGGATTCGTTCGTTACATATCATTCATTATGCATGTCTCGTCCATTTGAAAATCAGGATTTGCACAACATTTTAGTGCAATATTGGTGTCCAGTTGCTGTGGTGTATTGGTTATCACATTAGTCTTATACACTAAAGGTCCCCGAAGGCAAGAGAGGGAGGGGTCAACCAAAGAAGAGTTTGGACGAAGTGATCAGAGAGGACTTGAGAGTTGTAGGACTGACGGAGGACCTGGCTCAGGATAGGAAACTTTGGCGGGATAGGATTAAGATCTTAGATCATGGAGAGTTGACCTCGTAGTTGCCCTTCGGTTTTAGTAGCTTAGTTCTGGCATTGGTTTTCGTCTGTTGCTTTTTGTATGCAGGTATTGCTTTCATTTGGGAAGAGACTTCATTGGCTTACATCTCGTTGTAAAGGTATGGTATCGTCCTCTGATGTATTGTTCTGAGGGTACATAGCTTGGCAACTGGATTTATTATTATATCCTAGTCATTCCTTGCTGGGTATCCTTAGTTTTCTATTAAATGTTTTCACAAAATCATTCTTCTATAAAATGGTTTCACAAAATCTTTTTTGTGGGTCTCTTGGAATCAGCTTCTCTATGGGTAGGAATATCAGTAAAGGTAAGGTTGCCTACATTTGGATCTCCCCAGACCTCGTGCAAGCGGGACCCACACTGGGAGGTGTTGTTGTGGTTGCTGTTATGTTTCATTTTTCACTAAAATTGAAACGCCAAGTTTATTTCCCTTTCTCTTTCCCTTCATCGAGCCTCTCTACCTCTGTGCTTAGCATCACAGATTGATAGGCTCACCTTGCCTCTTTAATTTATTTCTTTCTTTTTTTCTATAGTAGGCTGATCTTTGATCAAGAAAAAAAGCAGTTTGCTCTACGCATAACTACTGATGGTATTTTTCACATTCATATTTAGTTAGACTTCCTACCGCTAGTTTGACTTACATGTTTTGCATCTCTTAATAAATAGTTCTTGCTCCGCCACAACCCCTATAGATGTTGTCATTATAAAATGTAGTTACAATGGTAGTAGGTTCAGGAACACTACATGTGGAATCCCATTATCCCAACCATGATTTTATGGTATTTAATGAGTAACACTTTTATTAAGCATACTTAGAAATAGGGTTTGAGAATTTTTTTAAAATTTGTTCTTAAGAAAATGATGAACAAGTGTGTGAGACACATGTAATCTACATATAATGATTTTATAAGTAAGAAATTCTCTCATTTTTCTATTGAAAAAGAAATTCTTTCATTTACAACCTCTATGTTATACAGTCTTTACCATAAGTAGCTAACACAGTTTTTAATAATAATTACAAAATCAGTGGAAAAAATACAAGTTTCTAACATTCTACTTTGTTTGTTACAAAAGTAATTTAACTATCTTACTGAGATGTAAAATGTAAAATTTTTTATAAGTTTTAATAGATTGCTGAAGCTAATGAAGTCGTTAAGAATTACATTAATGTTTCATACAAATGTAGAAACCATAATTTTCTTTTGAAGACAGGAAAACAAATGATGAGGACAGAGAGAGCAAATGCACCATCCAAGATTTCTATTATTCTTATCTAACATCCTATAACACTGTAGGCATCTCTTGAATTCATGCAAAAGCATTTATTAATACTTATTCTTAAAACAAAGTAGAGGCTTGATGAAACCTGTTGAAACTTGCCTAGTTCTACTGAATGAGATTATATTATTAGAATGCCACGAAGTGTACTTATAAAATTTTTTAAATGTGCACAAACCCAATATCAACTTTTTAAATTCATATTTATTGATCTTGTGATAGAGAATATAAACTTATAACAATGACCTGTATGTTATATGCAGTGATTGTTGTAAGATCAATTTAAGAAAAACATTTTTCATTTGACAAGTATAATATACAAATAATTCGCAAATATGTGTACTGTTCAAAATCACTTTAATATTAACGCAATAATTTCCCACATTGTTAGATGGATTGGAATGTAATTAATGCAGCCTTTTTTTATTACTTATCATTAATAAAACATCATTTTACATATAATATAAACCATGAATATTATTGTAATTGTAAAGTTTTGTGTTGTTTGAAGAAATATTATATTATCTAACTTGTACATTTATCATTAATTTACTAAAATTACATAATTATTTTACAAAACTGATTCAAATTCATACACAATTTGTATTTGAAATATTATAATAAGAAATACCGACAAAATACAATCAGAAACACAACCACGTGACACTACATGTTTAGGATTAATCATTTGGCACATCATAGTCCAACTATCCATGACTGATTAGATAATTTGTGTTTAATCATAATATAATGTATTCATTACTTCTTACAAGTACTGAATGGTGCTGAATTATGTTGGATTGTACTTAATGTTATTGAATTATTCTAAGTGATTATGAATTATACGTGTGAAAAACTATTGAATGTTGATGATAAATATTTATGCTAAGTCCAAAAGAACACATCATGATTCATTGTTGCAGTAGGAGCATGAACTCGTATATCACGTATCACACAACTCTTTTAGTAAGGTAATACTCCCAATTTCAATGAGCAGTTCATTGGTGCCCTTATCAACTCTTCTACTCTCTCATTCCTATCATATACACAATGCATAAAATTTTCTACACCTAATCATAGAAAGTGATCATTTCACACTCTACAATGGTTGGACCTAATTAAATTTTCAATTTCAAAAAGCCCATGAATAATAACATTGTGAAAGTTTGGTCGAAAAATCCTTGGACTATTTGGAAGTGACGCACAAATGAATCAAGATTTTCAACTCGTCAACTACACAACATAGATGTACAATGATATGATTATTAAGTTATAAATTAAAACTAATTTGAGAACTATGTTTAGCATACATTCATACTTATTAAGATTAATTTCTGCCTTTTAGTTTTTGAAATTTTAAAGCAAAAAAAATAAAGAAAATCAAATTTAAACTTTGCATTTTAATATCTAGTGGTATTTATCGACTATACAATCACATACATAAACAAATAATAAAAGCTAAATACATTGCCTGCATTTGGTAAACTTTTGCAATAATTTGGTTAACTTT
>JACYFF010031956.1:33915727-33934248 GCA_017589665.1 Selenicereus undatus | reverse complement strand
AAAAAACCAAATACACTGTAGTCTTAACTTATCGAAATCTGCAAAACTAAAATTGACAGGTGACCCTCTGAGATGTCAAAATGAAATGTGTGTGATAAAATAATGCAAGACATGATGGAAGTTTAGAAGGAGCATAACATGGTTTTGCAGAGACTTTCTAATTTATTGATAGAGGTGACTGTGAATAAAGTAGTGATAGATCATCGAGGTGACAGAATATAAATTAGTCCTACATTGGGAAATGACCAAATTAGAAAGTTTGATCCCAGCCTAGGAGCTGTTAATGTACATAATTAATAGTTGATCAGCCTAGGAGCTGTTAATGCACATAATTAATAGTTGATCATTATCTGACATGGGCAAGTTACAGTATTCATATTCCCTAATTTATTGGCCTGTCAAGCAGTGATCCTTGTTTTATATAGTGATTAGTAGCATAAAGAATATATTCCAAGAAAGTTTTAAGCAACTTGTTATATGTGCCTCCCCTATAACAAGCTGAGAAACCTTGATATTTTATTTGTAATCCATGAAATAAGTATTGTATTTTGAGTGAATGAATGCAAATGGCCCGTGCTGTGTTGTTGAACAATAATAGTGCGCTTAAAGTTAATTATTCTGCTTTAATGGTCCTATGATTAATGTTATGCATTAGGATGCATTAGAAAGTACAAGTGGAGCAAATTGCAGTATTTAACTTAGAATTTAGAACCTGAGATTGCAAAAGGGGGCTAAAGAAGACAGATTCAAGGCATTCTAACACTTGGAGTGTCACGAAGGGCACTCTAATGAGTTGGTTTTGAATTCAAGTGCAATAAAGCCTACGATGTGTTGGTAATATGATCATGTAGTGTTATAGTGGCCTAATTATTTGAAGCCATGGTTTGCTAAGCCCTTTTCCTGAGGAGGCTGTAAAGAAATCAGTAATTGTGTTTATGACTTCATTTGTTATTTATTTATTTTCGGACTGGAATTAGAAATTTAGATTTGAAGAATTCATGAGCTTCATTCAGTTGTACAAATAAAACTCATTGGGTTTATGTGCTTTGAATGTTGGTTCCTCTTCAGTTTGATTTGGACTGACCAAACATGAAGCTATATAGCTATTAACTATTAAGTAGACTTTGAACCATCGTAATAGTTGCTAAATGTTGTCCATGATGTTCTTGATCATTGGATGCATTATTCTAGTAGAGAAATGATTGTCAGACAAAACTCAATGACCATTAAGACCTTAGGACACAAACATAGGCTTAAAATGTACTAGTACTTACCCAACAACGAAGAAAGCGTAACCATCCAAATGCCCCCCCGCCCCGGTTTTCTTATTCTATTTGAAAATAACAGGCAGAAAATTTAAATTACAAATCACAAAAAATAATTTTAATTAATATTCTTCAAATTTATAAAGTTATATTCCCAGAATTATTTCTAATTATTTTTAGAAAAATAAAACATAAAATGACTGTAGAAAATTAAAATAGAAAATAAAATCATAAATTCGAAAACTAATTAACTACTATAAACTAAATACACAAACAAATAATAAAAACACCCAACTTGTAAAATATAGTTTTCCAGACGAAATAAAACCCTTAAAACTGAAAATAAAAATTAAAAACATAACTTTTTAGGTTGTCTTTGTATGTTATGGAATTTTATTATTTTTTCAACTACGGTTTAATGTATTTTTGCATAGTCAGGTTGTGTTTAAGATCTTCATTACACATCTCTTTTTAATTTTTTCCTTATGGGGTTTGTGTGAATGAAGAGGGTTATAGTTCACTTTTGTATGTTGCTAATTAATCATGCTTTGTTTTTAGGTCCTACCACTCCTTTAAATGGATAAAAGTTGGATTAATGTGAATAGGACATCAACTGAATATATTAAAGGAGCTGAATCATTCTTAGATTTTGCTTTCTCCAATGCTGGAGATAGTAAGGTAATCATTTGCCCTTGTAACCAGTGCAAGATTGGGCGGAATCGTTGGTTTAATAGAGATCAAGTGGCATACCATCTCATGTTTTATGGATTTTAGCCTAGCTACACAGAATGGGTGCATCATGGGGAATTATTTTCTGTGCAATCTACTTCAGTACCTCAAAATGTAAGTCATAATGATGCTAGTGTTGAAGCTAGCTTTGAAGGTAATGTGGACACTACTGGATTGTTGAATGATATCTTTGGGATATGTAATGTAGGAAACATTGAAAATAATGTTGCTAACAACATATGGGACATTGGAGATTCAATGTTGGGGGTAGATGATCAGTTTGTTGATGAATTTATGTACAACAATGAAATGAATGAGGGAGAGAATGATGAAGATGTTGGGTATAGAAGGCTAGTAGAGCAAGCTGAGCAGGAACTATATCCAGGATCGAGTTTTTCAAAACTATTTTTCATTTTGCACTTATTTCATTTGAAATCCATGTATGGTTGGTCTGTTAAGTCATTTGATATGTTGCTTCAACTCATAGTAACTGTTTCCCCCAAGTTAATCCGCTTCTATCATCTTGGAGTAAATGTAAGCAATTGAAGAAGGATTTAGGGCTTAGCTATGAAAAGATCCATGCTTGTCCTAATGATTGTATCCTGTACTAGGATGGGAGGGAAAACCAAGATGAGTGTGACAAATGTCATGTTTCCCGATGGAAGGACAAGGATAAGAAAGTGGCAAATAAGGTTTTGCGTTACTTCCCTCTTATACCAAGGTTACTTAGGATGTATAAATCCTCTAAAATAGCAGAAGATATGCTTTGGCACCATAAAGAGAGGGTTAAAGATGGAATCCTTAGGCATCCAGCAGATGCAAAAGCATGGAAAGACTTTGATGAACAGAATACTCATTTTGCTTCTGATCCTTGCAATGTCCGATTAGGACTTGCTACGGATGGATTTAACCCTTTTCGTGTAATGAGTACCACACATAGTACTTGGCCTGTGCTTTTAATTCCATATAATCTACCCCCATGGCTTTGTATAAAACAATCTTCTATCATTCTATCCATGATCATTCCCGGGGAAAAGGCTCTCGGTATGGACATTGATGTCTACCTTCAACCTTTAATTAAAGAATTGTTACAGTTGTGGGACGGGGTAGATGCATTTGATGCATACTCAAAGACAAAGTTTAAATTGCGTGGGGTTCTTCATTCTACTAATAGTGACTTTCCTGCGTACGCAAACTTATCTGGATGGAGCACTAAGGTTCGTTTTGCTTGTCCATCTTGTGCTAGAGATACACATTCCATGTGGTTGGAGAATGGACGTAAATTTTGCTACATGGGCCATAGGAGATGGCTTCCTGAAAATCATCCATTTCGTTTTGACGATGTTGGATTTGATGGAAATGTCGAGCTTGGTCTTGCTCCTAAACCTTGTACTGGTAGTGATATTCTGATACAGTTACAGGGGTCAAGATTTTCCTATGGTAAAGGTGAAACTGAAAATGTCAGTATAGATGAAAAGGATGAGGAGCAAATATGGAAGAAGAGGAGCATTTTCTTTGATTTGCCATACTGGGAGAATAATCCTCTTCACCATAATTTAGATGTAATGCATATTGAGAAGAATATATGTGATAACTTTTTGGGTACCGTATTGAATCTTGAGGGCAAATCTAAAGATAACTGGAAAGCACGTCAAGACCTACAGGTGATGAAAATACGACCAGAGCTTCATCCTATTCAACGAACAAATGGAAAATATGAAATCCCTAATGCTCCTTACACTTTGTCATCTGATGAGAAGACACGTTTACTAGCTGTCTTGAAACATATAAGAGTCCCAGATGGGTATGCGAGTAATATATCTCGATGTGTCAATTTGAAGGAGCGTAAGTTATTCAATCTGAAAAGCCATGATTGTCATATATTGATGCAAGATTTGCTCCCCATTGCCCTAAGAGCAGCAAAAGATTCTGATGCTGTGGATCTTGTATGTGCATTATCAGCATTTTTCAAGGAATTATGTGCGAAGGAATTGTCGGTTGAGAAATTGGATGATATCAGAGTTAATGTTGTTATAATACTGTGTAAAATGGAGAAAACATTCCCTCCTAGCTTTTTTACAATTATGGTGCACCTGCTTATACACTTAATTGAGGAAGCAAAGCTCGGAGGACCTGTCTTTTATAGATGGATGTACCCCATTGAAAGGTTAGAGTATATATTTTTTCTATTATTGTTTTTTTCTAAGTATTTGTATAATGATAGTTGTATTATACTAGTTTTACTTTGACCTATGTAGGTTTCTGGCATTCCTAAAAGGTCTTGTTCATAATAGGGCACAGCCCAAAGGTTCAATAGCGGAAGGGTACATTGCACATGAGTGTATAACCTTCTGTTCAAGGTACTTTAATGGGGTGGAAACAGTTTTTAATCGACCACAACGGAATGATGGTAGTAACCCTAATGAGGGACTCTATTTATTTGGTACTGCGGGTCAACCCAAAGGAATGGTGCAAATGGTTAAAATTTCTCAATTAAGCCTTCTGCAAGCTCAAAGATATGTACTTTTACACCTTGGCGGCATTGATGAATATCATAGGTCAATAGAAGTCACTAATTGCTCCTAAAAATATTATTTGCTTACCAAACATATTAACTAACATGACCACTTATAGGGTATTTTTAAACGAGCGTATGACATCTTATCCTCACGTGGCAAGTGATAGACTTAAGCAAAAGTGGCTGCTTGAGGAAGTTCCTCGGTGGATCCAAGAAAGGGTAAACTCACCTTCATAACTAATGTGTTTTATTTTAGCATTGTGCTATATCCATTTTGGACTAATTATTTTTAATATTTACACCTTAGGTATCCAACAAAGAATTTGATGATCAAGAATCAAGGTTGTTTAGGGTTGTCGCTGGTGGGCCTAACCCAATTGTAAAGCGAATGAATGCATTTGTTATCAATGGATATCGATTCCATACTCAAAAGAGAGATAAGGCAAAGAAAACTCAAAATTTTGGGGTCATGGTAGAAGCTGATGGAAAAACCTATTTTGGAAAAATCAATGGCATCATTGAGTTAGATTAGTATTCGGAGTGTAAGGTGGTACTATTTCGTTGTGATTGGGTGAACGTAAACTCCAGGGGTCTAAAGAGGGACAAAAGAGGGTTCACTCTCGTAAACTTCCCACACAAAATGCATGAGGGAGGCGCTTTAAAGGATGATCCATATATATTTTCATCTCAGGCACAACAAGTATTCTATGTTGAAGATGAGAAAGATAAGGGTTGGGAGCATGTTGTTAAAGTAAAGCCAAGGGACACATATCGTCTAGGACCATTGCAAGTTGACGATGAGCTCTACCCTGAGTGCATGCCTGCTGACATCAGAAAGGATGATGAATTTAGAGATCCGACGTATTGGGCCAATGTAGCTGGAAAGTCGTGAAATATGAAACTGTTCTTGTTAGAGTTTTATTGTTATTGAATCTCCTTTTTTTTGTACTAGAGACGATATCTTCAATATAATGATTTTGACTCTGCATTGCATTTGTCAGGTTTAAAAATCATGCTTATGATTACAATAAATTGTGTAAAGCATTGATATTGCTTCTAGTCATCATTTTAAAAGTTTGTTATGTTAAAAATTTTGAAATAATGTGAGCTTGAAATTCAGGTCCAAATATAAGGAGTCATGTTTCATTCACGGTGTACGTTTGCTGAGTATCAGAATTCCCTGCAAAATGAAACTGCAGCAGCAGAGGAGCTACTTGTAGATGACGCTGATGGTGATGATGATAATGCCAATGAGGTGCTCGATGAGAATGACAAAAAACAGTGATCCTCTGATGGATTTAGATCCATCCCTTGTGCCTGTCCCAGAAGGATTTAATGATGATGCTGAAGTGCTTGTTATTGGTAAGTAACACTATTACATTCATAAATGGTGAACAAGCTGGTTTTATACTTATCATGACTTTATTTCGACCCACAGTTTTAATCTATGGCATTATGCAATAGTGATATTGAACATCGTAAAGATTATTTACTTTCTTAAAATTATAAGAAGAATACTAGCTACGATGAATTGCTATGCTTTATCTTTAACATCATTTGATTCCATTTGATAGATGGACAAGGAATTGTAAGCAAGCTTAGAGGGCGAATCACTGTAAAAGTGGTGCATGGCTTGGATGTTTCAAGTAGAATTCTAGTGCCTTTGAACAAGTTTTTACAGCCAGTAAAAAAAGCAGGAAGCGTGTTCAATCGATTCCTTGCTGATGTGGCGAAGCGCCCTCGTTTCTGTCCTTTAAACTACAAGGAGTGGCGACTTGTACTTTCTTTGTTTAAGGATCGAATTATAAATTATATAAGGGTGAGGCTCTTTTGTTTTTACTTCTAGTTGCTGTACTTGTCAAACTTAACTTATACACTTCATTATTTTCTTACACTGAATAAATGCAGAAGAAGTTTGTGATGCCAGCCACTCAGTCTGTTGATGAAAAAGTTCTGAGCGCTGTTGGGGAGAGGGTAAGAGGATACAAACGTTATCTGAGAATGAAATACATTAAGGAAGGTACAACCAAGGAAGAGTTGTACGCTTTACCAACAGCTAAATCAGGAAATACTACAGGTCTGAGGCGTCCTTGTGGAGTAGGTGATACAATGTGGTTCGGATTTGTAGACTTATGTTTTTCAGAGAAGTTTCAGGTTAGCTACTACACTTTAATAGTCTACATACGTGATAATAACTTTAGTTTGGAATATGAATTGTAACATATATATATATATATATATATATATATATATATATATGTATATATTTTTGTAGAAATACTCTGAGATTGGGAAGAGAGCAAGAGGAAAGCAATTACATCCTCACACCACTGGCTCACAGAGTTTTGCTATTTTGCATGAAAAGTTTGTGAGTTGGCTAAGTGTTGCGTTTCTTACGATGACATTATCAACAGGCATGCGTAAAACATTTGCTGCTATTGTTCATTTAAATTGACATAGTTATGTTCTGGTTTTAGGAAAGGAAACACAATCGAGAGCCTGGTCCAATCGAATGGTTCATAGAGACTCGTCAGAATAAGAAAGGTAAGACCTTTCACGATCCCATCACCCAACAATTTGTGGTAATTGTATAAGTTTAAGTTTATATTATCATTTACATGCATTGAAGGATTGATGGATGTCTGAAGTTACATTTTTGTTGTGAGTTAGGATTCAGCAAAGAATATTATCAAGCAAAAGACAGAGTCCGATGAAGTTGTCTTCTCAGAGTCAACCAAGCAAGTGGAGAACATCGCCTATCAAAAACTAATGGGTCTTGAAACGCAGGGAAAAGTGTGGGGATTGGGTCGTGGAGTATCTGCAAGAGATTTACGTAATCTACGTTACCCGACTGAATCACCGATTGTGTTGAAACTTCTAAACAAAGTGCAAACCTTGGAGAACCAACTAGAAGTGCTGAATGCTAAAGTTGGCCCACAAGCTTTAGCCACTCCGCATCATTCAGTAAGTCGTTTTGCTACGAATATGTAATCCGTGCGTTGTGTATTCTTTTATGTAAATTCTTTTGTTGTGTACTCCGGGTGTGTGACCTGTTGAGTTGTGAGCTCCGGCGTGTGGCCGTTGAGTTATTGGAATGTTTTTTCTTGTTTTTCTCTATTGCAGATACCTAATGTAAGGCTTTAAGCCTGGGTTATGGTCAGGTTTTAGACGAAATGTTGTCCGTTTAGTTCCAGAAATTTTAGGAATTGCTAACATTTCTAGCTGAGGGGTAGGGTTGTGTGTGTTGCTACATTGCTTGTGGTGTCATCTGCTTCTTTTTTCGATATTTTTTTCCGCTTTCCTTATGCTCTCAGTTTGCACAATTGTTTATTAGTTTTTTTTGGGTTATTAGTTGTAATACATGCTCGTTAATCGTTTTTTGGGTTATTAGTTGTAATCTGTGCATTGTATATTCTTTTATGTAAATTCTTTTGTTGTGTACTCCGGGTGTGTGACCTGTTGAGTTGTGAGCTCCGGCGTGTGGCCGTTGAGTTATTGAAATGTTTTTTCTTGTTTTTCTCTATTGCAAATACCTAATGTAAGGCTTTAAGCCTGGGTTATGCTCAGGTTTTAGACGAAATGTTGTCCGTTTAGTTCCAGAAATTTTAGGAATTGCTAACATTTCTAGCTAAGGGGTAGGGCTGTGTGTGCTGCTACATTGCTTGTGGTGTCGCCTGCTTCTTTTTTAGTTATTTTGTTCCGCTTTCCTTATGCTCTCAGTTTGCACAATTGTTTATTAGTTTTTTTGGGTTATCAGTTGTAATACATGCTCGTTAATCGTTTTTTGGGTTATTAGTTGTAATCTGTGCGTTGTATATTCTTTTATGTAAATTCTTTTGTTGTGTACTCCGGGTGTGTGACCTGTTGAGTTGTAATCGTTTTTTGGGTTATTAGTTTTTTTGGGTTATTAGTTGTAATACATGCTCGTTAATCTTTTCTTAAATTTTAATCCTTACTATTTATATAGAGTACAGGTTCCCAAGAAGTTTTAAGGAATGTCCAACCATGTGATAAAAACAAAGGCCAAGATTCACCTATATGCGATGGATCTCAAAAAGGTTCAAGGCCTGACACGCCTGTTGATCTGGATAGAAGCAATAATTCACCCAAATCTGGGGATTCCTTCTCTATCTCTAATGTCCTAGGTAGTGAAAGATTATATGTTTGTAAGTTATGTTATATTTCATTTTGGTACTTGATTATATTTCCATGCTAATTGCTTGTAGGGCATGAGGCCCAAAGAAGCACAAGGCCATCAAAGCATATCGACTCAATGCAAGGTGGTCACCAAAAGCAGTCAGGAAAGACACCAGTAAGTACAAATGATATATAATTAAACTGTTATTCATCGGAAGCAAAAAATGTTATGGTGGTTAAACTCGTTCATTTTTGCCTTTTAATTGTTTTTTTTTTCATATTCCTAGTCATTGTCCAAGCAATCACATGGTAACATCAGAACTGAATCTCTTAACCATGGCAACAAGCGACCTAATCCTGTCCAACATAGTTCCACACTTCTTAATAATGTTGGTGTCAGACCTAATACTCAACCATCAAAACATATTGCTTTTAATCATGATGGCGGTTGCTCTCATGTGGAACTTTTAACAAAAGCGAATCCTACCTCAAGAGGCACTTTAATAAAGGGTTGCAAACCATCATTGCATAGCCATGCAGAAAATCAGAAGGTACATATATCAATCAAACATTATGTTTTCTTTAACATAAAGTATATGTTCAGTTGGCTATGCATTTATTTATTCTGTGTCTTTCATTAGAGAACTTTTGTAGGAATGGACAAGCAAGTAAAAAACACTCCTGTTATATCTTCACATATGCTTCAAAAGGTAGCTGTTGAGCATGGAACTGCAATACGACACGAAAAAAATTGTTTAACTTCAGTAAGAAGATTTATATTTACTTTGAAATCATGTAACATTCATATTGGTATGCTTGTCTCGTGGTATCTCATACATTGTTACATATTTTGATTCTAGTTGAGTCGTGCTCAAGTAGACATATTGGTTGATACTGTCGTGAGAAATCATCCTAAAGAGGTGCACCAATATCGTTCTTCAGAGAAGAAGGAACTCATTGTTTTTTACCTAGCGGGAGTGGTACAAATTGCAATATTTTTTTTCGAAGTTTTAATTATTTGTTATCATTTTTTAAATTATTTTTCTCTAATATCGTTCTTTAGAGATCACGGAACTCATATTTTTTTTCTAAGTTGTAATTTTTTATTTTCATATTCCTTGTAGGCAATGGGAATTTGCAAACGTAAGGCTGAACCAAGTATGTTAGATATGGTGCTTCGAGAAAAATTGGACAAAATTACACTTGTAAGTTTATCACTTCTTTCTGCAGTATAACAATGTCTTTTATTTTCAAGATGATTGATGTTTGCTTCAATTTCTATAATGTGGAATGATATTTATTCTAATGGATTGATTTGGTATTTTTAGGTCACAACCAAGGGAAATGTGCAACGACAAGGGACAAGAAATGGAGGAAATGTTGGCCCTTGATTCCCCTCTCCCATTTTAGACGCTACACATGGATTTTAGTTGAGAAACTCTTGCTTATTGGCTATGTATTTATTTCACATTCTTAGAACATATTTTCACTCTTAGGATGCATCCGGGATACTTCATTTCTATTTTACTGTCACAGTACTTGTGAATTCTTGATAGCAACAATTATTCCAATAATTATTATAATTTTATCGTATTATTTTTGTAATTTTATAGCTTTTATATATATATATATATATATATATATATATATGCTACAATGCTCAAAAATTTTAATTTATGAAGGTTTATATTATTACCAAAAATTGAAAAATTATTGAATGCGCCAAAAGTTGTTAAAAAAGTTCCCGCCAAAATATTCACGAATTCATTCAAAAGTTAGTTAGTTGTTTAAAAGTTAGTTGAATATGTTCAAGTTGCAACACTTATAAGAGCAGTGACAAAGAGCGTAGATGTTCACAATGAGCTAAATTTCCCCACACTTATATGTGCAACACAATACCCACATATACATCAGTGGAGAAAGACATCATTCCCCACGCTTATAAGTGTGGGAAACGTAACCCTTGTTGCGGATATCAAGTGCGGGGAATATTTCCCCACTCTTTCAATCGGCACGCTTAGCTTAAGTGCGGCGAAGAATACCTGCTGCACATATATCCGTGGGCAAATACAATTTTAAATGTGGAGAAAGACAGTTTTTCCTGTAGTGAGTCTACCAAGACCTGTATTTTGCTTGTGGACGGTGTCTCATCAAAGACTGGATTTTTGAATGTGATGACTGACACTATACTTTGCTGAAAAATGGAGGAAATCCACATGTGGATGAATATGAATGTTTAGATTAGCTGCGAGTGGCCTAGCCTGTCCTAGATGAAGGCATGCCTTGTAGCAGCTGTACATTTATAGTGTGACAAGAAAGGAACTTCAGGATCGGTATCTTTTCAAGGAAGGGAAAGTTAAGGCAACCAAATATTCTCATTAGACCTATATGTTGGTCTTAGGGGTGTTAGCCCAACTCACATAAAACATTAAGAAGCCATCTAGACAAATCTGCAAGATACAGCCAAGAGTTTATAACTCAATTGGTGCCAAGTATCATTTTCACATTAGAGATGCATGATCATATTTCGTCACCCACAATACTTTTGGTTGTGGGAGATTTGTAAGGGGTACAACCAGTCCTCTAGATCTAGGTATTGTGGGCTTAGCCAACTTTTCTTTCCTACATGTACAAGGCCTGTTAGCTTGCCCTACATAAGGGAGCAATAGATTGGGGTATCTTACTATTTAAAAAAAATCAGGATCATTTTTGTTACAAGATTAGGATAATTCTATCTGTGTTTAATCTGTAACTTAAATTCATTTGTTATTATATTGTTACATACACGTGAGAGGTCAGAGAGCAAGAGCAAGAGTAAGGGCAGTGAGAGTACCCAATTTTTAAATGTCTGTACATGGTGTATGTTAGTCTCCTATGTGATAGCTGGAACATTGGATTCTCAACAAATGCTTTGCATAAGTGGTAAAAAGCTCACTCCCCTGGTTAAATAAAGTAGTAATAATAATAGTAGTAGTAATAGTACTTATAGTAGTAGTAGTAGTAGTAATAATAATAATAATAATAATAATAGAAAGAGTCAAAAATCACTTGTGATATAATTCCGGTCACGTTGGGGTAACACCGCCCAAAAAAAAAAGAAAAGAGTACAGCTATGACCATTCCAACCTGGCTATAGCGACAAACAGGGAAGCATGAGAGCAAGAGATACAGTTAGACTCAAAAAGTATGGAGGTTGTTGTTCAAAGAATCAAGCAAATCATTTAGCTTAAATAATTTAAATGAAAAGGGTGCTATCAAAATAAATTTATATGAAAGGGACCAAGATGTTAATATCATAACTAATGTATGATATATTCTTATCTCTGTAATTACGCTCTTCAAACAAAGTATCTTTGTATATTTAGTGTCATTTGTAAAGATTTACAAATATATTGTTGGTAAAATTATATCATAGACACTAACATTTATTACATGGTAAACCTTAATTTTAATTTACCAATTTTGATTAGGGGTGGCAAAAATTCGAGTTCGGTTCAATTCGAGTCCGGACAAATCGGACATTCGGACACAAACTTCATACCCGAACCCTATTTGGATTATAAATCGGACACTTTGACCAGACCCAGACCCGAATGTCCGATGTCCGGACCTGGTTGTCTGAATGTCCGAATTTGTGATATAATTTTAGGACATTCTGACCAAAATTTTGTGTGACCAAACCCGAACTTGATTTTTAATGTCCGAACTCAGTTGGCCGAATTTATTTTTTATTAAATTTTCTAAAGAATTTATACTAAAATTACATAAAAACATAGTTGTTCAATGTCCGAACCCGGTTGTTCGATTGTTCGAATTTGTCCAAACCCGAAATGGTTTAAAAATCCGGACAACCCAAACCCAAATGTCCAAACTCGAACCCGACCCGGATTTAAATTCGGACATGACTGGTTGTCCGAATTTTAAATTCGGACATAAATTTTGTGACCGTACCTGGTCTTTTTCGGGTCGGACAAATTCGAGTAATCGAGTCGGACATATTTTTGTCAGCCCTAATTTTGATCCTCTTTCAATTCGTGCTTCTACACATCTTCGGCACGACCTAAACTTGACCTTCTTCTTACACTGTTCGCACCATTTCCACTTATTAGCTGCTCAGTAACCACCTTTTCTCTATTTGTCAATCCTTTTTACTTAGTCTTTTTTTTTTTTAATGTTCAAGAGCTGGGCATCTATAATATATTAATAGCAATTTTTGAAAAACCCTAGAAAGTTGTAACAAGAGTGATTTGCCAAATTTGGTATCATCTTAACCATAAAAATTATTTATGCATTAAATCTAAGTCGTCGATTTTAAAATTAAGATATCTTTTTATTTTATTTTAAAAATTCCTCATGATTTTGGATATACATGATAAAAGATAAATGATAATATAATTATCTAGGAAAAATATTAGGCAAGTATATTTATTTATTAAATCTAAACCATTGATTTTAGTTTTAAAAAACTATCTTATCTAAATAAACTATCTATTTATAATTTTTATTTTTTAAAAAAAATACTTATAATTTCGGTTATATTTTAGTTTGACAAAGGATACATGATAATTCTATTATCTAAAAAAATTCAATCAATTAAAAAAAGTGATAATCTTTTGAAAAATTCTAAAATGCTGCAACGAGAGTGATTTGTGAGATTTGGTGCAATCTTAACTATAAAAATTATTTATACATTAAATTTAAGCTTAAAGTTAAGATATCTCTTTATTTTATTTTTAAAATCCTCCACGATTTTGGATATAGATGATAAAAGATAGATGATAATCTAATTATCTTAGGAAAGAAATTAATAGTTATATTTATTCATTAAATCTAAACCGTAAATTTTAGTTTAAAAGACTACCTTATCTAAATAAAATATCCATTTATAATTTTTATTTTAAAAAAAAAATCAGTCGTAATTTTGGTTAGATTTGATAAAGGATACATGATAATTCTATTATTAAAAAAAACTCAAGCAGTTAAAAAAGTTATAATCATTGGAAAAAAAAAACCTAAAATGCTAACTACAACAAGAGTGATTTGCAGGTTTCGACGTAATCTCAACCATAAAAATTAGTCATCTATTAAATCTAAACCTTCAATTTTGTATCCAATCTATCTATCTATCTATCTATCTATCTATTTGCTCTGTACTAATAGTAAATCGTAGATTTTAATTCAGAAAAACTACCTTATCTAAGTAAAATACTCATTCAAACTTTTTATTTTTTTTCAAAAATTGATCATAATTTTGGTTATATTTGATAAAGAATACATGATAATTCTATTATCTAAAAAAATCCAAGTAGTTAAAAAAATGATAATCTTTGGAAAACCCTAGAGTGCTACAGCGAGAGTGATTTGCAAGATTTGGTGTAATCTTAATCATAAAAATTATTTATGCAATTAATCTAACGTGTCAATTTTAAAGTTAATATATCTCTTTATTTTATTTTAAAAATCCCCCATAATTTCAGGTATACATCATAAAAGAATAATGATAATCCAATTATCTAGGAAAAAAATTAGGCAGTTATGTTTATTTATTAAATCTAAACCTTAGATTTTAGTTAAAAAAAACTATGCTATCTAAGTAAAATACCCCTTTATAATTTTTATTTTTAAAAAAATCACTCATAATTTCAATTATATTGATAAAGGATACATGATAAATCTATTATCTAACACAAAATCCATGCAGTTAAACAAATGATAATCTTTGGAAAAAACCGAAAATGCTAGCTACAACGGGAGTTATTCGCAGGATTTGATGTAATCTCAACCATAAAAATTAGTCATCTATTAAATCTAACCTTCGATTTTGTATGTAATCTATTTATCTATGTACTTTATATTAATAGCAACATTTGGAAAACCTTAAAATACTCACACGAGATTGATTTGCGGGACTTTGTGTAATCTTAGCCGAAATATTATCAACTAATTAAATCTAAATCCTTGATTTTAAAGTTAAAAAAAAATTGTTTGTAGCTGCTGCCTTTCTCCAAGCAAAATACTGCTTTATTTTTATTTATTTTTTAAAGCAAAACTTAGGGGAGTTAACTACGTACCTACTCCCCATATTGTCGATTGTACATGATATGTGAATGTCAGGGCTTTAGATACTTTCGGTTGTTAATTCTGTGCATGTCTTTTTCTCTCATCAAAATGCACATGTACACACACTATCTCTCTCTCCCTCTCACTCTCTCTCTCTCTCTCTCTCTCTCCCCCTCTAAGAAATTGATTTCTTCAATTTACCTTGAAAATCGCTTCTCTAGTATTCCTTCTTCTCTAATTTTCTTTCATAGTCACCCTTTTATTCAAAAACCTTTGGCTAATTTGTTTGAGGATTTGTGAGATACATAGGTGCAAGGAAAAAGGGAAAACACATGCAATACTGATGAAGCCATGGAGGTGTAGAGACAAAAAGAATATATGAAAATCTCCTTCTTTTTTTTTTTGCTGCCAATTTCTGGGATTGAATTTACTAGCATTGTGTGATGGTGTGATTGCTTCTGCTTCAATTCATTTATTAATTAACAAGAAGGGGGAAGTAAAGCAACTCATTAGAAGAAGCAAATGGGTTATTCAATATAGTTGAGTGGAGTTCGAATCTTATACCGAAATCTATGTATAATTTTCTATGTCTATAGTTACGTGAGGGTCTCTAATATATATTATATTTTTGGATTCATATTTTTTTGGGGGGTTATCATAGGGAGTAGCATATCTTAGATATGTTATGGTGTAAAATTAGCAATCCATAACAGTTGATGTATAATGCATCAATGTAGGAGTTAAAAAGAGGAAATGACTTTATTTTGAAAGAAATTTAGATATCTAATTATTCTCATAGATGGTGTCGTCTAATGTAAATAAAGGGGTATTTTTCACTTATAAATTAGTGAAACTATTTTATATGTGAGTGATACATGATCCCAATTATTTTACGCTATGTACTGATTATTTCATAAGTCAAGACCTGCTTTTAGTAGGTTGGTTTTTTCAAGTATAATCCACTTTATAACTGAAGTTAGTGAGATTTGAGACTACAAAGACTTTAGAAGCAAGAGAGAAGGATTTAATTCACCAATTAAAATTTCTATTGATTGAAAAGGTCAATTTTACTAATTATATGATCAAGTAAATCAAATAATATTTTATCTTAATATTTAGAAAATATTTTTGAGACAAATGATTTTATAAAATGAACACTTCATAGTTTTTAAATTAAAATTTAATTTAAAAGATATTTTTTTCATCGCATGAATCTATACTAGCAAATGTATAATTGCTTTCTTTTTTAATGTATGTGTATCATAACGAAGTAACACCACTAATGAAACCAATAATTTTTTAGTGAGTGATTTTTACTTCTAAGGCAAAAGTCTTGGGTTGGTAGTCTCATTACTTAAGGTAGAAGGCCCAGTTCGACAAAGGTAGGTAGCCTTGATCTCTGCAGGTTAAGGTTACTGACGGTCCAATACTATAGGTGGCGCATTGGGAAATTATTCATTAAATAATATTCAATAGCAGCCACCCATTTTGCCCAGATGCTACAGAAAAAACGATAAAGAAATAAGAAATTCCTTCCTCCCTTACCAACAAACTTTTCTGATGGAAAATCATTTTACTTTGACGACATGTTCAACTTAGAGTTTCCAAGCTTTTCACGTCATAATACACGAGCGATACCCAAATTTTAACAGTCACTTATTAAACGACCCATTTTAGGTGATTCGGAATGGAATTGTAGCAGTCACTTTCCGCTCTTTAGATACTGTTTAATGGAAATAATATTGGTGGCCACACTATTAAGAAATTGAATTTTAAGAGTCCTTTAATACAATATTCTTTAAATTTTACTTGAATTTTAAGAGTCTTTTAGCTTTAGTTCATTCTCCCCTCTCCTCACCATCAACCCTTCGATAATATTTCATTGGATGTATTACAAGTTTGTAATTGTGCTTATATTATGTTGCTTTGTTATAAGAGAATATTATAAATAATACTTGTTTTGTAATCATGATTACTATAAAAACTATATAATCATAATTGTATTAAAAAATTGATTAAAAATTCAAAAATGTAACAGTGCATTATTAAGTTTCTTTTTATTAAGCATCTACATATCCAATTTTCATTTCATTCTCCTATTGAATTAGGTAACATTATATAAGGTAAATAATAAACTCCAATTAGTAAAGAAGTATCCAAAAAAAAATTAAAGCTAAGTATATCCACAATGAAAAGGGGAAAAGAACTTTTAGAAAAAGGATGATAAGTGGACACCATGGCCATCAACTTGCATGACTATAGTTCATCTCTGATCTCACCCCACTTGTTTTACTTAGGCTCTGTTTAGTCCTTAGAAAATTTGATGAAAAGAAAAATTAAAGGAAAAAAATATAGGGAGAAAATGAGTTTTTTTCTCTTGTTTGGATTGAAGAAAAAATATAAGAATATCGATGAAAAATTTGAATGTTAACGAGCTACTTAAGTCATATTGATGTCATCTAAGTGATGTAAGATTGGAGAATGTTGAGAATTTTCCTCACACTTTCCTCACAATTTTATGAGAAAAATTTTATCACTTGTTTCTAACAAATTTTCCACCTAACTTTCCTCCATATTTTTTTCTTTGTGATTTTCTCTAAGCCAAACACAAAAAAAAAAAGTAACTTTCTCAAATTTTTTTCTTTCCACTAAATTTTCTAAGGTCTAAACAAAGCCTTAAAGAAGTACATTAGAATATAAAACTTTGTATTTGAGCTCATGTAAGGTGGTTTGGTCCCGGCACCAACCTCACCTACTCTGCTGTCAAATCTTGCAAATCTTGCTTGACTAATGCTTTTTCCGGCCTAACCAAATACAGTATGAATGCATCAAACACTTTTTGGTTGGTAGAACTACTTTGAGATTACATATTTAGCATTATTATATTAGAGTGGGAGTATTTTTAATTTTAGTTGACCCAAACTGTTGCTGTCTATAATGCATAGGCATAAGTGTCGTTCACATCTCCACAATCTCCAGTCTTTCACCCACCACAGCCACCAACTCTACTATCGGTCACACTCACACAGCACACACAGATTGAAAGAGCAATCCTTATATTTTAAGTCTTACACTACAGCCCTGTTCTTTTCGTTGGGAAATGAATGGTGTTGAATGGGTGATTGTGGGAAAGGGGGGAAAGAGTGGGTGAGTGTGGTTTTTTTGTTTAAGTGTGGGAAAAAGTGAGTGAGTGTTGGTGAAAGTTGAATGTAGTTGAATAAAGTTGAACTATTAGTTATTAATATTTTTATGTTTTATAATGTAATAATTTTATTGTGATAGTAATTAATTATGATGAAATTTTTTTGTTTTCGTTTATTCTGTTTTGGTCTGTTTTATTTTGTATTTTTTTTGTGTTTTATTTTTGTGTTTCTTTTTATTTTTCATTTTTCAATTTTTGTTTTGTTTTTTTTTATTTATTCATTTTTTTATTTTTTTTGTTGGTTATTTATTTATTTATTTATTCTTAATTTTGGTATTTGTTTTTAGTTTTCAGTTCTCATTTTTTGTTTTGCATTTTTTTTATTTTTTTTATTTTTTTTATTTTTTTTTGGATTTTTTTTTGTTGTTTATTTTTGTATTTGTTTTTATTTTTCTTTTTTCTTTTTTTTCATTTGTAATTTTTTGTGTAATTTTTTTTCGGGTTTTTTCAATTTTTTTTGTTTTTTATTTTTGTATTTTTTATTTTTCTTTGTTCTTTCTTTATTTTGTAATTATTTTTTTAAAATTTTTATTTTTTTATTATGTAGTTTTATTTTAATTTTATTTTTTTGTTTTTTAATTTGTGCTTTTAATTTTTGATTTTTTGATGT
>JACYFF010031956.1:33905171-33915627 GCA_017589665.1 Selenicereus undatus | reverse complement strand
AATAATAATAATAATAATAATAATAATAATAATAATAATAATAATAACAATAATAATAATAATAATAATAACAATAATAATAATAAAAATAATAATAGTTGTAGTAGTAGTAGTAGTAGCAACAACAACAATAATGTTAAACCCCGAGGATGAGAACTTGAAACCCCCCAATAATGGGAGGGTTCAAGTTCCAGGGATTTATGGAGGAACTTGATTTCCCAAGGTATCAAGTTCCTTTTCTCAAATTTATCACCAAACATTAAGGAATGGAACTTGAAGCCTGAGGATTCAAGTCCCCAACCATTTTTTGCTCACCAAACACCCCCCAAGGTAGTTAGTTGTATTTGTTATATATGAGTTATCTTGATTTCTTTGAATATGAAAACCAAATGTTGACTTGGTAGGCCACACATGCGCATCCATCGCCAGCTAAAGTTGAATGAGGGTGTGGTTTTATCTTTTCATTGCTAATCTTAATCAAAGTCTTGAAATGGTTTCAACAACTAGTTTGATTTCCAATATAATTTACGGAACTTCTTTGGTTTAGGAAGATAATTAAACGCTAAACGAGCCATTGTTTTCGAAGCTTGCTTCCCAAAGTACTTTTAATTGTTGCCAATTCGTTTATAAACTGCTTTTGGTTTCTCATACTATATATACAAAATTATCTCTTCTCTATTTTTCCTCCTCTACTATTTTCTAGTTTAGACAAAGATTATTTTTTAACTCTAGCTGGGTAATTCAGAGTGCACAGAATTGGCTGGAACTATATAATCCTAACGAGCAACCGTTCGTGAAGGGTTTGGACTATTACTCAGGTAGAATCGCTTTCAAAACAATGCTCTTAGTTATGCCAAGGTGTTTCGGTCCTTAGCTTTTCAGCTCTTGGTGTTCATGAACCTGGCATTTCAGGTCCCTTGCTGATCTGGTGTTTGTTGGGACCTGCTATTGTGCTTCTTGGATGTGGCTTTTTTAGGTCCCTAGGTGCTCTTTCCACCTTCCTCTGATCTCTCTATTGTTCAAATAAGATGTTTCTTACCATTTATTGCGATTGTTGTTCAATATTTTCATCAACAACTACTATTATTTTTAGTGTATGTCTTGTTTTCGATACGTTTAATGAGATTAAACTATAGACAATCTTATCTCTACAAGCATTTCTTAAAGTAAAGAATCTAACTCCAAGAAACCCGTATAAAATTTTTTAAAAAATATTTTACTAGGTTGAAAAACTTTGAAAGACATCCAAGTATAGAAGCATTAAAAAATTTTAAGATGAGTAACATTGGATAATAAGTGAATAACTAAACAATATGCAAAGTTAGCCCGACATAGTATTAATACCAATATCGGTACTAATACTAACAACAACAAGAACAACAATACTAGCAAGCCAGAAAGAGCGCACTAATACCTAGTAGTCTAGTACATAGGTCAAACAACCATGCTTGCTAAGTGACTAAACGCCAAAGAGTAGAGCATGACGACTACTTAATATCTGTCATGCTACTTCAAGAATTCCATAAACTCAAATTTTAGTCATGTCCTTTCTAAGTCTCAGGTATTTCATATCCAGTCTAATGACCTCATTCCAATATAATTCTTCTATTCCTTTACCCCTCTTATATTTAAAAGATAAATCATCTCACATCTTCACATAGGTGTCATTTACATCCCTTTCGAAGTAATTTCATTTACCTCTCTCTCCCCCGACATAGCAGCAAATGTTTTTGTACCCCTCAGATTTTCATAATATTATTTAACATTTCTAACATTTTTGAAAAAAAATATATAAAAGCAAATTTTGGCAAATGGTGTGATTGGATGCCTAAAAATGATATTCCTAAAAAAAATAAAATTGTTGCTTGCTGGTGTTTATTTTGGTGATTTAAAAGTAGGAAGTCACTTCATACATAGACTACGGTCGTTTCTCTCACATGTTCGTCCTCTCAACAAAAACTTTGTATTTGGAAATCTTAAGGCTCCGTTTGGTTCTTAGAAAATTTGGTGGAAATAAAAGTTGAAGAAAAAAAATGTGAAGAAAACAAAGTAGGAAGAAAGTGAGTTTTTTTTTCTCATGTTTGGATTGAGGGAAAAGTACACGAATTTATATTAGAAATTTGAATGTTGATGAATTACTTGAATCATGTTGATATCATCTAAGTAATGTGAGGTTGGAGGAGGTCGAGAATTCTTCCGGGAACTTTTTCCAAACTTTCCTCACAATTTTATGAGAAAAATTTTATCACTTGTTTCTAACAATTTTTCCACCTAATTTTCCCCTATATTTTTTTTTCTTTGCGATTTTCTTTAAACCAAACATAAGAAAAAGTTATTTTCCCAAACTTTTTTCTTTCCACCAAATTTTTCAAGACCCAAACGGAACCTAAAAATTGAACATTGTGCTCCATCATATTTGAGACTTTAAAAATTGAACATTGTGTTTCATCATATTTGAGGGGTCAGAAGCAAGCATGGGAAGATCTTAACCCATGTGCGATTGACATCATAGTTGGAGTTACCAACATAATGCGTAGACGAATAAGAAAACTATTACATTGAAGCAAATCCAAAATTGAAGAGCATAGTATTGTTAAGGGATTGTTGTCATATATCTCCCTCCATATTTAGGTAAATATTATTTGTACCTCATTGTCTTTGGAATTATTATTTAACACCCCTTATCTTAAGCTTGTTATCATACACATGAATTTTTATTATTATTTAACCCACTTTTTGATTGAAAAAGGACATTTGATAAAAAAAAAATAGAATTAGGGTGTTAAATAATAATTCCAAAAAATATTAGGGTACAAATAAGACTTACCTAAATGTGGAGGAAGGTATATGATAATAATTCTATTTTTAAGCGATCAATCGATAAACTCACTAGAACGAGTGGTTATATGAGAATAGTTGCGAAGCATAGGGAGGTTAAATATTATTACCAAAAGGTGAGGAGTATTAAAAAAATATTTACCAATATTTGTCGAGGGGGGTAAATGAAATTAACTTTATTCCTTCTCTTCATATGACCAAGCCATTTAAGTCTAGCTATCCTCACTTTGTCCTCAGTAGGGGCCACCCTTACTTATTCTCTAATCATTTCATTCCTAATTCTATCTAGCCTTGTATGACTACTAATTCGCCTGATCAGACAGTGCTCTGAGCCGTCTAATGAAGTTGGTCTAACCACCATACAATAAACATTCCACTTTAGCTTTTTTACAATTTTCTTATAGCACAACACTATAGATGCATACCTCAATTTTTATCACGCTACCCTTAGAGTGTGACCAATATTGTCATCGATATTTTCATTACCTTGTATGATTGAACACAAGTATTTTAACGTCTCAACTTTTGGTATTGACGTGTCACTAACGTTGACTTCCTCTACTGTCTCTTCTTTCAGTTTATTCAGTGAAATTTACATACTAAGTACTCTATCACGAGCCTACTCAGTTCACAAGTTGCTCAGTCTAGAACCTATATACTCCAAAGTATCTCTTCATTTTTCTAACCTACTATTAACTTCTTTGTTAATATCATATTTTAAAAAGATATCATAAGCAAATAACATATACCACGATATTTCATCGCTAACATCTTGCATGAGTTCATCTATAACAATCATAAAAAGAAAGGGATTTAAAGCTTATCCTTGATGTACGCCAATATCAATATGAAAATCTTACGAGCCTCCTCCTAGCATACTCACCCTTATCTTCACACTGTTATGCATATCTGTAATAACCCAAATATATCAAATAGTGTGCCTTTCTTCTCCAAACAATTTCAAAGCACTTTTCTGGATAACATATTATAAGCCTTCTCAACATCGATTAGCATCATGTGCAAATCCTTTTTCTATGGGCCTATTCTTTTTTGCGATAAACAGTTGTAAGCTGTAAGAAAACGTATGGAGTTGTAAGAAGATATAAAAAACTGTGAGAAGTGTAAATAAGTTGTAAGAAAATGTAAGGAGATGTAAGAAAATGTGAGAAATTATAAGGATAGATGTAATGAGTTGTATAGATAGATGTAAAGAGTTGTTAACTTATTAAAAAGTTGTATAGTATAATTTTAGATAGGTATGCACAATTGTTGGCCTTTAATGTATAAATTGTGAAAATCATAAAAGCAAATTATGTGTATTACCTATATTTCTAAAATAAGTTTTATAACATCACTGAACAAATTGTACTTTAATAGTACATAAAAAATTTTATTTTTCCACAATTATCATTTTAAATGATAAAAAAAAATATTGAATAAAATAATTAATGAAAATGAACCTTCAAACAAGTCAATTAAATGACAATAAAATAAATTCAAGTTGAGAAATATGTTGAACCAAATATGTTATACAATTGGGGTGGTTTTTTTACATAACCATTAGTTTCACTTCCCTATAAGCAAATTTAAAAATAACAATTTTTCTCAACAAAATTGAATAGAACCCTAAAAATAAAATTCTTTTTATATTAAACATTTTGAAATTAAATTTAACTAAATGTTCAATTGTACAATAATAGCAACCAAGTTGTCATGGATAAACTTAGAGATAAAATAGCTAAAATGCTTTCGATACCTACAGTTTGACTATTTTTATATATGATTCATATTGAAACTTAAGCATAAATGTGAATTTTGTATTATAATTTTAAAATATGTTGATTTATTTTCTATATAATGGCAAATATGCTTCATGTCGAAACTCAAATATTAATTCACATCGTTAAACTTTGTTTTTATGTTTATACAAATATTATGGTCAAAAAAAAGATATAAGATTTTTCATATTAGTAATATATAAAAAATATATACATGTTTCTATAAATATGAGAAAAAAAAATTAATGATAAGTTGAATGTTATAAAAAAAAATATATTAGGAGATTTAAGAAGATGTAAGGAGATGTAAATAAATGTAAGAAGCTGTAAGAGTTTAGTTAAAGATGCAAGGAACTGTAAGAAGTTATAAAGAGGTGTAAGAAGTTGTACGGAACTGTAAGCTATAAGCTAAATCATCCTAGTCACAAAAAAGAACTGGGCCTATGTCTATAAAATTCAATAAGCCTTCTTGTAATATGTATTATTTCTATAGTTGACCTTCCTGCCATAAAACCAAACTGATTCTCAAAAATTGCAATACCCTCCATAGCCTTTTCTGTATCGCTCTTTCCCACAATTTCATAGAATAGCTTAGTAATTTTATACCTCTATAGCTGTTGTAGCATTGAATATCATCCTTGTCTTCGAAAAATAATGGTACTAATCCTTCACTTATCTAGCATTTTCACATGCTTCAAAATGACATTATATAACCGTGTTAATAACTAGCCTTTTAAGTCTATCTTCACCCAAGCATTCTCATATCTCCATAGGTACGTCATATGGGTCGATTGCTTTCTTTCAATTTCGTTTTGTTCTCAAAGCATATGCAATCTCATATTTGATGATTCTATAACATGATTTATAATTTGACACCTCACCACGCCAAGAACTCTCACTATCCTCGCCTTTGAAAAGTTTATAAAAATTCCTTTGTCATCTCTCTTTTATTTTTGCTTCCTCCACTAGAATTTTATCGTCCTCATCCTTGATTGATCAAACATCACCAAGATCTCTTGTTCTCCATTCTCCAGCTCTTGCAAGCTTGAATGCTCCTTTCTCCCCATCTTTAGTCTCTAGTCTATAGCATTGCTTTTCATATGCCTCGTTTTCTGCTGATCTGGTTGCTTTCTTTGCTTTCTTTTTCGTGATCTTATACCTATCTTTCTTAGCCTCTTTTGTTTGTAACTTACCAACCACCACAATTAGCATTTAAAAAACAATTATTGCATTTAAAAAAAACTACCGCGCCAAAAGAAAAGGATAAAATAAATTTGTGCATCACAATAACTAGTTTCCTCACCAACTTCTAATCTGGGCCAAGATAAGCTAATTTCTTCATTAAGACGCTATTCATTAAAATTAATTAATTAACTAATTAATTAATTGATGTGAGGAAATTGCTCATTCTCTTAATCAAGCCACAATTTCCTTTAAGCGAAATGGGTAAATAATCAACAATCAGTCAATCACAGAAACAGAGAATGGCAGACGACTTGTCATGTTGTGCTAGGAGCGCCTTATACCCGTGCGTATGGCATGCTCCAGAACAACTATCTTCGGCACATTCGTTTGTTCATTTTCTGTGCTCTCAGCCCACTAAAAATAGGTTACTCCACAGTCCACACTGTGCTTGGGTGATATGTCAAGTCGGTCGTATTAGATCGTCTAGTGGATCCACTTGAATCATTTATACTATAATATAAAAGTAATATTGTGATGATGTAGCTTTTTCGAATTTTTTCATAAATTTGAGATTTTGAACCGTTAGATTATTTGATTATATAATCACAACTGTCAGATTTTCAATAAAATAATTACCGTCATAATTAAAAATATATAATATCTTGATTTTTTTTTTGGCAACAGAATCTCTTAACTACCTAAAAGCAAAATATACTTTGATATCTTTTCCTAAATCAATAAAAATAATTATCATCATAATATCATTATATTAATTGATTATATAATCACAACCATCAAAATTTCAATAAAAATAATTACCATCATAATTAAAATTATATTATTTCTCAACTTTTTTTTTTAGTGGAAACTATTAAGTACCTAGAAACAAAATATACTTTAATAACTTTTTCTAAATCACTGAAAATATATATGCACTGAAGTTTATGGATGGTATTAATATTTTAGTGATCCAAGGAAGGAATAAAGTATTAAAGTTTCACTTTTCTTATTTTAATGGTAAACCCGAAATTAGCCACTTTGCATATTATTATTAGATTAAATAGAATAGATATGAATTAATAGAGGAGCTAGACCTAGACGAAAGACTTTTCTTTCCAAACGTTCTTAATGTAGGATAAGATGTTTTTCTTCTTATATTTCTTGGTCATGAATTAAAGTTCCTAAAATCACTAAATTTTTTTTATGAACAAAAATTCACACAATGACAATTAATTAAGGGTCGAAAATGTTCCTTTTATGAGCGAGGTTGATGAAGTTTTTTATTTTTTAAATTTGTAACAAGTATTTCTATACCCATATAATAAGTGAAAAAAATTATAAGTTTTTAATTGTAATAATTATTTATAAAATATTACAATACTCCATATAGCAACCATGTCATATACAATATTTTGAGTTTTTTAAATAAAATAATTAATAACTTTTTAAGAAGAAGCAATTATTGACAGGTGCAAATTATGAGAAACTATCAACTAAAATTTCTAATACATCGAAATATACTACAATAAGTTTAACAAATGTTTTCGATCGCAGTTATAATATCTTAATTTCTCCATAATAATTTGAAAATTATGATAGTCTAAAAAATTATCTAACTTATTCATTGTTAAGTACTATTGATTATACATTTCTAGTTGTATATTTATGTTGAGAATTTCACAAGTGTATGGTTGATCGTTGTAACAAGTACGGGTGTCGATCCTTAGGGATGTGTTACAAAATTAGATCGCTATAAAACTAAATGTGATACGAATGAATTAAATTGTCAAGGTTTAGTTAATTAGTAACCAATTATTTCAGAACGCTACACTGGAAGATCAATGTCAGGAAGAAGCTTACCCTATCCATCACTATTAACTTTAATTATCGGCAAATTATGCAAAGCAAACTCAAACTTGAATAATCGAAACACAAACAGAGAACTTAACAAACAGGAGAGAAATTAAGCTCAACATCTTCACCTCCAACTCCCTTCAGCTCTGGCTTGGAATGAAAATCTAGATCTGAATGCATATATAAACCAAATAGAAATTTCAGTTATCCAAATAACGACCAGTACCGAAAACTCAAATTTAGGCCAGATTGAAGCTGTGCCAATCGCGTTTTGAACACTTTATTTTTTTATTATTATCTCATTATAACATTCTCTACAGCCGTATAATCATTTATCAGTATATGCGATTATAAATGATTGCATAGATAAACCATGAGTATTTATTATGGAGCATCGACGATACCAGGAAGTAGAATTATCTATCACTCTTATTGCGCCAGTTAGTTGGAAGAAGGAGGTGTATTACTTACGAAACACTGATGTTAGGTACACCAGGTACATAAGATATAATTGTAATCTTCATTATATCATCGCTAATTAAATTAGTACTAATAACTTAATTTTTAATGTAGGTACAAGAAGAGAATGTGAATTCTTTATTATTGTCACCACAAATTAACGAATTATCATGTCATTTAACATGATTTTTAGTTTCATTTTGACTACCTACAATCGTTGTTATACTTTATACCGTGTATTTGATAATCATACATTGTTTTAATTATTGAGTTTCAATGGTTATACATAAAAGTGTTATCTATTCATATTTTTCAATAAATTTAAGTATCCTTTTCTAAATTACAATATTAACTTTGTATACAATGAACATTCCTCGATTATTTTGACTATATGTATATGTACTATAATATGCACCGTGCAAAGCACGAGTCCATACTAGTGCTACGTAATAATAAAGTGATTTGATAAAAAAAATTACCTATTTTTGATCTGTTTGAAAATCAACCAAATTTAACCAAGAAAATTAACCAGGTGTACAATATAAATTATTATAACCAGTAAGGTGTTAAGAATACCGATTGAATTCTAAAGCAGGGCTTTAATGGGCTAACCCGCCCTGACTTGTTACACTTACCATGTTCTAAGTGGGTTGATTTATTATTGACCATAATTTAAATAGATCAACTGCGGCGAAGCGAGGATTTTAAGGAAGTGCGGTTAGAAATAATGGACAGATTACCCAGTTCAATCTTTCATAGACGATGAGGTAGATTTCGGCAAAAGCGTGAATGAGAGTTTTAACACCCTGGATCTGAATACCGATTAAGATTTGTGGTTGCACAAAAAGAAAATATGGTGAAAGGAAGCTATCAAAGTCTTACTTATGTATGCCTTATGGTAAGGTTGACAAATACATCATTATATGACAACTTCACAACTTTCAATATACTTCTATTTAAAAAAAATTCTTTCACGATATATGATGTATGAAAATTTTTGATATATGTTTGTTCTTTTATATAATATAATATGCCTTTTTAAATATTCTTGTGTCTCAATCTTCTTGTGAATTATTTTCTTGAAGCACAAATTAATAAACAAACATGCTTCAGAATATTCAAATTAAAGGTTGATCTAATCTATTCAAGTAATCAACCTAAAAAGCTAATTGATCCCCCCTCCCCCCGCCCCCTTCCGAAAAAAAAAGCTAACTGAGCGCAAGTGTTACACTTTCACTATTTGCATCATTTTTTGTTTATACTAAACTTTTTTTTTTGAACTTTTTTCTATACTAATTTTTTTTTTTTTGGGGGGGGGGGGGGGGACGGAAGGAGGTCGATTGGCCAGTTGACCTCATGCGCCCTACGCCCTTGCTTGGCCCATTGCCCACTAACCCTCCACACCCTCCCTCAATGTCCTTTTTTAGGGTAATCCAAAGGAAAAACTAATTCATTGTTTGTTCATTGTTTACTATTTACACTATTTGTGATGGATATTCACTTGAGATTATAATTTTGAATATCAAAATCATATATCCCAACCCCTAAAATAATAGGTTGGTGAATATTGATTGCTTGTCATCTCACTTTCATTGTTTCATAGTATAGGATAGAAAAGAGATGTACATGTAAGCGACAATTACTAAATTGGTTGTTGATTTATTGCTCTTGTACAACCGCTCTTGATCTTTAAAAAAAAAAATAAAGATATACTCCCTCTATCCCATTTTGTTTACTTGTTATTCATATTATTGATATCTCATAGTATTTGTAAGGTTTCTATGTTTAGATAATTAATTAGGGGTGCTTATCTTTTAGACCACTAATATTAAATAGCAATTTTCAAAAAAAAAAAGAAGGAATAATTGGCGACTTTGTAAAATAGAAATGTATATTTTTCAATAGGTAATGAGCCATCCATTTATTCAAACATATTATCTTCTAGAAAATTTTCAATATCGTTTCTACTTTCTAATATGTCAACACTTATTAGGCATTTACTCCCAGCAAATTAAGGGGACTATTAACAATTACAATCTTCTTGGAAAAATTCTTAATAAACGCTAGCCTTTAAACCCAGTTCTATGCACGGTTTGTTTTAAAATTCTAACTAAAATATTTTTAAAAATATTATAATTAATCTTATAATGTAAATATTTAGAAATAATAATATTAACATATTTGTAATTTATTTTATTTTTTCTTCATTGAAGTAGTTAAAAAGACTTCATTCATTATAATGACTTTAAATCATGCATTGTTTAAATTTAAATTTTTAAATAAATCTTAATATATACTTCAGAGGACACATGTCAGGACTGCAACATTCAAACTCACTTATA
>JACYFF010031956.1:33826506-33896581 GCA_017589665.1 Selenicereus undatus | reverse complement strand
TCATTTTACATATAATATAAACCATGAATATTATTGTAATTGTAAAGCTTCTGTTATTTGAAGAAATATTATATTATCTTACTTGTATATTTATCATTAATTTACTGAAATTACATAATTATTTTACGAACCTAATTCAAATCCATACACAATTTGTATTTGAAACATTATAATTAGAAATACCGACAAAATACAATCAGAAACACAACCACGTGACACGACATTTTTAGGATTAATCATTTGGTACATCTTAGTCCAATTACCCATGACTAATCAGATAATTTGTGTTTAATCATAATAGAATGTATTCATTACTTCTTACAAGTACTAAATGGTGCTGATTTATGTTGGATTGTACTGAATGTTAGTGAATTATACGAAGTGATTATGAATTATACGTGTGAAAAATTATTGAATGTTGATGATAAATATTTATGATAAGTCCAAAAGAACATGTCATGATTCATTGTTGTAGTAGGAGCATGTACATGTGTACACGTATCACATAACTCTTTTAGTGAGACAGCACTCCCAATTTCAATGAGCAGCTCATTGGTGCCCTTTCATTGGTGCCCTTAACAACTTTTCTACTCGCTCATTCCTATCATATACACAATGCATGAAATTTTCTATACCTAATTATAGAAAGTTATCATTTTGAACTCTACAGCACCTGGACCTAATTAAATTATCAATTTCAAAAAGCCCATGAATAATAACATTGTGAAAATTTGGTCACAAAATCCTTGGACAATTTGCACTTGATGCACAAATGAATCAAGATTTTGAACCCGTCAACTGCACAACGTAGAAGTACAATGATATGATTATTAAATTATATATTAAAACTAATGTAAGAACTACGTTTAGCATACATTCATACTTATTAAGATTAATTTTTGCCTTTTAGTTTTTAAAATTTTAAAGGAAAAAAAAGAAAATCAAATTTAAACTTTGAATTTTAATATCTAGAGTTATCTATCAACTATACAATCACATATATAAATAAATAATAAAAGCTAAATACATTGCCTGCATTTAGTAAACTTTTGCAATAATTTGGTTAACTTTATCTAATTATGCGTTGGGTAAAACAATTTCGAAAAGAAATTAATTTCATTCAAACCTAACTATCATAATTTAAAGAAGTTCTTAGGAATCAACTTCTCATATCAAACTTTTAAGTATGGTTAGATTACTATTAATGAATGTTTCGACAATTCTAATTTGCCCAAAACCTTTTAACATTAATTTTAGTAAAAAAAATTCATTTAATTTTATTAAATAGCTGACCAAATGAATCAATGTTAATCTTAAAATTCGTAACTGAGCTTTTGGAAAATATTTTTTATAGAATAATCAAGTTTCAATCTTAACCTTGAAATTGTTCTAGTGACAAAAAAATCAAATTGTTTATCGGCGAAAAATATCAATTGAATTACCGTGGTAGAGAAAAATGTTCACCAAATGAACTCGATCTAAGCATGTTTTAATCTTTTCTATCTAATGATCAATTTCTATCCAAAATGTGGAAACTTTTTTTCTAGTAAAAGATATTGACGGAATTGTTTAAGCTGCGAGAAATGTCAATTGAAATTTTGTGGTGGAGAAAAAATGTTGACCAAATAAAGGAATGTCGAGCTCAAAATATGAATTTAAGCCTATTTTGATATTTTTTTTATCTGATGATCAAGTTTCGATTCAAAGAGTTGAAATTGTTTTAGTGGCAAATCAGCTGAATTGTTTAAGTGGCAAAAAATGTCAATTGAATTATCGTAGCAGAGATGAAGGTTGACTAAATAAAAGAAATTTGAGCTCAAAATATGGATTTGAGTTTATTTTAATATTTTCCATTGAATAATCAAGTTTTGATTCGACCTGTTGAAGTACGATTTTGCATCTAAATTTAGGCTGCCCATATCGTCAAAGAATTGAAGGGAGAAAATCAACTTCCTATCTTCTCAAGCGGAAATTATTTTCCTCCATTGGGGGAAAAATCATTTTCCTTGGAAAATAGTCTTCCATCCTTTGGTGTGCCAAACAATGAAAAATTGGAAAACTATTTTACGGGAATTCTTAATATGAAGTAACTGCATCATAAGATCGACATATAGGTTTACTTAACAAATGAAAATAATGTGTTTACAGACTAAATAGTTTATTTTAAAATCAATTTAATCCGTGTTAGACTCATGTTTAACTCAATACTCTTTTCTAACTTTATCTATTACTGAACGTGGTTGAAACAACCAAATTAACCATAAAAAGTCATCTATAGATGAAGCCAATAAAAAACCACATAATTAACTTATCAGACCATCTAGTTTGATGACACTGCTAGTATCAAAGCACAGGATAGAACGCATTCATAATAGCTAAAGAAACGGAGGCAGGAAAGAGGTCAAGGGAGTCGGAAAAGGAGTAATTTTCATGTAAGGAGCGTCAACATATATAGGTTTATCATTTAGATTCCACTCTTATCTCATGTGAAAGATTTTGGGAGATAATCCCTCACTTATGCAAGTCTAAATATAATTACGAAGATTGATTATATTTAGGTTACGAGAATGAAATTGTCATTCCAATTTTCTTACTAGTATGTAGCTTTCAAGTCTCAACTATAAATATTAGATCTTTGCGAAATATTGAACTCTATTATTTTATTTGTTGGACAAGTAAAGAGATATAAAGGTCTCCATTTTGTTGAAAATATATAGTCCTGTTAATTAATGAGACAATGTAATAGTGTATCACTTTTTTGATGATCATTTAGATGTCATATATGTTCTTCCCAAGGATTCATTCGCTACATATCATTCATTATGCATATCTCGCCAATTTGAAAATCAGGATTTGTACAACATTTTAGTGCAATGTTGGTGTCCAATTGTTGTGGTGTAGTGGTTATCACATTAGTCTTACACACTAAAGGTCCCCAATTTGATGTTGGGCAACAACATTTTTATGTACATCTTACGTGCCATTTTTCACAGAAATTGAAACGCCAACTTTATTTCCCTTTCGCTTTCCCTTTATTGAGCCCCTCCACCTCTGCGCTTAGCATCACATATTGATAGGTTCACCTTGCCTCTTTAATTTATTTATTTCTTTTTTTCTAAAGTGGGCTGATCTTTGATCAAGAAGAATAGCAGATTGCTCCATGCATAACTACTGATGGTATTTTTCACATTCATATTTAACTAGACTCCCTACTGCTCGTGTGACGTACATGTTTTGCCTCTTCTAATAAATAGTTCTTGCTTCGCCACATCCCCTACCGTTGTTGTCATTATAAAATGTAGTTGTAATGATGGTAGGCTCAGGAACACCACATATGGAATCCCATTATCCCAACCTTGATTTTATGGGATTTAATGAGTAGCAGTTTTTGTGAGCATACTTAGAAAAAGAGTTTGAGAATTTGTTTACAATTTGTTCTTAAAAAAATGATGAATAAGTGTCCGAGACACATGTTATCTACATAGAATGATTTTGTAAGTAAGAAATTCTCTCGTTTTTCTATCCAAAAAGAAATTCATTTACAACCTGTACGTTATACAATATTTACCGTAAGTGGCAAACACAATTTTTTTATAAAATTACAAATTCAATGAAAAAAATTCAAGTTTCTAACATTCTACTTTGTTTGTTATAAAAGTAATGTAACTGTCTTACTGAGATGTAAAATATAAAATTTTTATAAGTTTTAATAGATTGCTGAAGTTAATAAAGTCATTAAGAATTACGTAAACCTTTTATACAAATGTAGAAACCTGAATATACGTATAATTTTTTGAAGACAAGAAAACAAATGATGAGGATAGAGAGAGCAAATGCCCCATCCAATATTTCTATTATTCTAATCAAACATCCTAGAACACAGTAGACATCTCTTGAGCTCATGAAAAGTATTTATTAATACTTTTTTTGAAAACAAGGTAGAGGCTTCATGAAACATGTTGAAACTTGCTTAGTTCCGCTCAATGACATTATATTATTAGAATGCCACGAAGTGCACTGATAAAATTGTTTAAATGTGCACAAACCCAATATCAACTTTTTAAAATTCGTATTATTGATCTTGTGATATAGAATATAGACATATTACAATGACCTGTATATTATATGCAGTGATTGTTGTAAGATTAATTTAGGAATAACATTTTTTATTTGACAAGTATAATATACAAATAATTTGCACATATGTGTACAATTGAAAATCACTTTATTATTAACACAATAATTTCCCACATTGTTAGACAGATTAGAATTTAATTAATGCAACCTTTTTTATAACTCATCATTAATAAAACCTCATTTTACATATAATATAAACCATGGATATTACTGTAATTGCAAAGTTTGTGTTATTTGAAGAAATATTACATTATCTAACTTCTAAATTTATCATTAATTTACTAAAATTACATAATTATTTTACGAACCTAATTGAAATCCCTACACAACTTGTATTTAAAATATTATAATTAGAAATACCGACAAAATACAACTGAAAATACAACAACGTGACACTACATATTTAGGCTTAATCATTTGGTACATCTTAGTCCAATTATCCATGAACAATTAGATAATTTGTGTTTAATCATAATATAATGTATTCATTACTTCTTACAAGTACTAAATGGTGCTGAATTATGTTGGATTGTACTGAATGTTATTCAATTATGCTAAGTGATTATGAATATGTCAAAAATTATTGAATGTTGACGATAAATATTTTTGATAAGTCCAAAAGAATATGTCATGATTCATTGTTGTAGTAGGAACATGAACATATATATCACGTATCACACAACTCTTTTCGTAAAACAACGCTCCCAATTTTAATGAGCAGTTCATTGGTGCCCTTAACAACTCTTCTACTCGCTCATTCCTATCATATACAAAAGTATATGAAATTCTAACTATCATTTATTAATTCTCAACTCGAGTCTAATCTACAAGTGAACACAAAGAGGCTAATTTATAGCCACAAAAATTAGGTCTTCTTCCCCAAGTTATAAAAATAAGCGAAGAAATGAAGCACATATATGATTCAAGCATCCACTTTGCCCATAACAATTAAACAACAATTTAATCACATGAAAATTGAAATTAGAAGTTTATAGGCTAGTGATGAGTTGCCCAAATTCTTCCTGCTCTCCAAGCTTGATAATTGGGCCTTGACCTTTACCCTTCACAAGGTTTGACCACTATTGACCATAGTTGACCAACATTTGACTTTTTTGACAAGGCCTTGTTAGACAAAAATTGACTCAATTTGTCTTCTTAACTTTGGTCATGATGGTAGATTTTTCATTTTGATGCTATTTTTCCTCTTTTGTTGAGACGTGGCCCCATGAACTAGATGAAATAGACTAAACAATTTATCATTCTAAGTACACCTCTTGAGCTTTATTTGGAACATAATCCTCAAATGGACCAAAACCTGATCCTAAAGTGGATTTAAAGAAGCTAGTTTGGCATTTGGAGCCTTAGGGCCTAAGCTCACTTATTCCAAAGGTGTATATCCAAACTTGGCCCTCATTCTCATACATCAAAACTCCCATTCTCCAAAAGGATTTGTCCGCAAATCCTTGTGATTGAAATCCAATGATACTAGTGTTAAAAACTCATTGCACCCTTTGAGTTTTATGAAACTCACTAATTGAAGAGCGCCACCCTTCTCAGTAAGAGTTGTTGAAAGGCTTTAGGAGATACTCTAATGGGGAGAACAATCCTTCCAACATTCTTGAGACTATTGAAGATTTCGATGTACTCATCACAACTCATACCAAGATAGAATTCTTTATCATCCATAAGCTTGACTTGTGGAGGCTCACTTTCAAGGGGAAAGACATCAAATTATCTTTGTGTCATCAAGGGTGAGAGTTTCACATTTGGTTGGGAATGACAAATGCTTTCTTTGTGGATCCTCAATTTTTCTAAGGTGTTTGTGGTTGAGGAGGATTCAGGAGATTGAGAGTGAGGGTTCGACCATGGAAGTTGGGTTTCTCATGATGGACAATCTTGGGGCCAAGTTTGAATGGTCTTCCAAAAAGTAGATGACTAGCAACCGTTGGAAACACATCATCCATATCTTCATTCCTCAACTTGCTCATTGAAAATGAAAGTAGAGCTTGCTTGCTAACGTTTACCTCAATCACAAAAGTGATCAATCATCAATCAACACTTAAGTAATAAGTCCTTGAACCATGCTAGTCCTTAAGTAACAAAAGGAAAATCAATGAAGTTTTTGTAGATATTTGAATATCGGAGAAACGAAAATAAAATTGGTATGACTAATTTAAAGGATTAAGTCATCACTTATCCTAATGATCCACTAATTAATTTTCTAAAGGAAAGCACCAAGAGTTAATTTAAAGGATTGACTCAATCACCATCAAAATACATAGGTTCTTGAAATAAAGAGAGAGATTTTGTTTATGAGAGAGAAGCATTCTAACTTTCATCTATTAATTCTCAACTCAAATTGGTATTAGTGGTGAAAGGTCCTACTCTTAGTTGATTTCTCCATAAAAACATTCTCTTTTTACACCTAAAAATTCATACTTTCTGCTTTCTTGTCTTAATTAACCCTTCTTAATCCGTACAGAATCCTAAAAAATAGCCAAAATACAACCCTAAACTCCACAAGAAAAGCCTTCATAAAAACACAAGTCCCAGTCGAACAGTAACGACTGTGATCTAACCGTGGCCAAGCCCATGGTTCGTGGCAGTCCTACTTTCTTTCCCTAAACCCTTTTCATATTTTGTTTCACCATACCATGGAATATATGATCATATTTAAAGATCAAGTAAGAAATTTTAGAAAGAAAACGCCATAAGTGAAGTAGGCCATAAATGAACCTCCTTACTTTGGTGATGGTAGTGGTTTGGATTCAATCGTTTCTTTTAGACGGGTTCAAATACTTGAAAATTATTTTGAAGCCAAAGGATGTTCGGGTAAGGAGAGTTATATGATAGCTTCTTAAAACTCCAAGGTTTTGCCTATTATTAGTTTAAATGGCTTAGAAGTGAGAAAGCTCTAAAATACAAACTTAGAATCAAAACTTGGAATTCGCTCAATTCATACAAGGATGTGAGATTCTACCAAGATCTACTCCTTGATGAAGAACTCATGAAGGAAGATCCTACTATTTTTCAAGAGAAGATTAAGGTCCAATGAGAAGATAAGCTTACTTTAGTTTTTAATGAGAAAACAAAAAAACAAAGCTTGACCATTGATGAGAGCTCCCCTAAAGCTCCTATTCAAATGGATTCTTGACTAGTTCATCCCTTTGAAGAAAATATGAAGGTTCAAGATAAAGTTAAATAAGAGGATACCATCTTGATTCTTATGGGGAGAAAAATGATGAGGCAAAACCCACCTTGGAGGTTATGCTACCTATTGTATCTCAACCACACTCTTACACTCTTTATTGGCTCGATTTGGGAATTAAGGTAAACCTCACCAAACAAGCCCTATTTTCATTCTAAATAAGCAAATTTACAAATGACACTTTACATGGAATGTTTCCTTTGAGTGCTTGTTAAACTTTGCTTGGTGGACCATGGTTGTTTTATTATTATGTGAGTTGTGATGGGCATGATTCTTGTGAACACCAAAGACAAGCATTACCATGTACTTCTTTCCCCTCATCTCAGAAATACAAACCAAGGGAGGGATGTGAGAAAAGCACAAACATGATTGAAACATAGGATGAGAGAACCACTGGTAAGAGTAAGCCTATATTTACCTTACTCTTAGTTAACTCAAACATAAGAGAGGAAGTAACACCCGTACACCCCCTTAGTTCGATCACCTTTCAATGAATTTTGGAGTCAATGCTATCATGGTGTGATGTCCTTTGATAATTATCATCTACCTCTTGAATGTGAGCCCCCGCTTTCTTTTGATATGAGTTGTGACAAGTACACAGGGATGTTCAACAAGCTAATGAGTGCTAGATCTTATACATTCAAATAGTTTGATAAAAGGGTCCTAAGAGTTCCCAGAACTCCTATATATGTTGAAAAGTGTAGAGTTCTTAGCACATTGGGTATCAAGTCTTAGGGATGGTGTCAATGGATTTCAACCCTAAGGATTTGATGGCTAATCCTTCTGAATTGGGGAGCTTGATACACATTGAAACTCCCTTTATCTTGCTCCTAAATTACAAAATAATCTCATGTATCCACAAGTCACTTGACACCAAATTCGAGCACATATGCCTATTTTATCATGATATTTCACCTAGTTAATGGGCTTAAAAATTGATGATTTATGAGCCTTGGAATGATGTTCGAGTTTATTGTTTGGATATGTAGATATTTTTAATAGATGTTTGCATTTTGATTCACTAAAATGGCAAAAGCCTCAGATGCACTATTGCAGATTTTTACTGATAAATTTGTTGAATTTTAGTAAAGTTTGGTTCCTACATAATGGTGCCTAATTGATGCAAGTCCTAGTTTTGTTCTTTCCTTAAGGTGTTTATGTAAGCCCCATGAGCTAAAAATTGGCATTGGATTCTATTTGAGTGAGAAATGATCAAGATGATGTGGAATGTGCATAAAATTTAGTTTTGGAGCAATCTAACTTTTAGCTTAATTTTGGGGAAATTGTGTTTATAAACCTTAACATTTCCATACATGATATGTATCCCACCAAGGAAGATGTTCCAAGTGGTAGCAAACCCCTGGGTTCTATACATCTCTTTAGAGCCTTCCTAGAAAACAGGGAAGAAATCCTAAAAATTACAACTCATAGCATTTGTCATTATCTTTGAATTTTTTATTTATTTCTTAGGATATTTTGTAGGACTCTCCTTGGTCCACTTGTTCCACTAATGTATTAGCTTATTTCTCTCATTCTAAATATTTATATACCCATTCCCCTGAATGGAAAGATAGATTTGATGAATGAATGAATTGAAAGTAAGAGGTCATTTCTTTTTTTAAAAATCTCTTAATCTTTATCTCCAATTTAGAGTGGTGATTTAGAATATTTTCTTAAAAGTTTTTTTTTTGGTGGCTCTAAGTTTTTTGGAGGAGATTGGGTGTACAGTGTCTTTCTTTTTAGGATCTCATTTTTTGGGCTCTAACATCACAATCACCTTGATTGTTTGAGATTGAATACAAGGAGAAACATTTATTGTTTTGGGGTTTCTCTTAAGCATTAATGATCTTGGGAGTTTATGATTTGTCCTCATCACATACCATCTTAACTCTTGTTTATTTCTTCATGCTATTTTCTAACCATTTCATATTCATCAATTACTTGTTTTAGTCAATTAAAGTAATATTTCATTAAGGTAGTGTTTAGTTAGGGGGAAAATGATTTTCTCAGAAAAAGATTTTTCAATTTTCTGTTATTTGGCACAATAAAGAATGAAAAACTATTTTTCAAGGAAAATGATTTTCCCCCCATGGAGGAAAATGATTTCCTTTTTGAGAAGATAGGTAGTTGGCTTTTCTCATTCAACTCTTTGATAATATAAACAGCTGAATTTACGTGAAAAGTTCGATTTCAACAGTTTAGATCGAAACTTGACTATCCAACGAAAAAGATTAAAATAAACTCAAATCTAAATTCACTACACGACAATTGGGCCACGCACAATTTCGTGGCCCACTGTCATAATTTTGTGGCCTTATTACGTAGGCGACGAAAACATTTTCGCGGGAAGTTCGACGTTTGACCCGCAACGCCCATTCTTTGGGCGTCGAATTTTGATCTCGGCGTGCATCTTCCGCGGATTAGACCACAAAAGCTTTTGACGCTGTGGCTTGGGATGCACCTCGAAATGTAAAGTTTTCGTCACCTTTCTGTTCTGAGGGCCACGAAAAATACCGCAGTCGTCTGCGTAATGGGCTTTAGTTCTTGCTTTGTGAGCATTTTCTACGATGGGGGCCATGCTTGTTTTTCATGGTCTCAAGGTCCTTATGAACTTTGTTTTCTTTTTTGGTTGGCCATGTTCATGTATGGGCACATTGTATGTGCCCATGTGCAACGAAATTTTCTGTGCCAAATTCGTCTCTTTTTTTGGGGGGTTAGGGCTAGAAGGGGTAGCAATAATCGATTCAGATAGTATTTTAATATTATTATTACGACATTGGAGGAGATGCACAAACTAAATTTATAACAAACCATACAAAATAACATGAAATATTAAAACATAATTGTCCTTTAGAAATTAGCAAAGAGAACATTTACATACATATTCCAATCACATAGCTAGGTTTGGAGAAGAGGAGCTCCTAACATTGACAAGATTTTGTAAAACCATAATGGTTTTCCAGTATATATGAAAGATATCCAAAATACATATATACCCAACCTCCAAAATGTGCACAATCAAAAGTTTACTACCAAGCGTCTTGTCGCTATGTGCAAAATAAATGATATATCCCTGGATAGCTTTTCCTTACCAAAAGTGAAGCCAACTGATCCTAAAAAAACAAAAAGCCATGGTCAACAAAAGGAGGGTAACATGAAATACACAAGCCTTTGCATCTTATTAATTCTAGGTACATAAGTCCTAACACTTCCGTTACTTTGATCTTAATTTTCCTCAATTAATGTTGAATCAATCTTATATAAGGTTTTGATGATGACAACCCAAATGTGCTAATTATGCTTGGCTTGAGTTGAGTGCTAGAATCATGTGATAAGACAGATTGCAAACATCCTGGAGATCAGTTCGAAATATCATGCTTGAAGCTATGTGATAAAATTGTATGTTGAAAGCAACAGAAGTTGCAAACACCCTGAAGAACGGGTCGAAGAAGCTGAAATCATCAAAGTGGATATATGTGCACATCATCAGCAGAGCACAAGAGTCTTTAGAGTCTTAGGGCTAAGTACTGGTTATAGATTCTTGTTAATATGCCAACGAAGAACTTGACTCAATAGCCACCTTGAAGGAATTATTTAAGCTAACTCAGAACACTGCTTAGAACAATTGAGCAAACAGGTCTGCAGTGCTCTGAGGGCAGCAAGTGCAAAAATCGATTTTCAAAGATTTCAAGAGTTTTCCTACTACCAAAATTCCTAATATATTTAGGATCGATTTTCTAATTATATTGTGTTTTAGAAAGAATAATTTCCTAAATAATATTGGTATCCTAAAAAGATTTTTCAAAAGATTTTATCTTATCTTTTAAGATATGATTTCCTAAAAAGATATTGTTGAGAAATTTAATTCCTATTATCTGCTGAGTATTTTTAGAGTTATTATAAAAATCAAATCCTTGCGTTTTGTGGGTATGTAAGCACTCGCTTCTCATCTCTTCAAAACGGGTTTTTCAAGGCAAACATTGAGTTTTTTGCGCGCTTATTCTCTCAGTGAAAAACCTTTAAGGAGTGTGCTAAATTGAGTCATTCTTTCTGGCATAATAGGGTTTGTAAGTGTACCTTATATTCAACTTAGTTAGAAGCATAAACGTATGGTGTTCTTCTATTCTTTTCTATCATCAATTAAGTCTAGAATGTGTCCAAGTCTTGGGAAACTTTGGACGTGTTGTGTGACTCATTCTCAGGTGGAGAAGAGTTACGTGTGTGTAACTAGAGTCTCGGGGGAGACTAAGTTACGTGTGTGACGTTGTCACGTGTGTTACATAGTGTAATGAACTTGGCCCGGTTAGTGAAAGTGTTTGTTGAAATCCTACTGAGGTAGGCCATTGTTTTTACACCTCAATTGGGTTAGATACGGTTTTCCACGTAAAATATTGTGTCTCCTTTATTTCCGCATTCAAAGTTTTGTTCCTGTCTTACTGCAATCACCTCTCCCAACAGGTATAACGAATGTTCTGAGACAAAACGAAAAAAATTGAAAGACCCATTTCACCCCCCTTTTGTGTCCTTGTGTGCCTTAAAACTTAACAATTGGTATCAGAGTAGGTTCTCATAAATTAGGCTAACACCTAGAGAGATCCTGTAAGAATGAGTGCATCACAAGGAATCTTGGAAGGTCAATCTGTGACCAGACCTCCATACTTCAATAGACAACATTACAGTCGGTGGAAAAATTGAATGGAGAACTATATCCAAGCTGAGGATTATGAGTTATGGATGCTCATTGTGAATGGTCCTTACATTCCAGTGAAAGTCACAACTGATGGGAAGACTATTCCTAAGGAGCCCAAGGAATTTGACTCAGATGATTTTAGAAAGATGGAGAAAAATGCCAAAGCCAAGAAGCTGCTATATTTTGGACTCGGACCTGACGAGTACACTTACATCTCAGAGTGTGAATCCACAAAAGAGATCTGGAATGCCCTTCAAGTAGCTCACGAAGGAACCAATCAAGTCCAACAATCCAGGATAGAGCTGTTGGTAAGGAAATATGAGCTGTTCGAGATGAATGATAAAGAAACAATCATGGACATGTATACTCGATTCACCTATATTACTAATGAGTTAAAATCGTTTGGAAAATCCTTTACCACTGAAGAATTGGTTAGGAAGATCCCACGAATTTTACCCCATTCATGGGAATCTAAGGTCACTACAATCCAAGAAGCAAAAAAGATGAATGAGATTTCCTTGGATGAGCTTATTGGGAACTTACAAACATATGAACTAAGGAGAAACTCTCAGATGAAGGGGGAAGTGAAGAAAGATCGTGGGCTTGCACTAAAGGCAAGCGAAAGTGATAGCTCAGATTTTGATGAAGAAGGAATGGCCATGATTGCACGAAAATTCAAGAAATTTTCAAGAAGACCGAAAGCTTATACAAAAAGGGCAACACCAGCAAGGCTAAAAACAGTGACCGAGATCAGTTCTCAAGATGTTTCAAGTGCAGAAGGCAAGATTATGTAGTGAAATATTGCCTTTTGTTGAAGGAAGAACAGGGGTCAGAACAGGTCCGAACCAGAGGCAGAAAAACTCAGTTGACTAATGCTGAAAAACGGCTCACCAAAGTAATGATGGCAGCTTGGGGAGACACCTCAGAAGAAGAAGAAGAAGAAGACTCTTAGAATGAAGAAGCAGTGGCTCTCATAGCTCAAAGTGGATCTAACTCAAACTCTGACGGTGAAAGCCTCAAAAAGGAGGTATGTAATCTTAATGTTGAGTTAAATTTACTGCAAGTGCACAGTGCCAGTTGTAGCTAGCAACGGCAAGTACGGGTCGTGTCCACAAGGAACTCGGTTTCAACCACCGAACCAACCTTTAACATTCTATGTAGGTCAGAGTCTATTAGGAATGGTTTTTACTCATAACAGTTGTATTCTACTGAAAGTTACTACTATTGTCTAAATCAATATTAATGAAAGTCCTAGATTGGGGTTCACCACACTATCGTGTTCCCTGGACTATAAACTAGATCATGCGAATCTGTCCACACAGACAATTGAAATGGAATGGCTACAAGTTAAGCGTATCTACACCTTCTCTCAAAGGTTATTAGACTGGTAAAGCTATCCTAGTTATCTATTGTTATGAAACTAAAATTATGAAACCATAAGATTGAGTAACCCTTAATTCCCAATTGAAACCCTAACTATTTTCAGGTCAAAGAATCCAATTGCTCACTAAGTAGTTCTAGGTAAAGGATTTAACTCTCGTTAATCTCGTAAACCCCAATTACAAACATGAATCAACCCTCTCAGGCAATTCATCGAACACCTGGCATGCTAAGTGAGAGTTCAATTACAAAATGGGCACTCATTTACAAAAATCTAGAATACGAATCCAAATCGCATAATAGGGGCTACACCCAATCCAAGACAATAAATTTAGCCCATAATCATCATCACAATCACCACCAAAATCAAGAATGTGAACATGATTAAAAGTGTTAACTTTGAATTAAAACGCAAAAGGAAAAGGGTAAAGGAACGTACTTTCTATTGATTGAAGTAATAATCTACCAGATTCAACAATTGATTTCAATCCAAAGCTTTCAAATCAAGAACAACCAATATGAATCCTAAAAACCTAAAGTCGCCGTTTTGAGAGAAAGAGAGAACGAGAGAAGGAAGAAGAAGACTAATTATAACGCCAAATTGCAATTAAACGGGGGAAACTAAAGTGGCACGGTCGTGCCACTCAGCACGGTGCCAACCTGCCACATTGCTGCCCCTCGTTTTCTTGCTTCCCTGGGGTGGCACAGTCACACTGTTTTGCATGGTGCCCCCATGCTACTTCCTCCTGGCTAGAAATCTATCTTTTGGCTCCTATTTAGCACAGCATTAGCTTATTTTCTTCGATTCTTTCAATCGAACTCCCGAAAACACAAAAATACAACATTTAGGAAGATTTGGGGTAAAGCATGACTAATCAACCTCTATACTCTTGAAGTTTTACCGAAAATTGCTGAAATTAGGGGTAAAAACCATGTCAAAAGGGGGTAAAATAGAGGTTTATCAAATCCCCCATGTTTATTTCTTGCTTGTCCCCAAGCAAGACTAAGACGTGAATAAACTGATAGGAGGTTAAGACCTCTAACTACTCGCCTCCTCAGGCAAGGTGAATGGAAAACCAGTTAAATCAAGCATAGGTGTGCACAACTAGCAGGACCATTCAAGGCATAAATACATAATTTCGAAACTCAGTTGAAAATCGTTTAGAAGATCACATGTTCAACTTGTCATCCAGTCACACCGTATCACACCCCTCCCCAATCAAGACGCCTCCAAATAAGTGGTGGGCTAGAAGGCCTGGCAGTGACTCTCATAGGGAGAACAAAGCAAATGCGCTCCCTTACATGTGTTTAAGAAGTAAGAAGGTTCACACAACTCTATTCCAATCGAACCAACTACCATAGGCTTGGTAAGATTCTCAATTGTCCACCACGAAAATCCAATATGCAAAACAATAATCAAGAGGACTTTTCAAGGTTGTAATAGGGCTAAGGGCACAGGTAGAAGGGGGACAAACAATTTGGGAAATGAGGAGCTAACAGCCAAAGCCAGTGAGCAACCCACAATTGAACCAACTACACCGCACACTTTCTTAAAACACAATAAGAATACACCCTTAACCAGATGGACCATCGGAAATGAACTACAATAACATGCCAAACACACTCATTCACCACTTCTTTTCTCTTTTTTTTTCATCAGAATTTCAACAAGTTTCCTTTTTTTTCTCTTTTTTTTTTCTTTTTGATTTCTTTACCAAAATGTTTTCCTTCGTTTTTTTTTAAAGGAAATGCATGACTGACATGAGCGATAACTATACACTCAATCCCCAATGATCACCATGATACATCCTTGTATATACCAAAATGAACCACCAAGTTGCGTAACACCCAAAAGCTACCTACAAAAATAACGAAGTGTTGCGCCGCTGGCTTTGGTTTAGAGGTAGGAGATGTGTTTAGGCCAATAGCTAATAGTGAAGGGTTCATAACAAAAATGGGCAAGGCTCAAAGGGGGTAAGAAAGGGGTCAAAACATTCAATTATGGGTGGCAAATTTGGCTATGTAGCTCAGAAAAACAAATGAATGTCTCTATCATATTATCATAATACACCTACTGAATGCGATTTCAAAGAGAATCAAACCAAGTTCTAGAGATGCAGTCATGGAAGAGACACACATAAAAGAAAATGTGAGACTAAATTGATGAATTAGTCTATAGGTTCAAAATCTCAGGGGTTACACTACCAAACACACAACTAGCCCTAGAGATGTCCCACTTAAAAGGAATAATCAATCATGATGAGGAGAGTTCAAGGGCAAACAACATACAAACCAAACAATGTGGTCAAAACGCTTTCAAAATCATCAACCAAAGGCATTTGCCACAAACAATCCACAAGTATGCATAACCATGCCAACCAACTGATCACCAATGCCTTGGTTTTTCTTTTTTCTTTTTCCAAAAGTAATAAAGCTTAGGTTGCCTCCCAACAAGCGCTTGTTTTAGGCTTTTAGCTTGATCATTACCTCAAATTGGCAGACGATGACAAGAAGGAGGGAGGTGAAGATGGTGGAGTGATGAATGGCGTTCCCTCCGGAACATCCCCATGGTAAAAGGCAGCGCCTCCAGGAGCAGTAGGAATAGGTGGATGTAAATCAGAGAGTGCTACATACCTCATATTAGGTCCTTTATCCCCATCAAACACTGTGACGCCAGAATTAGCCGCATGAGGGGTAGGATATGCAAGGCCTTCGGGAGGAGAGGGAGGAGTAGGAACTGAAGAAGGTAGTGGTGGAGGGAAACAGAAATCAACTGTCTCACCACAAAACTGGAAGGACATAGTTCCTGCCTTTACATCGATTATTGCCCCCGCAGTAGCTAGAAACGACCTCCCAAGGACGATAGGGATTTGGGAGTTCTCATCCATATCCATCACAATAAAGTCGCAGGGGATGATGAGCTTACCCACCTAGATAGGAACGTCCTCCAACACACCTGCAGATCGCCTGAGGGTGCCATCCGTTAGTTGTATGAGCGTGATGGTGGGCCTCAGGTGAAACAGTTCAAGCTTCTTGCACAGAGAAAGCGGTATTAAACTCATATTGGCCCCCAAATCACAAAGAGCTTTCTTGATTTGCGTACCCCCTATGTAGCAAGGGATAGAGAAGCTACCATGATCCTGCAACTTCGATGGCGACAGACTTTGGAAGATTGAGCTGCAGACCTCTCCCATAGGGACCACTGGAACTCCCCCAGGCTTACCTCACTTGGAAAAGAGCTCTCTCAAAAATTTTAAGTAGGCTGATGCTTTCTTAAGAGCCTTCAAAAAAGAGGTATCAGCGTAAACCCGCCGTAGGATATCTATGAATCGCGCGAACTAGAGCTCAAGTTGAGAGAGCTTAGCCCAAGCCAACCTCTTAGTGGAAGGAATAGGAGGTTGATAAGGTCGGGCTTGAGGAGGTTGATGACCCTCCTCTTCTTCATTCGGAACCCCTTCCTTCTTCAATATAGCTGTTCCTGTAGAAATAGGAACTGGGGCCTCTTCCTACAGTACCATCACAGGACTTTCCACAACCCCCTCATTTCTCATGTAAACGGCGTTGACATGACCCCTGGGGTTGACATCTGGCTAGCCCGGTAGTTGTGCCTGCGGTCGAGACAAACTACTAACCTGTTGAGCAATCTGTGCAATCTGAGTGTCCATCACCTTTTAATGGGAGGTCATGGCATCAAACTTGGAGTTCAGTTGATTGATTTGCTCACTAAGAACCTCATTTGTCTTGGTTTGGGTTGCTATAAAGCGCTCCATAAGGTTCTCCAGGTTAGACTTAGGTTGTGGGGTAAATGGATTGCAAGGTGCCCTATGTTGAAAACCAGGGGGCTGAGAGGCATTGGGTGGCAAGGGGTTGTTGTTCCGGTAGGAGAAGTTAGGATGATTTCTCCAACCAGGGTTGTATGTGTTTGAGTTGGGATTGTTCTGTGGAGGTGCGCGTGAGCCATAGTTTTGCATTGCATTGGCATGCTCAACACCTAGGAAAACAGATTGACACTCAGTAGCAATGTGGCCTTGAATGCCATAAATCTCACAAGGGACCCCAACCTCAAACATCGCACCCGAGGGACCACCCACTAAACTCCCTGGGGAGGGAGTTCCAAGCCTGTCAAAACACTGCGCTAAAGCATCCACCTTGCTAGCAAGCATATCCACATCATCCACTCCATAAACCCCACTAGTCCTCTTGGGAGCTACCCTCTCACCGGACCAATGACGGTTGTTGGAGGCCATCTCCTCCAATAAGGCCTTCGCAACCTCTATCGACTTCCCCATAAGTGTGCCGCCAGTTGCGGCGTCAACTGACATTTTCAGTGACTGGTCTAATCCATTATAGAATGTTTGGATTAGAAGCCAGTTGGGTACTCCGTGGGAGGGGCCATTGACGTTGAAGATCCTTGAATCTTTCCCACGCCTCATAAAGCAAATCATCGCCTCGTTGAGAGAAGGAGGTGATTTCCGCTCTCAACTTAGCGGTCTTGCCCGGGGGAAAGTGCTTGCTGAGAAATGCAGTCGATAGGGCCTCCCAGGTAGTGAAGGAGTTAAGCTCTTCATTAAGGAGCCAGTCACTGGCTCGGTCCGTTAGCGAGAAGGGAAAGAGCAGAAGTCTAAGAGCGTCAGCGGAGACCCCGTTGAGCTTGATCGTGTCGCACTTCGCCAGGAATTTGCAAGGTGTATATGATGGTTCTCCCTGGGATGCCCACTAAACTGATCCTTCTCCACGAAGGATACAAGGGCGGGCCGCAGCTCGAAGTTGTTTGGTTCGATGGTCGGATTGACTATGGACGAAGCGAGGCTGGTGGCCTACGGTAGGACATAGTCCCACAGCACCCTAGGATTTCTCTCGGCCATAGTGTTGTCTTGTTGCAATTGCCTCTTCCTTGCACCGCTTTGCCTTCGCGCAATGGCTTCTATCTCAGGGTTAAAGGGAATGAGTGGTCTCCCCCTCTAACTGCGCCTGTGCATACAAAGCCAGAAACTATACCAAGGGTAAGCAGGTTCAAGCAAAGCCAAAAGAACAAGAAGGAAAAGGAAAAGTGGAAAAGAAAAAGAAAAGGCCTAATCTAAAGCGTTTAGAATCGCTTTCGATGTTGAAACAACCAGGTTCCCTGGCAACAGCGCCAAAAACTTGTTGAGTTAAATTTACCGGAAGTTCACGCTGCCAGTTGTAGCTAGGAACGGCAAGTACGGGTCATGACTACAAGGAACTCAGTTTTAACCACCAAACCAACGTGTAACACTCTATTTAGGCCAGAGTCTATTAGGAATGGTTTTTACTCAATAACAGTTGTATTCTACTAAAAGTTACTACTATTATCTAAATCAATAATAACTAAAGTCCTGGATTGGGGTTCACCACACTATCGTGTTTCTTGGACTATAAACTAGATCATGCGAATTTGCCCACACAGACAATTGAAATGGAATGGTTACAAGTTAAGCGTATCTACGCCTTCTCTCAAAGGTCATTAAACTGGTAAAGCTATCCTAGTTATCTATTGGCATGAAACTAAAATCACGAAACCACAAGATTGAGTAACCCTTAATTCCCAATTAAAACCCTAACTATTTTCATGTCAAAGAATCCAATTGCTCACTAAGTAGCTCTAGGTAGAGGATTTAACTCTCGTTAATCTCGTAAACCCCAATTACAAACATGAATCAACCCTCTCAGGCAATTCATCGAACACCTGGCATGCTAAGTGAGAGTTCAATTACAACATGGGCATTCATTCACATAAATCTAGAATACAAATCCAAATCGCACAATAGGGACTACACCCAATCCAAGACAATAAATTTAGCCCATAATCATCATCACAATCACCACCAAAATCAAGAATGTAAACATGATTAAAAGTGTTAACTTTGAATTAAAATGCAAAAGGAAAAGGGTACAGGAACGTACTTTCTATTGATTGAAGTAATAATCTATCAAATTCAACAATCGATTTGAATCCAAAGCTTTCAAATCAAGAACAACCAATATGAATCCTAGAAACCTAAAGTCGCTGTTTTTTGAGAGAGAGAGAACGAGAGAAAGAAGAAGAAGACTAATTACAACGCCAAATTGCAATTAAACGGGGGAAACTAAAGTGCCACGGTCGTGGCACTCGGCACGGTGCCAACGTGCCACATTGCTGGCCCTCGTTTCCTTGCTTCCCTGGGGTGGCACAGTTACACTGTTTGGCATGGTGCCCCCATGCTACTTCCTCCTGGGTAGAAATCTATCTTTTGGCTCCTATTTAGCGCGACATTAGCTTGTTTTCTTCGTTTCTTTCAATCGAACTCCTGAAAACACAAAAATACAACATTTAGGCAGATTTGGAGTAAAACATGACGAATCAACCTCTATACTCTTAAAGTTTTACCGAAAATCGCCGAAATTAGGGGTAAAAACCATGTCGAAACGGGGTAAAATAGAGGTTTATCACTTAACGAGAAAAAACCTGAAAAATTAATTTTTTCATTGATGGAGGAATGTGAAGCTCTAACTTCTGCAAATTGCATGCTTAAAAGTACCTGCTCAGATTTAGAAAAGGATGTTAAGAAACTAGAAAGAAAAAGGCAAGAACTTGAATATATGAATAAGGCTCTCATGTATGAGAAGCTTGAAATTAATGAAAAGGCTCTTGCTTTAAGAAAAGAATTAGACATCCTTAATGACCTGAGTGAGAAGAGAAAGGAAGAACTCAACACTAAAATTAGGGAGCTAAAAAGTGAGTCTGTAAAGCTAAAGCATAATCTAGAATCTCATATGAATGACAACAAACAGCTTCGAGAACAGGTCCAGAGAGCTAAAACTGGCTTCCCTGAAAACAGGCGCTGGAACAGCTCCTCAGAAGCTCTGAACTGGCTTAATACTCATCATAACCGAAACAGAAAAGGTTCAAGTTTTGTGAATAGATGTGTTACTAAGCCAGTAGACAAGAAGTATGTTGGTTTGCCAGAAAATATAATTTGTTATCATTGTGAAAAAACTGGTCATTATCGATATGCTTGCTCCTTGATAAAAAGGGCCATGGAAATAAATTCATTGTATGTTAAACAAATATGGATTAGAAAAGATGAGCTAAATTCCATTACAAAGAAAACAATGGGACCCAAGTGGGTCTCGGTTCCCAAGACTAACAACTAGCTGTTTCGCATGTTAAAGTGAAAGGAGGCAACCAACTGTGGTATTTGGATAGTGGTTGCTCGAGGCATATGACTGGAGATAAATCAAGTTTTCTCTCACTTACAGCCTTTAAAGGAGGGAGAGTGGCATTTGAAAACGGAAAATCTGGGGCAATTGTTGGTGTAGGTAAGATAGGTAAATCACTCTCTCACTCAATTGATAACGTGTACTTAGTTGATGGGTTATAACATAATTTGCTAAGTGTGTCTCAATTATGTGATAAAGGTTATCATGTTGGGTTTACTCTAATCAATGTTTGATTACCAATATCAAATCTAGAGAGGTTGTGCTGAGGGGGAATCGACACAACAATGTTTATAAAACATGTGTTCTTGAACTTCCCCAAAATCATTTGACTTGCTTGAGTGTTCTTGATGATGATATTATGCTTTGGCACAAGAGGCTAGGTCATGCTAGTCTTTCCTTGCTAAACAAACTTGTGTCTAAAGGTCTAGTTGTTGGCTTACCTTCCATCAAATACAATGATGACAAGGTATGCGATGCTTGTGCTAAAGGAAAGCAAACTAGAATTGCATTCAAGTCAAAGAAGTATGCTAGTACTTCTCAACCCCTTGAGCTATTACATGTTGATTTGTGTGGTCCCATGAGGATCACAAGTAGGGGCGGCAAGAGGTACGTGTTTGTTATAGTAGATGATTACTCTCGTTTCACTTGGACTTTATTTCTAGCATCTAAAGATGAATCTTTTGAAGCATTCGTTATATTGCTTAAGAAAACTGAAAAGAGAATAGGACACTCATTGATAAGTCTTAGATCTGATCATAGAAAGGAATTTGAAAACTCAAGCTTTATTGATTATTGTAATGAACATGGCATTGATCATAATTTTTCAGCCCCAAGAACACCCCAACAGAACGGGGCGGTAGAACGGAAAAATCGGACTCTAGAAGACATGACTAGAACCATGCTTGTTGCTAGAAGACCAGCGGTCTTCCTAGAAATTTTTGGGTAGAAGCATGGAACACAGCTTGTTACATTATTAATAGATGCATGATCAAACCCATTCACAATAAGACTCCTTATGAACTTTTCAAGGGGCGAAAATCCAATATTATGCACCTAAGAGTCTTTGGTTGCAAATGTGATCTGCACAATAATGGGAATAAGCCCTTGGGAAAGTTTGACCCTAGGAGTGATGAGGCAATTTTCTTCTGATACTCTTCACATATTAAAGCTTACAAAGTATTCAACAAAAGGACTATATGTGTTGAGGAGAGTGTACATGTATTATTTGATGAAACTAGCTCCTTGATTGAGAATGACGTACATGATGAAGATTTTTATCTTGGACTTGCAAGAAAAGACAATGGTAAGATGCTTGAAAATGAACTATTCACTGAAGTTAATGGTAAGGAAAGTGGGCAGGAAGTAGACCAATCAGGGGGAGGCCTGACTGACCCTGATATGGACTTCTCTGACTGATCTGGAACAGGCTTCCAACCTGATCCCACACCTGTTCCTGCAAACAGCCAGGAGAAAGTGAAAAGCAGATCTATGGATCCTTTCACTTCACGACCCTGGAAACACCAAAGCTCGCACCCTTTTGACTAAATTATTTCTAATATTAATACAGGGGTGCAGACCAGATCTAAGCTCAGAAATTTTAGTGTCTTCTATGCCTTTTTATCTCACATCGAGCATAAGAATGTTCATGAAGCTCTTGCAGATTCTGACTGGGTTATAGCCATGCAAGAAGAGCTTCATTAGTTTGAAAGGAACAAGGTCTGGCATGTTAAACCACAGCCTAAGGACAGAACAATTATTAGAACCAAGTGGGTGTTCAAAAACAAGTTAGATGAGTTGGGAACAGTCACTAGGAACAAGGCCGTGCTGGTGGTCCAAGGTTACAATCAAGAAGAATGGATTGACTATGAAGAAACGTTTGCACCTGGAGCAAGGTTAGAGGCTATTCGAATCCTGGTAGCCTTTGCAGCCCACATAAAGATCAAGTTGTACCAAATGGATGTCAAGAGTGCCTTCCTTAATGGATATCTTAAAAAAGAGGTATATGTAAAACAACCTCCCGGTTTTGAAAGTCCTTATTTTCCTAACCATGTTTTCAAACTTGAAAAAGCACTTTATGGTCTAACATAAGCTTCTAGAGCTTGGTATGAATGATTGTCAAGTTTCTTAATTGAGAATGATTTTCAAAGAGGCAATATAGATAATACCTTGTTTCTCAAATCTAAGGGGGAACATTTTTTAATTGTCTATGTATATGTCGATGGCATTATATTTGGTGCAACCAACAATGATTTATGTGATGAATTTTCAAAATTGATGAGGAGTGAGTTTGAGATGAGCATGATGGGTGAGCTTAATTTTTTCCTAGGCTTACAAATTAAACAAACCTTAAACGAAACTATGATCTGTTAACAAAAATATGTCAAAGAACTACTTAAGCGGATTGGGATCGAATCGGCTAAGCCCATGGACACTCCTATCTCTCCTTCCACCAGATTGGTAATGGATGATGGAAGTCCTTCAGTTAATGAAAAATCATATAGGGACATGATAGGGTCACTCCTATACCTAACCACTAATAGACCTAACATTGTTTTCAGTGTTGGTCTGTGTGCCCATTTTCAATCAAATTCAAAAGAAACACACTTGAAAGCTGTAAAAAGAATTTTTAGATATTTGAAAAACACCTTTGATCTAGCACTACGGTATCCACGTGGATGCAACTTTGACCTCATTGGATATGCTGATGCTGACTATGCTGGATTTCTAGTTGATAGAAAAAGCACCTCGGATATGGCTACTTTTCTTGGGCCCTGTTTGGTCACTTGGTCTACAAAGAAATAGAACTCAGTTGTCATGTCCACAGCAGAAGCCGAGTATGTAGCAGTTGCTTCTTGTTGTGCTCAATTGTTGTGGATACGGTAACAACTCAAGGATTTTGGTGTTGACACGGCATGCATTCCCATATTTTGTGATAATACAAGTGCAATTAACATTGCCAAAAATCCATGTCAACATAAAAGGACTAAACATATTAATGTTCGTCATCACTTCTTAAGAGACAATGTAGAAAAGGGCTTGATTTCAATGAACTTTTGTGCCACTAATAAACAAATTGCCGATATTTTTACCAAGACACTAACTAGAGATCAATTTGAAAGGAATAGGCTTGAATTGAGTTTGATTAAAAGAACTTGAACGAACTTCACCAACCTCCAATGATTGATTAGTAAGGTCTTAAGCTAAATAAATTAATTCAATGGATGCATTCAACTTGTTGTGCAGTTAATTGCATATGTGAGGAATCTGATATGGCTGACAGTCGTTGAGGTCTAATGATACTGCCCTTGTTGTCCTTTGGCACCGAGTATATAACAGTCAAGAACAGGCGCTAAGAATAGGTCGGACCACTGGTTGTATCATATGTTATCAAGATACCATATTCTTACGTGTGTGGGAATTGGATTTTTCCTTCATTACACCTCCTCTAAAAGCTACAGCTCTTCCCAAGGTGTAATGATCACTTGGCATGCAGATTTCTTCTCTCTCTCTCAAACCGGCAGCCGAAAAAAGGGGAATTTTTTTTTGTCAACCCTTTTCATATCACTTTTCATTTCCCCAACCATCTTCCCTCCTTCCCTCAAGAACACGACCTTCCTCTTCCTCCTACAACTCACTAAACCTTAAACCTCCTCCCCCACTAGCTCTCCAAATGGCACGCACCCATGGCAATGGCACATCCTCTGGTCGCAAGGCACGTCACCCACGCTCACTTCAAGCCAAGAAATCAAGAAAAAGGGAAAGACAATTACTCGACATACTGAAGGCGCCACCACCATCGCCGGCGGCGGATACCCTGGTGCCCACTTATGGTATTTGGGCAGGGATGCAATCTTGCAGACTCTATGGACATGTACCTTACTGACCTTCTCGATCGGGGAGAGCCCATTAATTTGCCTGCTATCATGATTAGTCACATTGGACGAATTGCCAACACTTCCAGAAGCTATGATCTGGGCTATGGTTTTCTTTTGACTTCGGAGTTGGAGGCTCTGGGGATCCCTTTGCAAAAGAGAATAGGCTTTCAGGTAACCGATGAAATAGGGAGCAATACTTTACTTGGGTGTGGGTTCCAGATTAAGAAGAGTGATGGAACCGTGTTAGAACAAGGACCCAAAACACCCTTTGGCCCTGGTCCCCGTCCTGGTTCTAGTACGGTAGCACCGTCCAGCACTACCACGGTTGCGACTCTCGCCCAAGATCAGCTCCATCTGACGGAGGAAATTGCTGAAGTGAAGCAAGCACTGACTAAAGAAAAGGCCTTGAATGCGCAACGCCATGAGGATATTCTTCATGCCCTCTCTGCCCTCATGGCCAAACTTGCTCCATCCTCCTCTTCTCCCTGATTCATCTATGTTTTTCTTTGCCCTGTTTCTATCAACTGTTCAATTTTCTGTTGGGTTAATCTTGATTCTGCATGTGATTGACAGTGGTTATATCTGTTTTTAGTTTGGTTTGGCTATGCCATGCCATTGCTTGCCTTTGATGTTGTGTATTTGGGCATAACTGAGATGGCCAATACCATTATGTACCGTATACTTGACTGTATCATGGATTATTTTCCCTCATTACCCAGTGGTGGTGAGTGCATCCCCACTGAATTTATGCATGTGGCCTCCTAGACCTCTTTCGATGATGTCAAAAACGAGAAGAGCGTATGACCATGTTCCAATTAAATTAGCCTGTTTAAGTTGACCTCCTATTCTTATGTATCTCTCATGTGTGATCTACATACTCTGAACTGAGTTTAGCACTAATGTTTTTGCCCTCTGATGTGTCTCACCTTTGATGGTAATTTGGTTTGTCATCATCAAAAAGGGAAAATTTGTTGAATCAATCTTATATACGGCTTTGATGATGACAACCCAAATGTGCTAATTATGTTTGGCTTGAGTTGACTGCTAGAATCATGTGATAAGACAAATTGCAAACATCCTGGAGATCAGTTCGAAATATCATGCTTGAAGTTATGGGATAAAATTGTATGTTGAAAGCAACAGAAGTTGCAAACATCCTGAAGAATAGGTCGAACAAACTGAAATCATCAAAGTGGATATATGTGCACGTGATCAGCAGAGTACAAGAGTATTTAGAGTCTTAGGACTAAGTACTGGTTATAGATTCTTGTTAATATGCCAACGAAGAACTTGACTCAATAGCCACCTTGAAGGAATTATTTAAGCTGACTCAGAACACTGCTTAGAACAATTGAGCAAACAGGTTTGCAGTGCTCTGAGGGCAGCGAGTGCAAAAATTGGTTTTTAAAGATTTTCAAGAGTTTTCCTACTGTCAAAATTCCTAATATATTTAGGATCGATTTTCTGATTATATTGTGTTTTAGAAAGAATAATTTCCTAAATAATATTGGTCTCCTAAAAAGATTTTTCAAAAGATTTTATCTTATCTTTTAAGATATGATTTCCTAAAAAATATTGTTGAGAAATTTAATTCCTATTATCTGCTGAGTATTTTCAGAGTTATTATGAAAATCAAATCCTTGCGTTTTGTGGGTATATAAACACTCACTTCTCATCTCTTCAAAACGGGTTTTTCAAGGCAAACATCGAGTTTTTTGTGAGCTTATTCTCTGAGTGAAAAACCTTTAAGGAGTGTGCTAAATTGAGTCATTCTTTCTAGCATAATAGGATTTGTAAGTGTACCTTACATTCAGCTTGGTTAGAGGCATAAAAGTAAGGTGTTCTTATATTCTTTTCTATCATCAGTTAAGTTTAGAGTGTGTTCAAGTCTTGAGAGACTTTGGACGTGTTGTGTGACTCATTCTCAGGTGGAGAAGAGTTACGTGTGTATAACTAGAGCCTCGGGGGAGACTAAGTTATGTGTATGACGTTGTCACGTGTGTTACATAGTGTAACGAACTTGGCCCGTGTTGGTGAAAGTGTTTATTGAAATCCTACTGAGGTAGGTCGTGGTTTTAACACCTCCATTGGGCTAGAGGCGGTTTTCCATGTAAAATCTTGTGTTTCCTTTATTTCCACATTCAATGTTTTGTTTCTGTCTTACTGCAAACATCTCTCCCAACAGGTCTAATGAGTGTTCTGAAACAAAACGAAAAAAATTGAAAGACACAATTCCCCCCCCCCCTCCTCTTGTGTCCTTGTGTACCTTAAAACCTAACAATTAATAAGACTAATAGGCAAAGAGAACTGATGAAATTAAAGCCTAAAATATAACCAACCAAACAATAAATTACAAGGTCACAGACAAAATAAACCAAACCAATATCATATCCAAAATACCTCTTGCAGGTTCTGTCATATAAAACAAGAAATACCAAGGCAAAATGATATGATATCCCATGATTCAAGCTTACTGATACCAATAGGCCAAGCTAGCAACAACTCACAATAAATTAAACTATGAGTTTGTCTTCAACAAGGTAAATTATATTACATTACTACTCCAAACAAAATTCCCAGCAATTGGATCATAATCTAGCACCATAACATTGCACACATTCGATAAACATTGCACAGGTTTAGATGACCACAAGACAAGACCAGAAGATACCACAGCAAGACCACAAGCCCAGCTCACATCCGATAAACATTCGATCAAGAGCACAGCAACACAAGACCAGCTCGGCACATACACATTACCATATCATCATCTTGACAATAGCACAGACTGTTCAATTATAAGGGATACAACAAAAACACAATTTCAAAACATACATAACTACAACAAGGCCATAAACATTGAACAAGTTTAGATGACCATTGCACATCAACAACTCCACATATGACCATCAATTCCACAGGATCTAGCAGGCCCAATGTGTGAGAGAAAGAGAGGGAGAGAGAGCGAAGAGAGAATGAGAAGAAGAAGAAGAAGAAGAAGAAGAAGAAGAAGAAGAAGAAGAAGAAGAAGAAGAAAGAAGGGGGGAGAGGAAAAAACAAAAGGGGGATCAAGAAAGAAAATTACCTCAACCATTTATCGTGGAATATAAAGTCTTATGAGATCAAAAAGCTCTTCTCTAATATTATTCTCCCTCTCAATTGCTTCTTGTTTCCATTTGTTCTCTCTCTACAGCTTCCTTCTGCATATGCTCTACGTTTGTTTCCAGCTCCAAGTTGGTAGCTTTCAGCTCACCAAGTTCACCATGCAATGCAGCCTCCCTCTATTGTAGTTGTTGTAACTAGCAGTGAGCTCGACTCTTATCTGGTTGGATTCCCCTCCATTTCCACCTTTTCTAGGTGGCACTGGTGCAGGCCCAAGTCCTCTATGATAACCAGGTTTCTCTTTGAGAACTTCAACATAAGCCTCCTTTAGAGAAAGACTGTCAATACCATGCTTTTGAATCTGATCCTCATGCAACTTCTTGCATTCCTCATATTTAACTTCTCCTTCAGGATCCCATTTTCAGTCTTTATGCCTAGTTTACAACATGAGGTAAATAGTGTCTATGTTAGCTCCTAATTTCTCATGTATAAGGAGGGGGTAATTGTATAAAAAGATAAAAAAATGCAGACTTTTTTGTCTTCTCCCAGAGAAGCACATATGGAGGGGCTTGTGGAATTTCTATAGTTTGCTCTTTAGTGGGATCTTGTGTTGAGTCTTTGGCCAGAGTATACAATGGCATTATCTACAACACAAAAAACTTTAGTTAACAAAATTTAATGGTGTATAATCATAAGAAAATAAATAAGACATGCTAAACACACCTCGTCGTGATAAATTCTAGTAGTTGACTTTGCACCATTTGAAGGCTTAATCTTCTGACTCAACCTATTGCTCCAATTTTTTTCACTTACACGCTGCAGTAGTGAATACATTAAAATCGTAAGCAAAGACCCAACCTTGTACTAACAAGTAATCTTAGAAACATACTGATGAACACTGATCATGCGCAGACCACCCCCCCCCCCCCCCAAAAAAAAATTCGATCATGCAAAACCTGTTGCTTCGGATCAGCCTAATCTAGCCAATTCTGTTTATCTCTATTCACTTCTGGAGGCTTATTCTTAATTACTTCGGCTACAGTCTTTCCTGCAAAATGTTCCTCCTTCAGCCTATATCGCCAACCTCTAAACAACATCATGCATTGCAATTCCACAGCACGAGCCACATCAATGCCTTGAGCTTCTGGTGGAAAATTCCACTCCGCCTGCATATTATAAATTCATTACATAGCAGGCATTACAATTCATTATTATCCAACCTTAGTTTTCTTGCATGAGTTGTATGAAACAATCTAACTCCAACAACATTACAATTTAAACTCAAACTACACATAACTACTCATTCTTACCTAAATTTTGTCAAATAATCTTTTCTTAGCATCTTAATCCATTCTTGCCCAATTCCTATAACAAAGTGGCGGAAAATGAATCAAGTGGTCTAACTAAAAATATTTTTTATGATACATATATATTAATTCTACATGTGTATGCAAAAGGTACCTTGCATCTAGCGGGCAGAACTCCTTCACCCATTTGCTACACTCACTAATAAAGCAGTTGGTATTTTTACCAACGCGTAGCATGTCCTCTGTTATTGTAGCAAAAGGCTTAACATTGGGATTTTTCTCCTGTTCACTAAGGGATTGCAGGCCTCTTGTTGGCCCACGCTTGCGACTTACATAGTTATAAATGAAACAATCAGATTTTATTAATTTAAACAAAGGCAGCACCTATGCTTTAGCCTTCTATACTTCGCTTGGCCAGCTTCTTTGGGTTACTACAGTCAAGTCTAGTAGTATACAACATTAGGCATCTGCAAATCAGAGGACAAGGACAAGGAAGCAGGAATAAGCACCTTTTCGAAGAGCTTAGTCAGCCCTACGCTTCTGTCGATAAGTGAGAGGGGGTTCGGAAGCCTGCAATTGATTATCTCCCCCATGTGCCCCCATTGCCCTGCACAATCCATAGTTAATCATCCATATGATAAAAAAAATTATGACAACTTTAAACACTTATGGCAACAAATGTATGCATATACCTCTTGGCAATCCTATTCATTATCACTATCATTCTTTGAATCATCCTCTTTAAGGTCGCTGTCAAGGGAATCTATGTCTGATTCTCTATCTGAAAACTCATCCTCTTCATCCTCACTCACATTAACCTCCTCATCTTGAAAATAAGTATGTTGGATAATGGTAGTATCCACTAAATCCATATCAATTAAGTCTGGCTCTACATCATTTCTAACAAGGGGGATTTCTTCATCAACTTCCTCTGGAACCATTGTCCATTGTGGTTCATTATCCGCGTTTTCCCATAATGATTCATCCATGTTGTCAACGTCCTCAATATTAGGAAAATCAAAAAAGTTTCGCGGATTTACTTTGATAAACATTCTCCATTGTGGTTCATTATGAACTACAGCATAGAACACTTGACGACTTTGGTAAGCCAATGCAAAAGGTTCATTTGTTTGTAACCTACGAATGACATTAACAAGTGTTGTGCCGAACTTGTCCCTTTTTATCGCTCTTCCCTCAATGTAAACATCAAACCATTTACATTTGCATAATACAACTCTAGAACTTGTTCGATCTTTAAGGGCATCATACTCTAGCACAATTATTTCTTTTAACACACCATAAAAGTCCTTTTCACCTCTTTCAGTTTCCCCTTCAACTACAACACCACTATTTTGAGTTTTTCTTTTTCTTTGACACTTTTTTGTATGGAACCTAAATCCATTAATCACATAGCCTTCATAACTACATACACCTTTCATTGGACCTCGTGCTAAACACACCAATTCTTTTGTCACTCTTTCATCCCCTTCATTCCAAAGCTTTACAACCTAGAGATAAATACAAACATTAAGAAAAAAATATTGACATATGTTTCAAAATGAAATTTTTGGTTACGTCGGATTGTCTTACTTTATTCTCAAACCATTCTAAAAAGGCAATTCCTTGCACATCAATGGCATTTTCATATTCACTGATAATTTAAACTCAAGGTTAGTAACTACGAAAATAAAATAATTTCATATTGTAGTTATATATTATTTCAACTTGTTGTCTACTAAGCACACTTACTCAAAAAAAGGTTCAGCCGCACTGCAATTTTTCAGGACATAAAGTCGAGCCAATTGCCAATCTTCAAAGCTCAATTGTTTAAAACTTGCCTTCCTAATTAGCTTTCCCGCCTTCCCAAAGATAGATAACTGATAGGGAAAGTTTACCTCCTCAACCTCATTGCGGTCCAAACGATTAAATTTGGTCCCTGTCATGGTCAAATATCTAGAGCAAAAGGTTAAACATTCATTTTGAATGTAACTCTCTGCAATACATCCTTCAGGATGAACTGTGTTACGCACATCACCTTTATATGTACACATTTTCCTAGCAAGACAAAAAACCATTGAATTATCTTTACCTTTAAATTAACAAAATGTCATGCGGGAATTTAAGGACACGTATTACCATTCACCTCGGTACATCCAACAATATTGCACAGGCCCAGCCAATCTAGCTTCAGTTGTGATGTATCTGCTGATGACCAAGCTAGGGTTCACTAGAATACAACTAGCACAACAACCAAAGGAAGATAACATCAAGGGGAAACCAAGGGAAAGTGGGTACATATCATGATGGTTGTGAAGCATCAAGCATGTGAGGGAGGAATGGTGCTTAGAATGAAGTGATTCTAAGTGGGAAAACAAAGGTTCTTTGGCGTGAGGGGATGTATAACACAAGGGATGAATGGAACCAAGCCAACCAAGGCAAGAACTAAACTCAAACAAGCAATATTGCACGGCCTTAGGGGTGGCACGGTCGTGCCCTTAGGCACGGGTAGGTCGTGCCACTTTGCTGCCCACTTTGCCTAGCATGCTTCAATGTGCACGGTTTGAGGTGTTTTGTGTTTTGGTTGGAAGCTAAGCCAAAGGGGGGATAGCCTTAGCTTGGATTAAGCATGGACATGTATGTGGGAATGGTTATGGATGTGTGAAATGGAAAAAAGAATCAAAGTAAGAATCACTAACTTCAAATTAAAGCTAGCAAATCCACTTTAATCCTCTTTGAAGCACCTTGAGTATAGCATCGGTTTTGATAGAACTAAACTTAGGCAAGGATACAGAAACACCACCAAGCTAAGTTTAGAGCCCTTAAACAAAGTGTTAAGATACAGAAACACCACTTAACATTTGCTTAAGACTCACTTGATCACCACCTTAATTGGCCTAATTAAGGATAAGCAAGTAAGAGTTTGAAGGAAGAAAGCACAAATGCTCTCAATCTGATTTTATCATTCAAAAGGGGGTTGGTTTCTTTGCCTTGGCCGTGTGGTACCTTAAATAGGAATCCATGACCTTTCTAGCTAGCAAAACAAACACCTTACTACCTTTCTTCATGCTTAGGAAAGGTATTAACACTAATTACAATCGGTTAGAACATAAACTAGATTACAAGCTTTCTAAACTAATCTAATACATCAAGATACAAAGTAAAACTATGTCTAACTTATTAATACATTAATTAACACCTAAACTAAGCTTAATACAAGCTGACTTTGCTGCTGAATTCTCATTGGACAGCCCAAAAGGCATTACAGCTGGCCAATAGGGAGCAAGCAACACATTGCCACCAATCTAGCCCTCATTGGTTGTTCTTCTCTAGGTAGTAACCAGCCCAAGGCACCTTGGGACGTGTATCAAACCTTGAGGGGCGTGCCTAGATGCATTCAAGTGGAGAAAACCGGCTGGAGGTTTAAAAAGAACCAGTTTATACAAAACCGGGTTCAGGGGCAGTTTAGTCCGATTTTTGTAGCAATTGGTAAGCTTAGGAAAAGTGTTATTGATTTGATTTTCAGACCATGGGGGGTTATTTTAGGATGTGCATAAACCCCCCCCCCCCCAAACAAAGAAATCAAGGTTTGGACATATTTAAGTACGGTAATTAGGCTTAAACATTTTACCGCGCAGATTAGGGCCTAATCTGACCGGTTTGGAAAAACACCTTGTTTCTTCATCCTCCTGTGGGTATGATTGAAAACTAATGCTTGAACCTGAAAGTAGACATTCTGAGGATTCCAAAAATGTATAAATTCATCACTTAAGCATTAGTATAGCTTAAGTTATGACTTAATCAAAACGGGGTTGTTTCTAGTTTGCTGGACAGTTTTGACACATCTTGGTAAATGGATGATTTGAACGACCAAATGAATTCCAAATTGGATGCAACTTGTCTTGTTGGAAAGCTGACATCTTAAAATTGAAATCCATGCAAAAACATCAAGCCTAAACCATGAAGATGATTGTCGAATTCTGCTTGCAAAAAAGGGTCAGTGTTGGATTCTTCCCTTTTGTCCTGCAATGAAATAACTAAAACAAAGCTTGGATGATTTAATCACCCTTTAGCCAGCATATTAACATGGTCTTATTGATTTGATTCTTTCTAATCAAAGGGCATGGAGAGATCTCCATCAAGTTGCCAAACGGACAACCAAGTGGACCATAACATCAAAGAATGCCGGAACAAATATACGCTCTAGTTTACATAGAGTGATCGCTATACTTTTCTCCATTTGCTCCAACACATTCACAGTTAAAGTCTCTGAACACGACTGCTTGAAATACCTGCTAAGTTCCACAAGGGGTTCAAGGACTTTATCATCCACAATACCGCGAAAGGCAGGCAAAAGCAAGTCTTGCATGAATACATGACAATCATGGCTCTTCATTCCCAAAATCCTTCCATCCTCTGGTGTCACACATCGTGAAATATTAGAAAAGTATCCATCAGGAACAGATAACTTCGCTAAAAATGTAGCCACTTGTCTCCTTTCGCTCAAGGTTAAGTTGAATGGTGCTTTAGGAACTTCGTACTTGCCTCCTACCAACTTAGCTCTTAACTTTTCATGCATTTTCATGGCAACAAGATCCAATCTAGCATTCAGTGAGTCCTTATTCTTACCAGGTATGTCGAGCAAAGTTTCTTGTATATTGTCACAAATATTCTTTTCTATATGCATTACATCTAAGTTGTGACGAATTAGAAGATGCCTCCAATAAGGAAGTTCAAAGAAGATGCTCTTTTTTTTTTCCATTGGTGTACCAAATACCTTTCACCCCTTTTTCTCTTTCCCTTCGCATCTTTCCCGAACACATTCTCAACACCACTAAGCTCATCCAAAATGTCATGCCCGGTAAGTGGAACAGGATGATGCCTTCTCTCTACACTCTTATTAAAAGATGTCTTATTAACCCTCCATTTATGATCTGCTTCTAAAAACCTACGATGACCCATATAGCACCATTTTTTCCCATGACTCAATCTTTCTGAACATGTATCTTTATGACAATTAAGACAAGCAAGAAGCCATCTTAAGTTCCAACCAGATACATTTGCATATCCTGGAAAATCTTGAACAATCCATATCAGCACCCCAAACATATCAAACAATTCTTGGCTATAGGCATCAAATGTCTTTACTCCAACCTCCCACAACACCTTTAGTTCATCGATTAGTGGTTGTAAAAACACACCCATATTGTTCCTTAGAGCTTTGGGCCCTGGAATTAACAAAGATAGCATGAAATTTGCACTATCCATACACATCCAAGGAGGCAAATTGTATGGTACCAACATTATTGACCATATACTATACCGACTACTAATTTGGGCCCCTGGATTAAATCCATCAGTAAACAAAGCCAACTTTACATTTCGTGGATCTGACGCAAAGTTAGCATATAATTCATCTAAATGCTTCCATGCCTTGGAGTCCGCTGGATGTCTCATTTTCCCATCATTAGAGCTTCCCTCTTTGTGCCATCTTATATGTTCCGCAAGCTTCAAGGACATGAACATCCTTTGAAGCCTAGGGATTAGTGGAAAATGACGAAGGACTAATTGCGGCACTTTCCTAACCTTTGACATGTCATCGTCATCGGTGTCAATATGATCATCGCCTCGGACACTGGCCTTTTCTTTCCATCTTGAAGCATCACATTTAGGGCACTTATCTAAACCTTTATTTTAATTCCAATGCAAAATGCAATGGTTAATGCATGCATCAATCTTCACATAATCCAACCCTAGAGCTCTCGTATACTTCTTAGCTTCGTAAGAATTTTGAGGAAAGCTTTCATCATAATTAAGTCCTCTATGAAGTGCCTTAAGCAACATCGAAAATGATTTATCACTCCATTTACAACTCACTTTAATATGAAGCAATGTGATAAGAAACTCCAATCTGGTAAATGTCTTATAACCAGGATATAATGCTGTCTCAATATCTTCCTTCAGTTTATAAAACTCCTTAGGAACCTCATTGCTACCTTCTCCACTCTCTGGATTGTTCGTAGTATTCTCAGGGTTGTCATAAGTAAACACATTTGTTGCCTCACATAGTAATGGAGCCATATCATCATGAGCAAATAAACCACCACCTTTATCTAACAATTCATCATCCATCTCATCATCACTACTATTAACTTGTTGCTCACTTTCTCCATGATGTATCCATGGATTATAATCCCTTAGTATACGTCGGACTATCAAGTGATTGTGAATTGTGCTTCGATTTTGGAACAAATGCAAATTACAATGAACACATGGAGACCTCATCTCTGTTCATTCTTCCTTACCACCGAAAGCATACTCCAAAAATTGATTAACTCCCATTATATACTCGAGCTTTTTTCTATCTCCCATTCCCCTATGATTCATCCAACTTTGATCACTATCCATCTTTCAAGTAACTGTTACACAATCAAAAGCAAACACATCATCTCAACGTTGAGCAAATTTCGTAATGTTTGTCTCTTTGCCCCCCTTAACAAAAGCAACAATGCAAGCAATATCAATTAATAATGTAACCTAACATAGCATTAATAAGGCTTCACATGTTATTAGCCAAGAATGTAAGCATATAAATAGTTTTAAAGTTAAATGTAAATTTTTTATTGCATTATTAGGTGTGAATTAAGCATAATTACCTAGACTAAATGGCTAATAGGGAATATATTCTAAAACCTAGCTTAAACCAAATCCTCGTCTATAAACATAATGCAAATAACGTTATCTCACCTCCACAGCTCAAGTCCAAGTATCTCTCTGTAGAAAAGACGGTGATAAATGCACCAAGGAACAAAAAGAAGTTACATATTAGAAGAGACCATGGTCATACCTGCAGGGCACCAAAGGTATAAGAACAAAGGATAAAGGTCGAATCCTCTCAATTATTAGAAACTCTATTGTGTTCTAAACAGAACTATGCTATGCTTGCAGCTAAGATTGCTTCCAACTATTCATGAGCCCATACATCCTTCAAATGTTGAAATTACAAGCCTTAATTTCATTATTATCACTTAAGAATAATAAGAATTCCAAACAATCACCAATCCAAAACGAATTACTCATCTCGAACCACTTTACTTTCAATGGTTTTCGGGCATGACAAGCTAATACACCTCCAGCTGGCTGTGGCCAAATGCAGTAGCACTAGAAAGCAAATTGAAATGCAGAAAAAGATGACTGTGAATACAGTGACTGTGAACAATGTATGCCATCAACACCCAGCACGATAACTAATAAACAACAACAGATGAATATGCGAATAATTTTTATGGAAGAACTCACACACACCACAGTACACAATCAATGTTTGGAAGAAATGGGATTTGGGTAGTCAAGCTTGTGAGTTTAATAGAGTTCATTCAAAATGTTCCAAAATCAGCCATATGGGGGTGGGAAAGAAAACATTTATACTATATATAAAAGCAATGTATTTCTGACGTGGCTTTTTCCTCCACTGTCAAAAATTAGAACTTCTGGACCATCGGATTAATCCTCACTTCAGTCTCATCCGTCCATATTCAGTAATTAATTCAGAACCAAATAAAACTTAACAAGAAAAATATAATCGTTTATTACAGATACATAAAAAGGAAATACGAATAAGATTGTTTTATTACAGATACATAAAAAGGAAATAAGAATAACATTCACAATTAATCTCCTTCCAACAGGAATTCATTACCCTGCAATCAAACTTATTTCAACGTAAAAAAATTCACAAAACCCTTCTGTTCTGAAGCCCTTCAATCTGATTTATAAGACTTCCAATTCTCCGGTCAGTCTCTTATTTCTTTTTTTGTAATTGATTTTTTGGTATTAATGTCCAGAAACATGCTAATAGCTATTTTTTCTTGCCTAAAAGGCTTCCAATCCTCACGTTTAATGCCCATAAACACGTTATTTCGTTTTTGTAATTGATTTTTTCGTATTAATGCCCAGAAACATGTTAATGCCAATAAACATGTTTGTGTGTGTATGTGTTTGTGTGTTAAACTCATGCCCAACATGTTCCCAAATCTAGATTCTATATGTAGTGTCTGGACCCGTGCTTTCGTATCAATTTTTCATGCCCAACACGTTTAACGGCCACATGTTGAACTTTCCTATAAATTTGGTATTACACTACATATAGATGTCGTTAAATTCATGTCGAACATGTTCCCAAATCCATATTCAAACCAAAATTCCTAACCCCCAACACCCTTCTGCCCGAATCTCCACATCGGCTCTGAAAACGAAAACAAAGGAAACTAGGAAACAGAAACAAAGAAAATTAGGACCATACCCATCAGAAGGCACCGGGGAGGGGTGGTGCGTGACCGCCACGCTCCGCCGACGAAGGTCGTTTCACAATCTTCGTCCTCCCAAAACCCCGTATCATCGCCAATATACTCAACCATAAAAAGAAAACCGGAGAAACGCACTGGGGAGGTGGCGCGTGAACGTCACGCGCCACCGAAGAAAGTTGTTTTAGGATCTTCTTTTTCCGAAAACCCCACATCATCGCCGATCTACGCGGCCATAGAAAGAACACCGGAGAAACGCCGTCATTGCAAGCACGTACGCACACGCGCCGCCACCACAGCGGCACGTTGTGCGCATGGTTCCTTTCTCATGCTCGGTTTCGGCAGATCTACACAACGGCGGTAGTGGTTCTCATTCGAATTTCGTAGATCAAGGCTCGTGGGTTTTTTTGGGGGGGTTGGCAGTGTTTTGGCATCACTTGGGTGGTTTTCAAGTCAATAAACCGGCGGTGTTTCTGGGCATGGCGTACATGGCCAGGCCAAAGTAACAGAGAGCTTTCGAGAGGCAAGCAGAGAGGAGAGGGCAGGCAAAGAGGAGAGAAAGGGACAATTAGGAGAGAGAGAGTGAAGACAATTAGGAGAGGATAGAGAGAATGAGGCACGGCAAAGAATTAGAATAATGAGGCAGACAAAGAATGAGGCAGGCAAAATTGCAGATCCATATATATACTATGGGGACTTCATTCCCCTACCCTCAACACTTCAAAGCCAAATGAAAAGAAAAAAACAAAGAAAAAAATCTGAGCTTCAGATTACAAGCCTAATGATGAAATTATAAACACCATAAGAAGAAAAAAAAAAGATACATATTTCAACAATTATTAAAGGACAATGAGGCAGGCAAAGATGCCTCACTTCAACCTGTGGTTCACACATCAACATGTATGGGTGAACTTTGATAATTGGAAATGAAAAGCAATTGACCAATGTTATGAAAGCTCCAAAATGACTATTCTTTAGGCTTTTGTTGAATATTAGTGATGATTGCAAACGCATGAAAAATTGAAAATGAAAGCTTTTGATAATTGACCAATAACAATGATAGAAGTGCTAAGGAGTATTTCAATTTACTATTCTTTAGGCTTTTTGTTTAATATTGCTAAGAAAGTTTAAAAAATTATAATATTCAATTTAAATTTAGATTAGTTGTTTTTTGATTAAAAACTCTCCCAATTTTTAAAGTTAAGCCTATTTTTTGAAAAAAAATTACAACAGTTGTACGATGAAATTTACATGGATATTGCATGATATAGTCTTCTTTTATATCCAATTAAGTCTTCTATATCCATTTTTCTCCCCCTCCCTCCCCCACTAATATATTGATCCTGAGATAATATTAATAACTAATGTTTTCTGCCTTTTTGAATAATATTAATTCCTAGGTGATTATCGAATCTCTTTGGCCATTGACCTTTGGAATTTTCAAGTACTTTCAATATATATACATATAGATTACCATGTATCAAATTTTGTCTATTCAATTATATATTCTACTCTTTTTGTATCTATTTATAAATGTTGTGATTTCGCTATCAAATATAACTATATTACATTATGTCTTTCATGTTTAATATTTAAATTTTGAATTTTGATTTGCTAAATGTAATTTATTTCCTAAATCAAACTCATTCCCCCTCAAAGTAAAAAAGGAAACCAAATAAAAAAAATGCAACAAAAATAAACAAAGGTTAAATCAACTAAAAGTAGAAATAAAATCACATCGATTTATTTCATTTAGTACCTCACTAAACATAGAAAAAAAATTACAAAGATCAAATTATATAAGAAATAAAAGAAAATACGAAAAGCAATATGAAATTAAGATCAAATTATATAAAAAACGATAAATACAAAAATTAAAAAATTAAAAATTAAAAAATTAAAAAATAAAATTAAAAATTAAAAACTTCAAAATTTTAAAATTTTAAATTAAAATTTAAAAATTTAAAAAGTTAAAAAATTTAAAAATTAAAAATTGAAAAATACTAAATACTAAATACTAAATAAAAAAATAAAAAATAAAAAATAAAAAATAAATATAAATATAAATATAAATATAAATAAATAAATAAAATAAAAAAATAAAATATGAAATTATCGTACTTTGAAATTGTTTTATTTTAGTAAAAAATAAAAAATAAAAAATAAATTATTAAATTATTAAAATCTATACTATATATAAAAGCAATGTTGTGATGATGTGGAATTTTCTTGCATTCTCATTAATTAGAGATTTCGAACCCTTGGATTCATTCTCTCTCCTCATCACAACCGTCCGATTGTTGAAAATAATTAATATATAATTTTCAAATCTCTCACATTGTAGTAAGGGACAAAATCATTAATAAGGAAATGACCGTAAGAAAGTATAATCCTATGAAATATAATTTCATAATTGTCGAAATGAGGATTGTGGAATATTTTTTTCTAAAAAGAATTATTATGTAGTAATTAGTGATTATGAAAATTATAAAAAAAATATTCTTCTTAAATCTTTTGAATTCCTTCTATCTCCTTATCACCACTAGATTGTATAAAAAGATTAATCCCGGAAAGTATAATATCAGGAAGTATAATTCCATAATGATGGAAAAAAATCATTAACAACTAAGGAAATGATCCTAGGAAAGCATAATCTCAGGAAGTATAATTCTGTAATGATTGAAATAAAAATTATGGAGTGGCTATACCTTTAGTATTATTTTAAATAATAAAATCAAATCCCAATAAAGAATAATCCCATAATTATGGAAATATGAATTATGAAGTAGTTAGTGACAAATAACTATGGAAATTATAGATAAAAGAATATTATTCTTGAACCTTCAATATTAGTGTAAATAGTCGAGTAGTTCTTACTCATAGTTGAAATTATACATTAGAATACGTCTCATAGTTCAAATCAATTATGCCATCTTGCCCATTGCTCATGTGTGTCAAAGTGATCTTTCTTATCTCACTTCCAGATATATAATAATTATCGTTCCCTTCCTCATATATTTATTTGTATTAATTTGTTAATTCGCTAGCAAGTGACCTCCGCTTTTATAATTAGTAGTGTCAAAATGCTTGATCATATTTGGTTGAAATTTTTGTACTTTTTTGTTGTAATTCCCTCCTATATGTGGCTTAATTTTATTTTCTTGATATTTAATCTTTCACTAATTGACGTCGTCATTGATTTCTTGCTACAATTCGTAATCTCACTTTTTTAGGTGTAGTTTTTGTCAGGCTTGATTCATTCATATTCTTAATTATTTCGTCTGATTTATAACTTAGGTTAAAAAAAATTTACTTATATTATATTATATTGTATTAGTAACTTAATTGTATTTAGATTCTTTCATGTTTTATGTATGTTGTTCATTTATGGATTTTTGTTTTTTTATAAGAAAAACTCTAATAATTTGATTCTCTTCCTTGACGTTTCAAATTTTTAATGGAAACAACAATGCAAACTCTTTCACATGTATCTAAATTGTTTGGTGACCTATTTATTTACATCAATTAAAAAATTTCAAATATCTACACTACAAATTATAATATGATTTTTATAATTTACAAAAATTATTTTTAAGATATATATCAGAAATCACAAAATTTGACTTCCTTTTTTACATACGTAGATAATTGTATGGTCCTCTATATCTTCAAAAGTTTTGCTATTTTGAAAATTGAGTGAGGTGGTCCGGTTGGGGTTTAAAACAATACGGAGGGGGTGGTGGGAGATTTTATTGGGTTAGGAACCGTAGCAATATGATCAAATTGTATTAATGGGCATATGGGATGAGTTTAATATTAAAAAGTTGATCCTAATTTATAAAGTCTTTAGAACGATTTTGATTAACTTATTCACGTTCAAAATATGCCTCCAACATTAATAAATGTAATTTTTCAGTTTTCTCTTTAAAATCATCGCATACGTTCAATATTACATGCATGTTTGAATCAATATAATTTTCTATTTCCATTGTTCAGTTAGAAACTATGATGCATGCTTGAATATTTCTATTAGTTAGTTAGAAATTACGATGCATACTTGAATACTATTTCTGTATTTTTTTTTATCATAGCATACATTTAATACTGTAATGGATGCTTGAATCAATGTGACAGTTTTTGTTGTTTAGTAAAATACTGTAATGCATTCTTGAATACTATTTGTAGGCTTTTTTCATAAATCATGACAAATGTTTAAAATCATTAATCATGTCATATAGTTATTACTTAAGACACAAATCAGAAGGTAAGGTTATAGAAAATTTTAATTTCTTGGGTTTTTTTTGGGTTAAAAATCACGTGTTAATTGAGATTTTGATGGGTCCTTCTGATTTTAAGAAATAAAATAACCCCATTTTAGGTTAGCTAATCGAATGAATAAATTTGAAAATAAAATTTTTGGATTTTTAAATTATGAGTTAACTAAACAGACAGTTAGAACTCTGCGGGTAATATGCTGCAACTAATTATGATCCATGATTTAACTAGAATATCTTAACATACGTCTTTCTGCTAACTCATTATCTTTTGGACAGCTTATATAAATTGGTAGGTAGTTTCAAACTAATAGACCACCTACCGTATATGATAATTTTTATTGCGTTTCTAAATCCATCCACTATTTTCATAGTCCCCCTTTTCTAAAAAAAATAAAATTCGCTTAATTCAAATCACCTAAAATCACTAAATCTATAGTCCTAATTCTACAACTCATTTGTGTTGCAACTCATGATTTAAGTGGAACACTAACCTTAGAGAGATATGTTATCTAAAGAAGAATTCGATGATATATTTTCCAACAAAAGGCCACCTAACTTCATGATTTCAAAAGGAGGAGTCTAACCACATTATGAATGACTAATTTTGACGTGTTATAACTACATATTGAGATAACTTGAATGAAATTGTAACCAGAATAGATCTATTTTCAAAGATAAAAATCCCCTAAAAGAAACGGATACAAAAGTATATAATACTAAAAAATTCTAACTATAATAACTAGGTTTATTAAATTTTTATACTGAACATTTATTTCTACTTATAAAAATATCACTTACTAAGTAACTTATTTGTATCTTCTTTTCTAGATAATAATAGTAACTATGTGTCTTTTGTAAAATACTTATTATCTATTTTATAAATCACCGTGCGAAGTACGGGTCTATACTAGTATTTTCAATAAGAAAGTAAACACATAAGCTGGACAAGTGCCCATACAAAACTAAGAAAGAAATGATAATTAAAGTGACAGAGGTCAAAAATTCAATGGAACAATGACAGATGAGGGTAAGGAGAAGTAGAACACAATGGAGACAAGGAGCCACAAAATGCAAGTAGACAATACGCTACAAAGGTCAAAGGAGAATACTAGCATGATTAATGGACCAAATGTCCATAAAGAAAAAGGGTACTTACCTTTTCCAGATTTACTACTGATGGAAGCTACAAGCTAAGACCAACTGCCACCTATATCATAAGGAACGGAAATCCTCAGTGAATTGATAGAAAAGTTATCATTTTAATCAAAACGACACATGACAAATTGCATACTAAAGCTAACATATCATCCATGTGCAGAGCATTACGCAAACGCACATTGAAGAGCATTACACAAACGCGCATTGAAGATGGAATTCTGATACATAGGAAGCTAAACTTGAGAAGGATACAACATATTTCAGACAGAAGGAGTGGCTTATCAAAACTGTCCATATGCATTTACATTTTTCCCTTTTTTTTTTCCTTTCTTTGTATCCACATGATTATGCACATAACAAGCCACAACATATACAAACACAAAGTCTAAGCTACTGTCAATTACAACTGATGTGGATTCCTCACAAGCACGCAACATAAGTATCTATTCCTAAACCTGCGGTGAAGGTTTCTAACCAAATCAAGTCAACTGTACTTACTTAAAAACTACAGAGCTTGTCATCTAATGTTCATTTGCAAGGAAATTCAAGTGAAGTTTTAACAGAAGCAAAGACAAAAGTGCTTGCAGTAGAAATGTCAGTAGATAAAGGGTTGTTCACATGAAAATCAATTTGTAGCCCCTAACACAACATAGACTCTTCAAGTCTTCATCACTTGTATTCTTCCTATTTGAATTCCCTTATGTAGCGTTTGGTTGAAAGTAATGCAATCACTATGCAATGGAATCAATCATGTAATGCAATTGTTAGTGTAATGGAATTGGATAATAATTGCATTACAATGCTTGGTTACAAAGTTTTTACAAGGGTAATGGAATGAATTCATCTACAAACAGTACTTAAATTTACACGTGACGTAAAGTACTTGCAATTCAATTCGCATTTTGATTTTGCCTATTTAATTATTTGTAACTTTGTTGATAACTATCATCTAATATCTTATCATCATGATTACGATGTTTCACATGAGACTTACTTCACTCTATTTCTTCTAGATTACAATAATGTAATATTGTTTAAGTTTATCAAGTAGAGATAAGATGATGATGATAATGACGACGTGAGATAGAGACATGATGTCTAGAACGTATAAAAATGTAGTTACAATAATAGGAACATAGTCTAGGTTAAACTTTATCTAATATGGAGAGGAGAGAGAGGGGTGAGTGGGGCTTTAAAATTTTTAAAAAATGGTGTCAAAGTAATAAGATAGGGGAAGTAGAGGAGAGACAATGGGGAGAAGAGAGATAAAGTTTTCAAATATAATAGTTTATAGTTGGATAGACTTTGATTCAAAGAGATGCAATCACAATTGTTTAGGAAAAGTCAAGTAATTGAAATTGCATTGATTGAGGTAAATATGATTACAATGCAATCTTGATTACATTCCTTAATGGTAACCAAACATGGTAATGGAATCACTATTACCATTTTAATTGCATTACCACTTCGATTACATAGAACCAAACAAGCCATAAGTAAGCTTTGTTTCACTTCAACTTATTTGTTTACACCCTAAACTCATCAACTCCATCCTAAGGCCTACCACGCCACAAATTCTATGAATCAAATCCAACAAAATGTAATTCAACTCAAGAGGTTGGATCTCAAATAAATTGGGCAAAAGATACCAATTCAGCAATAAAACCTTTTTTTTCTGTATTTAAATAAGCAAAAGAAGATCAAACCAACGAGATATCAAAATCCCACTTCGGAAATCCAAAACCCAGAAAAACCCATGAACCAAATCCCCCAAAACTACCATTATACGCCATAATCTATGTGTTTTCCCCCACTACAACCAAGGGGGGGAAAGCCTGAACAACAGCAACAACCCCAACAACAGCCCTTCACCAAAACAACCCAATTCATTAATCAAATTTACAATATAAACACAACAGACAGTCTTAACTAAATGTGCAGTTTCTTTCTCCCTCTAATGTAGCGTTTGGTTGAAAGTAATGCAATCACTATACAATGGAATCAACCATGTAATGTAATTGTTAGTGTAATGGAATGGGATAATAATTGCATTACAATGTTTGGTTACAAAGTTTTTACAAGTGTAATGGAATGAATTCATCTACAAACAATACTTAATTTTACACGTGACGTGAAGTACTTGCAATTCAATTCGCATTTTATTTTTGCCTATTTTAATTATTTGCAGCTTCGTTGATAAATATCATCAAATATCTTATCATCATGATTACGATGTTTTGCATGAGACTTACATAACTCTATTTCTTATAGATTACAATAATGTAATATTGTTCAAGTTTACCAAGTAGAGAGAAAATGATGATGATGATGATGATGATGATGACGTGAGAGAGAGAGAGAGAGAGAGAGAGAGAGAGAGAGACATGATGTATAGAACGTACAAAAATACAATTACAATAATATGATCATGGTCTAGGTTAAATTTTATCTAATATGGACATGAGAGAGAGAGGGGTGAGTGGAGCTTCAAACCTTTAAAAAAATGGTGTCGAACTAATAAGAGATGGGGAAGTAGAGGAGAGACAATGGAGATAAGAGAGAAAAAGTTCCCAAATATAATAGCTTATAGTTGGATAGATTTTGATTCAAAGGTATGCAATCAAAATTGTTTAGGAAAAGTCAAGTAATTGTAATTGCATAGATTGAGGTAAATGTAATTACAATGCAATCTTGATTACATTACTTAATGATAACCAAACATGATAATGGAATCACCATTACCATTTTGATTGTATTACCACTTCGATTACATAGAACCAAACAAGCCATAAGTTTCTTTCTCCCTCTTCTTTCCCTCTCCAGGATTTTCCGGGTCCTCGGTGGCATTTCATAAGTGCCCAGAAAAATACAAAACCAATTTTTGGGGTTGTCGACCTTTTCTCACTTCCTCTATTTTTCTAGGGGTCAACATTCAGAGGGGTTCAAGCAAAATTGAAGGCACCAGTTTCAATTTCGAACAAAATCGACAGCACCACAAATCGAACAAAACCCAGTTTCAATTTCATAAAACCAGTGTTGGAGTGGTTCAAGCACCACAAAAACCATATTCAATTTCACAAAATCGATAGCACCACAAAATCGAACAAAAACCTAAGAATCGAAGAGAGGCTTGATTGGAGTGGTTCAAGCAGCAGCACCTGAGCGACAACTTCGAAGAGCAGCAACAAACTTGAACGTCGGTGACCAGTCAACGGTAGAAGCAGATTTGAAGCACCGGCACGGCGGGTCTTCAGGCACGGGCACGGCGACAACAGTTGAAGATGAGCTGCTGCGGTGAGGGCAAGTTTTTCGAGCGAATTCAGAGTGACAAGTGAATAGTGGACCCAAGTTTTCAAGTGGAACTCCTTTTGACCGACTTAGAACATCCAGTTTTCGGCGCCTAAATGCTACCGAAGGGGTGCAAAATTATTTTTATTGCCCTTTGGTACATTGAAGATGTCAAAACTTATTTGGTCGCCCTTTAACAAACTTTTCATGGCCCAATTCCTTTTTTCTTGTAGTGATTTTCATCTCAAATTTCTTTTATTTGATTCACATTTATCTCCACTACAACAACTTAATCGACATTTTTGTTACTAAAACAATTTAGTCAACTCGTCAGTAAAACAATTTCAACAGTTTGGATCGAAACCCGATCATCAGATAGAATATATTAAAACAAGCTCAAATTTAGATTTTGAGCTTGATAATCTTTCATTTGCTCAACATTTTTTTTCACAACGACAATTCAATTAATATTTTTCACTCCTTAGACAGTGTGGTCAATATTTTTCACCACTATAACAATTTCAATAGTTCGAATCGAAGCTTGATCATCGGATAAGAAATATTAAAATATGCTAAAATCCATATTTTGAGCATGACATCCCTTCTTTTGGTCAATATTTTTCTTCGCCACGATAATTCAATTGATATTTTTCGCCATTTAAACAATTCAGTTGATGTATTTCGTCATTAAAATAATTTCAATAGGTTAGATTGAAACTTCATTAACCAAGAGGAAGTATTGAAAAAAAATTCAAATATGAATTTTAAGTTCAAAATGATTTTTCATGGAAAATGATTTGTCTTGTACCAAACAACAGAAAATGTGACATGAAAATCAATTTTCCTTGGAAAATCTTTTCTACAAAAAATGATTTTTCAGGAAAACCATTTTCCTTCCAACCAAACACTACCTAAATGGTAACAAACTATTGTGTAAAATACCACAAGTGCACAGCATAGCTATAATGAGTAATCGGTAAATGCGGGTTGTATCCACAGAGAGTTGTGTTTTCAAACACTAAAGCTAACTCAAGCGTATCAATCTAGACAAATCAAAAGGTGACAAGAATAGCAGCTAAACTACTAACGTAAACAAAAAGGACTTTGATTATAATTAAACCTAAGATTAATCAACTTATTGAATCAACCTCTAACCTATTCAAGTTATGTTAGCATTCAGAGATGATTGATTACACTATAAAAGCTCCCCCAAACCCTCTTTCAAGGTTTGAAGGTTAGTTTAAATGTTCTAACTGCCTATTTTCATGGGGTTAGCCTAATTAAACTACAAAAGTAGCAACCCTAGATCAAGGTAGGATTCGAACTATTTTCATGTCTAAACACTGGTTATTCTCTCTACTGGCAGTAGACAATCAACCTCACCTTTTAGCAAAAGTGAATTGCCTCAAAATACAAATGAAAGCACTTTCAAGGATTTCATCAAACACTTGGTGAGCGTGAGAGAAAACTCTAAATCCAAGCATGAACAAGGTAGGCTAAGGCTTAAACAAGATCAATTACCCATCTCAATGGCTAGCCATAACCAAAGAACACAACTTTCGTTACAAATAATAAACAAAAAACACAATCATAACAATGAACCATCGAAATAGCAAACAAAGTGAAAAGTATGAAATTAAAGAGAGAAAGAGAAGATGAACTTAGTCTTGAATAGCGAAATCCACAATCTTGTACATGGTATACACTAATCTAGGCTAAGTTATTCTCCCCCTAACGGAGGTTTGGTGGCTAATAAAAACCCTAAAGTGGCTGAATGAGAAGTCCCCAAGATAGTCTAAAAGATGCCCTAAATAAAGTTTGAATTCTGCTTAAGTAATGCGAAACCAGGCAAAATACAGGCCCGTGCTTTGACACATAGACACCTGTGCACTTTTGTAAGTGGCAGACTGCATGGCATGCGCTTCCACAAGGCTGTCCGTGTGCAGCTTCGGGAAAGAAGATTAAAATCTGTAGGTTTCTGCACAGTTGTTCCTTATTGCACGGCTAGCCGTGCACTTTCTTGGGCACTTCAATCTTATTCTTTTTGCCCGCAAAACTTCGCCGGACCTCCTCTCTTCCTTAAAAATCATCCTCACGGCTTTTCTTTGCGTCAACACTTGTGAATTTCTCTTTTTTCTAGCAAGATTTTCTAAAATTAAGAAAAACACTTCTTTAAGCATAGTATGAACAAAAGGAAGCACATTTGACCCTTTCTCATCATAATCCAAAATAAAAACACAAGAAAAAGGGGGTCAAATAATGGGTTAAATGAGGTCGAAATAGAGGTTTATCACAAACATAGAGGCAAGAGCAAAATTATCTAAAACTTTAGTTAATAGCATGAAATGTGATTGAAAATCTCATAAGGAATATAATTTTTTTATTTATGAAATTTCTTGATTTAATTGAACCAATGGTTACCTAATAATTATGCAGAATATTAAAGAAGAAGTCATAAGTTAGCAGATTCCATAATCGAACATATGTTTCATTTAAGTATCATCACATGATACAAGCTAATTGTTATAGAAATGCTACTTTCGTATCACTCATTTTTATACACATTCATCATATTTTTATAATATGTATTTTACTAATCTTTTATATCCATTATTCCTACAGTCTCATAAATTGTATGCACACATATTAAAATGATTAACAAATTAATAAATGAAATATAGTTTCCATCCGTACAACGTATAGGTAACACTCTAGTACATATTGATAGAAAATTATTTATGATTGATGTATAGAAATTTAAAATTTTCACTATGATTTTTTATTATATGTGTGGATGCCTAAAAAATGGGGGGAAAGTTTATAAAATCACTTGACTTCACTCCAAAGTTCTTCAAAATAATCAAACTTTAAATATGATTTAAGAAGTTACTGAACTTTAAAAAGGAAAAATAATGCCACATCTCCTCCTCACATGTGCACCCTCGCCCTCCTATTCCTCATTCTCCCTTCCCCCACATGCCCAAACTCGAGTTGGTCCCCCCTCCTCTTCTTCCTGGGTTTCCAGCCAGCAATAATAGCACAATCATCATCATCTATCTCCACCATTTTCGCCCACCTTTATCACCAGCTTCCACCATAATCTCTACACCTTACCACTAGCAAATCACTCCCCTTCGATGCCAGCCTGCACTCTCTCTAGTTCATTTCCACCGTCCACATCACCCCTCAAATTGACAACTATGGAGACGAGGAAATGAGCTTAAAAAGCTAAGAAATGGCGCAATTGAGGAAGCTAAGGTTCTAGGTAGCTTTCATTTTCAATTTTTAGTATGAATTTTGGGTTTTTAGGATTTGAATCCCAGCTTAGTTTAGGAATTTAGGGTTTATTCCTGGTTCATTTTCATTCTAATCTCTCATTTGGTTTTGCAATTTAGATCCAGCTTTGTTGGATTGGTGATTGCTTATTCGAAATTAGTCAATCTAAGTTTGGTTATTGGTTTGATTTGATCAATTTTTAAGGTTGCCTTTCTTCCTGTTCTTCCTTTCTCTGTTTTGAGTTCTTAAATATGATTTTTGTAGCTTAAACTACATGTACTAAATTTCTCCTTGGTCAATTTTGACTTGAACATTGTGATACTTGCTTAGAAATTCATCTAAGTTTGGACATTAATGGTTTATTCTTAGTTGAAATTTGAATATGAATTTTTGCTCTGTTTTCGTTTCGTTTGCTTTTGTTGAGCTTCATAAATTGCAATTCCACCACTGAATCTCTCTTTTTAGATGACTTAGGTTCTGTTCTACTTTTCTAGGTTGTTTAGGGCTGATTTCGATTCCCTACCCCCTCTTCGGTTTCTATTTTATCTCTCTATTCTGTCGTGCCCCATTCTCAGTTCTGGCTCAATTTCTGCATTAATGGCTATGAGAAAGTGACGAATATAGTGCAAAGTCGGCCTATGTTAGGCAAGGATACCCATGTCCGACCCTTCTTCTTTCTCTCTGCCCTTCTTTTACACTTGCTTCTTCCCTTTTCGGTTGGGGGGGGGGGGAATTGTGCATCGTGACACCACTATCATTGGTGGCCAAGTGATCTGGTTTGAGTTGTTAAAGCAAAGAGCCCAAGTTTATCTAATGTTCCCCCTTCATCTTCTTGAATAGGGCCAGTGTAATGAGTTGACTCTGGTAAATTGCTTTTTTTGGGACATGTAAGTTTATCTACGCCTTATTTCTTTTTGATTTAGATAGAAATAGGTAGGCGGTTTGAGAATGTGTTTTAATCCTTGGTTTTTTTGCTTTATTTCTTGGAATTAGTTGGCTAGTCATTATAAAAGTTAGGTTAGTATTTGGTTGTTGTTATAAGATGTTGAAATCACTTGGTTTAATAAGTAAGGCTTAGGATTTAATTGCTTTTATATTGTAGTCTAGCAATTTTATTATTATTGTTATCAGTTGTTTTGTTATTTTGCTATAAATAGCTAGTTTTATGTACTTTAATTTTGTCTTATATTAGTTTAATAATTTTAGTGACATAATCTCATCCAACATCCCTGAGGAGATGACCTGTAAGTAGTAAGCTTTGCACTAGTGACTATATTTTTAATTTGAAATTTTCAAACAAGTTTTTGGGGCCTTTACCAAGAATGACGACATTAGTTTTGGCCACATTTTCTTTTTCTCTACTACTTTCTTGTTAGTTGTATATCTTTTCTTTTGCTTTGTTTATTTCGTTATTAGTAGCGACTTAGTTAGGAAATTATTATGTACACTTGTGTGTGTGCTCCCGTATCTAATTTATATATTTTTTTGCATTGTATTTATCATATATTATATTTTTTCATATATAATTACTTATGTGTCACATGAGAGTACATGCTCTTGAGTGTACGATATAGGCATTGAACTTAGTGTAGTTTATTTCTTTAAAAAAATCCAAAAAAATTAGAAAAATTGAAAAATTGGAAAAAATTGGAAATTTTTTTTGAAAATCCCTAAAAATTGAAAAACTAGCAAAATTTTTAAAAATGACAATTTTCTATTTCCCTTAATATGAGCATGAATTATTTTGGCGATCATTGAGTAGATTGAATGGATTTTTGTGCTCAATATGTTGATCAATATTTTGAAGAATGGGAAATTTGCCAAGTGATTTTTGAGGGCTTTAATGATGAACATCAGGATCATGTTGAGACTATGTACCCTGGGAGTTTGGAATGTTTATTCACCAAGACTCCAGATAAAATTTAGGATTTCTTTGAATATTTGGCTCATGATACTTGAGAATATGACAATACTAGAGAAACCTTTAGTTACCCATTCCTGACCCTTATGTTGTGCATGCTACACATTTGGATGAGAGTCAGTTTGAGGGTATATCTTATGAGCACACTCATACTCCCTATGCTTAAGTTTCATGTGATTATTGTTATTCTTCTGATTATGATGTTGATTCTTATCCACTATTTGGTAGGCCACATAGATTATAGGCATTGGCTGCTTTTAATAGGCAGCTTTACTTGTGTAATTTACTTAAGACTGATCCTAGTTTAAGAACTCCTGCACCTGAGGTCAAGTATTGTGACGAACATGTTCACCTATTGCTTTATAGTATAATTTTCATGTTGATACACATTTGGACGACCTTGAGGAAGTGTGTGATCCCTCATTGCCTTCAGCAGTTGCACCATCACTAAAATTTAGCATGTACACTTAGTGATGCCCTTAAGGGTAGCATGACCGTTTATGACTCACTTCTTCCTTTGGCACCCTTAGAAGAGCCCAGGGAGGAAGATAAATCTGAGACTGATGCTAGTTCTAAAACTTTTATATCTGATAGTCATTGGTTAGATCAGACTTTTCATGATATTGACATATTGAGACTTGAGGATCATATTGAGGTGGAGGACTTCACTTTAGGTTATCCTATGGGCTTTGATTTTCATATTCATTTGATTGGCTTCGCTTAGGTCCCCTTCCCTCCCCTCTTTGAGATATTGGATTTCATATAGGCCATTCAAACTACTCTAGATTGTCTATGCAATCATATAGTCATATTATTGTCAGACCATTGACTTGTGTGTCTGATTTTATATATACACATCTCTCATTTGATTGGAATGAGAGCTTTGACAAGCTCAAAAGATCCTTGAGTTGCATTCCACTTATGTGCTCTATTCAGGGTACACTTCTTGATTCTTACTACCTCCATTTTTGTGAGGATTGTTCTCCGCTCTTTGACATGTTTTTACAAGCCTTGGTGGGTTTTTTTTATTAGTAGCATCTTGTAAGTTAAGATGGAGTGGCCAATGCTCCATGGACCTCCTTGACACCATCTGAGTGACGTATTAGTTTGGGTACAATCAGTACCCAACCTGGTATGATCGTTCCACCTCTTCCTTGTTATCCTTTTTCTTTTCTTTTCTTTATTTCTTTTTGTACATAGTTGTGGATATTAGGATTGTGATTGTGTGGGTGACCAATTTTGAGGAGAAACTGGGAATTTTGGAGCTGAGTTGGCTATGATCACCCTTGGATATTGTATATGTTTTGTTTCTAGTGGTGTTTTTTTGTTTTGAGAATAATTGTTAGTCTTTTTGGGTTTATGTTTTGTGGTTTGTGTTTTGTTTGGTTTTTATTTAGTAGTTCCTTGTTTATTTTGTGTATTTTTTTGTTTATTAGTGGTATGTTTTTGTTGTGTGTTTTCTTTCTTTGGTTTTGTGAGTTCTTTTTTTGGTTTAATGGTTTGTTTTTGTTTTCTTTGGCATTTTTGTGGTTTTGGTTTTCTTTTTATTTTGTTTTGTGTTTTAGTGGTATAGTTTGTATATACTTGTGGATTTTTGGTTAGATTACTTTTGTGCTTGCCTTTTGACACCTTAGTTCCCACAATGAGCACATTGTGAAGTTCAGGTGTGAGGGTGAGGTGCCCATTTGTATATATTTTCAAAATTTTTTGAAAATTCAAAAAAAAATATTTTTCTTTGGGGTTTCGCGTTCTTTCTTAAATTATAGTTATCCTATGTTCCTAGGTTATTGAGCTATATGTAAATAGCGTCCACTTAATGCTTTAAAAAGAAACCAAAAAATACTTCTCATGGAGACCTAGCCTCAAGTAACTCCACTAAGCATGAGGAGATAGGCAAGGGGTGTCCTAGTCCAGAAGAGATCATGGGAGTCATGGCCTTAGTCATGGATCACCTCTAGCATTCATTTCTTTCCAGTTCCAATACAAACAATTTCTGGCTAGATTTTGCGACCATGATAAGCATTGATCATGACATGAGGGAAACCAACTAATCCCTCTCACCTTTATTCCAATTTATCCCTAAGCCAATAAAACAAGTTTTAGCATTTTTGGAGCACAGGAGGTCAGTTAACTAAGTGCAAACTCCATACAGTGCATTCTGAGCTCCCTTATGGCTTGCTTTCATCCAACTGAAAGATAAAGAAAAACACCCTATTATCTAGCTGATGTACTTACTACCCGGTGTGATCATTAGTTGATCTAATCAAGCTACAAGTTTCATTCTAGCCTATTTTAAGGGTCTTTTGAAGAGTTTAAATCAAGCCATTTATGCTAAGCTGAGTGACACCTCATTTGATTACTTGAATGACCAGAATAGGTATCATTAGCTGCATGGTTTAGTTTCAAATATGGTTGTATCTCCCTCGGCTAATATGATTACTATCTAAATTCTTGTTTTTCCATCTTATACATTGGCTTTGTAAGAGATAAGGTCATATAAAAGCCTCTCTCCTTTTGTATCGTAATCAGATCATTACCAATTAAATTCAAAATTGAGTTATACTCAGTTTTCTCTCAAATTCCTAGTGGTTGTATTTTGAGTTGGTAGGCCAAGTGGTGATACACTAGGTCATTTTAGTGCTTCTTAGTGATGTTTCTGTATCTAGGATATCCTAAAATGACTGCACAAGTGAGCCTCAAGTGTAGTGTTTCTGTATCACTTGAAGATCACTTGATTTCCCAACCTTTTCTCTATTTCATTCCGCTTGAGTCTAATTCTTCCTGCTGTCTTGAGGAAGAGTAAGGCCAGGCACATCATTTTTCTTTGTTTTCGAAAAGATTTTGTAAGTATTTCACTTGAAAACCTACACGATACCTCACTCGTCCACTTGGGAAACCGATGGGGTTTAAAGGGCTAATTACATATGCTAAATGTAACTATGATTTCTACAAAAGTGAGTTAGGCTTTTCTTTTTCTTATTTTCCATTTCTTTTTAGCTAGTTAAGTTTGTTTTACTGAAGGATGAGCAAAATTTGGGTGTGGGGGTATTTGTCTGTACCAAAAATATGATCTTTTTACCATACATTTATACCTAATTTGTGGTCAAAATAATTATTATATTTAGATTTTTATTTGAATTTATTTTATTTTTGTAGGCCATGAAAATTTGGGAAAATGTGAAAAGATGAAGGAAACAGGCTAAAATGGAGTAATCAGGTCATTTGCAACAAGGTCCAACCTTAGCACATACTCACCTTTGGCCCAGACAAAAGAAAGAACATAAAAATAAAATAAAACCCAAACAATCCATGTCAGCCCCTCCTTGTGCTAAGCACGTGCCTTCCGGTACCCCTAATGTCCTCCTCATATGTGCCCTTTCCCCCTCATATTCCTCATTCTCTCTACTATATATCTAGACTCGAGTTGGTCCGTCCTTCCCCTTCTTCATCGGTCTCTAGCTAGCAACAGTAGCACCATCATCATCATCATCTATCTCCACCACTTTTGCCCACCTTCATCACCCATTTCCACCATAATCTCTACAGCACATCACTAACGACCTCCCGATACCCCTATTCTCCTCCTCATATGCACCCCTTCCCCCTCTTATTCCTCATTCTCTCTTCTCCCATATATCTAGACTTGCGTTAGTCCCCCCTTCCTATTCTTCTTCGATCTCTGGCCACCAATACCAGCACCCTCATCATCATCTATCTCCACCATTTTTGCCCACCTTCATCACCCATTTTCACCATAATCTCTACAGCTTACCACTAACAAGTCACTCATCTTTGACGCCAGCTTGCACCATCTCCAGTTCAACTCCACCATCCACATCACCCCTCAAATCGATAGCTATGAATACGAGGAAAGGAGCTTAAAAGCGACGTAGCTAGCAATTAAGGAAGCTAGGGTTCTAGGTAGTTATCATTTTCAGTTTTTAGTATGAATTAGGGTTTTTAGGGTTTTAATCCCAACTTAGTTTAGGAATTCAGGGTTTATTTCTGGTTTATTTCCATTCGAATTTCTCATTTGGTTTTACAATTTAGATCCTCTTTTGGGTTCGTGATTATTGATTTTAAATTAGTCAATTGATGTTTGGTTATTGGTTCAATTTCATCAATTTTTGAGGTTGCCTCTCTTCCCTGCTCTTCCTTTCTCTGTTTTAAGTTCTCAAATATGATTTTTTGTAGCTTAAATTACGTGCAAGAATTTTAACTCGGTCAATTTTGAGTTGAAAGTTGTGATACTTACTTAGAAATTCATCTTATTTTGGGAGTTAATCAGTTGAAATATGAATCTTGATATTTGCTCTGTTTTCGTTGGGTTTGCCTTAGTTTGAGCTTAACACACTCCGCAAACGCACGGGTGTTGTAGTCTAGATTAAAATATCATTCCTCATTGATCAATGCAATCTACGGAGTTTATCCTTCCATAATGCTATTAAAAATAAAAGTTAAGTTGGGATGTTTTCTAAAACTAATCAATCGCTAGATGAAATGCCAATTACTTATATAAAACTTCTACCAACTAAAATGCCTAGGGATTTATTTTATCAACAATGAATTAGATCCGATAAACTGAGCATATGCTTTACTCTAGTTTAGATGAATCAAAGGATAACAGTCATTTATAATTTAATTCTTCCTTTCAAAATTAACTAAATTGCTTAGACTAATCAAATTGGAATTCTTTCAAAGGTTCTTAAATTAGTCCAAACTAAGGATCTTCATTTTAAGTTTCTCCTCTCACCATGCAATTTTCTCTCAAAAATTACTATGTCAGGTCTAATGTTATCAATCCAATAGTAGACTTCTCCTTTTGGTTCTTCACCTTGCTATTAATTATTTGCAAGTTACTTTGGCCTAAATCACTCACAACATTCACAACACAAGATAGATTGAGACCATTCAAATAGATTAAACACAATATTGATATAATTAAGGATCTAATTTCATTGTTTGGCTAGCAAATCCCTAAACTAAAGGAAAACTACTCACTCATGTTTTTCAAACAAACAAAAGAGTTAAAACATGACATCAAATCAAACTAACAATTCTAATAGAGTTTAAAGAATAGGGGGAAAGGAATTGCTTATCAACAATGGAGTTCTTGTTGATCCTTCAAGCTTCGAGCCTCTGCCTTGCGAATTGCCTTCTTTCTGATCCTCTCCTTGCTCCGAATTGATTAAAACGCAAAACTATTTGAGAGGCATTTGAGATAGATTGGGTAGGACTCCCCTTCTTGCACTCAAACATGTCTTCATATAGCAACGTCAAAGCATTCTCAACCACAAAACTGAGGAAAATGAAAGGTTGCAATCATTACAGGTCTCCACGAACTGTAGCCTTCACCGCGGACTATTTGTGGAGGCCTCTATCTCGGGTTTCTTCATTCTTCCTCCTTTCCGTAGGCATAAAGGCTGCAGGCATCCATTGTGAGTCAAACCTCATCATTTAAGGGCTAATACCAGGTTAAAAAAGTCTTAAAACCTACAAAAAGCATCAAAGAACCATACCCAAGTGTAAAATAGAAATTTAGGGTATAAATTGTAAAGCTCATGAATTCCTGAAGAATACAACAAAATGAACCCAAAAATGAAGTAAACTTCAAGTACTTATCATACTCCCCCATGCTTGAACCGTTGATTGTCCCTAAGCAACCATAAAACCGAAACTATTATGGAAAACCTCCTCAGGTAAACATTAGTAGCACCGTCAATAGCCAAATCAACCCAAAAATTGGTCCAAAAGCCATTTATATTATTACAAATAGATAAGAGAATAAGGTTTTCGAAACATATAAGCAGAGACTATCACATAAAATATTGAATCAATCACCCAAATTAACTTGAATATTCATATTGGCACATGTAATAGCTTGAGCTAGAAGAAACCGTAGAACCTCACTTTAGTGATGAAGCACTCATAACTCATGTATTTTAAAGTATAACTTGGTTATCTCAAATCTCATTCAAAGAATCAAATCTATCATAAGCTTGTTAAGACTCTCCAACTCATCATTACTAGAATGCAAAACACACTAGGTAACCATAAGGACTTAAATAGGGTTGTAACAGGGCTATTAGCAAAGGTCTAGAGGGGAACAAATATTTGGGATTGTGGAGCAAAAAGCCAAAGACTAAGGTCAAAATTATTGCCTCCCAATTTCTCCCCAAAACGAACTCCTCAAACCAATATATATCAAAGGCACAAACAAATCCCTTTAATTGGTTCAAAATGAGAGAAACTGTTGATGTAATCCAATCCAATATCAATGCTAGATCCTTTTATTTCTCTTTTTTCCCCTTTTTTCATCATTTTTTTTCCTATGTGTTTTTTTTTCTTTTTCTTTTTCAAAGAGAATGATTATGGCACATAATATTAATTATTAAGTACATTTCAACACTTCTCAACCAACTCACAATATCCAAACCAATTATAACTAAAGAAACTCGTGCATGGAACTATCAAATCCCTTGTTACATCTAAACAAGCCACACCTTATAGCATCACCCACAAACCACTCCAAAACAAGAAATGGAACTCTATAGCCATGTATAAATAGGGTAAGATATGTATTTAAGCAAGGGCTATATTAGAGGTTCACATCAATAAACAATATCAAGGCTTAAAGGGGTAAGGGGTAAATCATGCGTAATAATGGGGGCTACTTAGTCAATGTAGCTCATTAATTCAAAGAATGCCTCAATTATGTTGTCTAAATGTGCATGCTAAATATGATCTTGAAGAAGAGTCAAAGCAAGTTTTAGAGATTTAAAATCTATGAAGAGTCACACATGAAAAGGAATAAGAGACTAAAATCGAATTAGTCTATTCAAGCTCAAAGCCTCACAGGACCACTACCAAAGTACAACTAGCTCATTGGATCCATGCAAAGTGTCATTGGATAATCAATTCATATTTAACATAATGGTCAAATCAAGAAGCATATTTTTAAAAACTTATAATCAAACACTTTTATTCACAAATGGGCATAACTAAGAGGTCAAATTTAAACCAAAGAAAGCTACCCAATCTAAAGACTTCATTAGGGGATGATTTTTTCCTATTTTTGTTTGCGTTTTTCAAGTGCGTGCTAAACCTAATATGTAAAAACTAATCGTAGATGCTCCTAATAAGAATTTAAAATGCCAATATAAAGAAAAAACTATGATAACAAACCTATAACAGAAGGAAACCTAAATGCTCAACTAAAAATGCTCTAACTACTGCTAAATGCACAGTCAAAGTTAAACTATTCATAACATCCACATACTCACAAACTCCTCCATGCTTGGACAAAACATTGTCCTCAATGCAAGCATATGATAATCAATGGGGAAGGGGAAGAAGAACTAGGAAGGAGAAGAAGGAGCGTGGGGCTAAGATAGGTGCCAATCATGCCAAGTTTCAAGACAAGCCCTAAAGTCCCAAAAGTATTGGTGTTGGTAAGCAATCGTCCCATGAAGCTTGTCATGTCGCTCTTGAACAAGGTCATGGAGGGTGGCATGCTCAGATTAGACATAAGGTTGTAAGGAAACTTGCTCTTGTTGGATGAATCATATTGTGACATGTATATCAGTGTAGTCATGCGATAAGGAAGGTTGTGATGAATTAGAAGTGCCTAGATGGGGTTGGGGAGGAGGCGGGGGTGTGGGATGAACCAACTCCTCATTATCGGGCACAAAGGAAAGATTATTCGAGTTTAAAAAAGTAGTACGGTCAACATTTGGAGGAGGCATAAGCCTGTTTCCAGGGTAAATCCAACACATTCGACGACCCTCCACCGTACAAAATTTCATTTGCTCAAAGGCTGCTAATGCTAACCTCTCAGCCCTTGACATTTGACCATTAAGGTTAGGTTTAATACCAACCAACCTAGCCATAGAGGCAATAAAACCCCCAATCACAATCCTCTTAGTAGAACTAATAGTTGTACTCAACAACTGATTGGAAAAGAAAGAGACAGGGTCAATATGTGTCCCTTACAACAGGCTATATAAGAAATACAACTTGGACAAACGAGGCACATTCAAACTCTCCTCCCGAGCAAATTATTCATAGGCAAGCACATGTTGGGCTGCTCTAATACGGAGATTTTGAATAATTGTGTCTTTATAGCGATTAGCTTCATATTGGTAATTCCCAATTATTGTATACCAAAAAGTATTGGGATTGAATTCCCTAGGCACATGGTGACAGTCTAAATTCAAACTAGGTGGAAAACTGAAGATACTGTTAAAAGCATTTAAATTCAATGCATAAAATTCCTTATTTAGATAGAATGCCATATAGCCCTCTTAACATCGAGGACCACCTGTGATTTCCACATGAAAAGTATTTAAGAATTCAAGAGTAAGGTCACCATATGTGTGGTCCCATGTCTCTAATAATAAACCATTCTACCATGAGCAAATAACTAATGTATATCATCAATCAATCCTAAGCTAGTCAATAAATCTTTATCAAAATATCGAGTAGTCACAATAAGCTTACTACTCAATGTATTGTATCTAACAATATGCTCAGGATTAGTTAAACCAAGTGGGTTCCGAAGACTACCTCGATTTCGAGCGTTGGTTGATTGTCAAGAAGCCCTATTGTGGCACTTGACTTGATGTCCCCACTCCTTAAGTAGTTCAGGTGCTCCCCGTTGGTGCCATGAATATGGGAATGTGGATGGTTTTTGGATGAAATCCTAGCAATGATGAATGGGGTGAAGAGAAGAGCAAATGGAGAATTTTGGGCAAACAAAAAGTAAAGGGGGAAGAAATTAAGGAAGGAAAATGAAGATTTGGAGGAAAAGAAGATGGAAATAGGGTGTGGAACATGCGGATTATGGAAATTGAAGAATGTGGGCAAAATGAGAGACGAAAATGAGGAATTGAAAGGCATATGTTGTAATGATGAGGAAATAGAAGAATTTGAGGAAATTTAAGTGGATTTAGTGAAAATTTGAAGGTGGAAAGAAGGTTGTTAATAGAGGGTTTAGAGAGAAAGAAAGTTTAGAGAGAGAAATAGTGGGTGGAAGAAGAAGAAGAAGAAAAAGAAAAAGAGGGGAAGAAATCAGGTCAAAGGAAAAGCAAAACCTTTGACCTACGGAGAACCAGCCCACCACGGACTGCGACCATCACCATGGACCATCCATGGTAGGCTCTATCTTAACCTTCTTAAAAACACTGTTATTATTTTTTTAAATTTTTTTTCTTCTCTCTAACAAAGGAATGGATGCAAACTATATACAACTAAAGAAAGCGGAAAGCTATAAAAGGACTCGGGTTACCTCCCAAGAAGTGCTCTTTTAGGATCAAGAGCTTGACCTTCACCTCTATATAGGATCGAGATCGGTAAGTGTGTGGATAGCGACCTTTTCAATGGGCTCCCCCACAAAATAAGGCTTAAGCCGTTGTCCATTTACCTTGAACGAACTGTTGGACTCACTCGACACCTCTACCATGCCATGAGGACGAATGTTGGTGACTTGAAATGATCCTAACCATCGAGACCTCAACTTGCCCGGAAATAACCTCAGCTTGGAATTGAACAATAGGATCATGTCACCTTCATCAAATCGCTTCTTCAAAATATACTTGTCATGCCATCTCTTGTTTCTCTCCTTGTAGATTTGGGAACTCTCATATGCTTCCAACCTTAATTCATCAAGTTTATTCAATTACGACAGTCACTTCTCACCGGTCATCTTAACATCAAAATTTAGCATTCGAAGAGCCCAATGGGCTTCGTGCTCCAATTCAACCGGTAAATGACAAAACTCACCAAATACTAATCGGTATGGAGTAGTGCCTAGGATAGTCTTGTAAGAGGTTCGGTAAGCCCAAAGAGCATTATCAACCTTCATAGACCAATCCTTTCGTGACCGATCAACCATCTTCTTCAAAATTCTCTTCAACTCCTGGTTAGATAACTCAACTTGACCACTTGTTTGGGGATGATAAGGTGTAGCAACTTAATGAAAGACCCCATACTTCTTCAACTGAGACTCACATGGCTTGTTACAAAAGTGAGTTCTTCTCACTTAAGAAAGCCTTCGTGTGCCAAATCTTGCAAAGATGTTCTTTCTAAGGAACTTGATGACCGCCTTGGAATCATTGGTAGGGGTATTAACGGCTTCCACCTACTTAGACACATAATCTACCACAACAAGGATGTACAAATTGTTGTGGAAAGGAGGGAATGGACCCATAAAGTCAATCTCCCATACATTGAAAAGTTCTACCCTAAGAATCCCACTTTGAGGCATTTCATGCCTCTTTGAACTGTTCCTCGTTCTTTGGCATTGATCGCATGACATGACAAACTTTTTTGCATCATTAAAGAGCGTGAGCCAATAGAACAACCCTGCTTGAAGCACTTTAGCAATGGTCTTGTCCAGTCCAAAATGTGCACCATAAGTTAAAGTATGGCAATGGCGCAGTACACTGTGAACCTTATCTTCTAGCAAACACCTTTTATGAATGCCATCTCCATACACCGAGGTGGCAATACTTTACACACGTTGAAATTCACCGAACCAGCATACCATGGAGTGGCTTGGTGAGAGATGGGAAGGAGCTGGTCATCCGAGAATGAGTCATCGATGGGAAGCTCCTCAATTTGTGTGGCCTCGGGACCCAAGCGAGATAAGTGATCGGTAACTACATTCTCATGACCGGTTTTGTCTTGAATTTTTGAGTCAAACTCTTAGAGAAGAAGAACCCATCAAATGAGACGGGGCTTAGAGCTAGACTTCTTTAAAAGATGCTTCAACGCAGCATGATCAATGAAGATGATCACCTTAATTTATCAAGTATAAGCTAAATTTTTCGAAAGCGAACACAACAGCTAGGAATGTTTTCTCCATGGTGGAATAGTTCACTTTAGCCTTATCCAAATTCTAGCTTTCATAATAGATGGCATAGGGCTTGTTGACCTTTCCTTGCCCCAAAACTACTGCCATTTTACAGTCACTAGCATCGTATGCCACCTCAAAAGGTGATCCTTAATCCGGGTCCTACATTACTGGAGCAAAAATCAAAGCGTCCTTCAACCTGTTAAAAGCACTCAAACACTTCTCATTAAAATCAAAGGGCACATGCTTGACAAGTAATTGTTTGAGAGGGTTTGCAATTTTTAAAAAATCCTTTATGAACCATCAATGCAAACCAACATGTCCAAGAAAACTCCTCACTCCCTTTATAGAAGTTGGTGGTGGTAATTTCTCAGTCAGTTCCACCTGTACTTTGTTAACTTCAATGCCCTTTTTAGAAACAATATGGCCTAGGATAACCCCCTCTTGCACTATAAAATGACACTTTTCCCAATTCAAGACCAAATTCATGTCTTCACGCCGTTGCAAAACTTTGGACAAATTATTCAAGCAATGGTCAAAAGTTGTACCATACACAAAAAAACATCCATAAAGACCTCCATAGAGTCCTCAATGAACTTAGAGAAAATAGCCATCATGCAAAGTTGAAAAGTGGTGGGGGCATTGCGTAGCCCAAATGGCATTCTTCTATAAGTAAATGTACCGTACGAACAAGCAAATATGGTTTTGTCTTGGTCACTAGGATGGATAGGGATTTGGCAAAACCCCCAGTACCCATCTAAGTAGCAAAAATAGGAGTTCTTGGCTAATGTTTTAAGCATTTGATCAATGAAGGGAAAGGGAAAATGGTCCTTATGGGTGGCCTTATTCAACTTCCTATAGTCAATGCACTTATGCCAACCCGTGACAGTCCTACTAAGAATTAACTCACTGTTCTCTTGCTTTATGATCGTTATTTCCCCTTTCTTAGGCACAACTTAAACCGGGCTCACCCACACACTGTGAACCTCATCTTCTAGCAAACACCTTAAGCAATTCTAGTATTTCTTTCTTGACCACATCCTGCATATTAGGGTTCAACCTTCTTTGGTGTTGAACTAAGGGTTTATAGTCTTCTTTCATTAAAATATGATACATGCACACAGAAAGATGAATTCCTTTAAGGTCATCAAGAGTATACCCTATGGCCTTACGATGCATTCCAAGTATTCTAAGCAAAGAATCAACTTGAGATGCACTTAGGCTTGCATTTACAATCACACGGTATGTAGAATTAGGGCCAAGAAATTCATCCCTCAAGGAAGAATAAAGAGGTTTCAATTCTACCTTGGGAGCACGCTCCTCATCAGACGAGGGCATATCATCAGTCACTAGTGCTTCCACCTTGACAAGCGTAGGCGGTACTTGTGGAAAGACTTCCAAAATTGAGCACACATTGTTACTTCAGGATTCTCATCTGAAGTAGTACTATCATTCAACATATAACTCAAGAGGATCATTAGAAACATGGTTAGTGATGGTTTCCCATAACAAACTATCAATCATATCAATCTTATGACACTTGTCAGAAATAGAAGGGAATTTAGAAACTTTAAACAAGTTAAAGTCCACATGACCATCTCCCACATCAAAAGACAATTTACCATTTTTGACATCAATACAGCACCCGGCGGTGGCCAAGAATAGCCTCCTAAGAATGATAAGGGTGCACGTATCCTCCTCCATTTCAAGGATCACAAAGTCTACTAGCACATATAAATCTCCTACCTTAATGGGGACATCCTTTAAAACACCTATGGGATATTTTCAAAATTGTCCGCCATTTTCAGAACTGTCCCCCAATTATAAGGAGATGGTCGTGGGTCTCATTTCTCCTATGTCAAGTTTTTCAATCCTTGTCCCCATCAGACAAGGATTGAAAAACTACTGGGATCCTTAAGCTTAGTGGGAAGCTTGTTTTAGATCACGACACTACACGCTTTAGTCAATACCACAGTTTCATGCTCTTCCTGTTTTCTTTTATTAGACAAAATTTCTTTCAAAAACTTAGCATAAGAAGGCATTTGAGACAAGGCATCGGTGGATAGAATGTTAATGTACAGTTTCTTAAGGACCTTTAAAAATTTCCCAAATTGTTGGTCAAGCTTAGCCCTAGCCATTCTTTAAGGGAATGACAATGGCAGAGTAAAAGGTTTTGGGGAAGTTTGCATAAGGCCTTTAGGAACCTCATTAGATTCATCCACATCATTATCTATCACATCATTAGAAGGGGTAGACACCTCTTTCTCACCAATCTCATTATTCACATCATGCAAGTGCTCATCATTGCTAACCTCCTTAGGTCCCTCAAGTTGTTTGCCCGCTCGTAAATCATGGCATTACATTGCTCCCTATGGTTAGGTTCGGACTTACTTGGGAGTCTACCAGGGGGTGTAGATGAAGAACCAACTTGTTTGGCAATTTGGGCTTCCAACATCTTATTATGAGTACTAAACACATCAACCTTAGAGGCTAATTGTTTAATGTACTCATCTTACTTTTGTTATGCCAAAAGCATGCTCTCCATCATGGTCTTCAAGTTAGATTTTTGAGGAGCTTGAAATCAGAGGAGTGATCTAGCATTCATTTAAAGCATAGAAAGAAGGTTAGACCTATATAAGAAATTAGGGCGATTCTTCCATCCCAGATTGTAAGTATTAGAAAAAAGGTCATTGGTCGATCTATGATAGAAACTATTGACATAATTGACTTGGTCACTAGTATCTTTGACAAAAGGACTCGCAACTTGTCAATTCACAGTCAAATGGTCAATGGAACCATAAATTTCACATGATGGGGAGGAGCATTTGAACTAGCAGAATTCACATTCAAACAATCCAACCTTTGAGTCATAGCATCTACTTTAGCAAAAAGTAAAGTAAGAGCATCAAGTTCCAACTTATCTCCAACCCACTTGGCTTGGCTTCTCTCATTGGACCATTGGTATTGAGCGTCATCTCTTCAATCAAGTTATAGGCCTCATCCTTCGTCTTGTTCATCAAGGAGTCACCTGCCGCAACATCTATGGTAGACCACACCGATTGAGTGACTCCATTGTAAAAAGTTTAAACGATCATCCATCTTTAGAGTCTATGATGAGGGCATAACTATCACAAATCTTTAAACCGTTCCCAAGTCCCATAAGTATATCATCGTCCCTTTGAGCAAATGCGGTGATTTGATTCCTTAAACTTGTCATCTTACTAGGAGGAAAGAACTTGGCAAGGAAGGCCTTAGTGACCTTATCCCAAGTGCTTATTGACCCCTGAGGCAATGAATGGAGTCACACACGCACCTTGTCTCTTTATGAAAAAGGAAACAGTTGAAGTTGTATGTCATTAGTTGAAACTCCATTGAGCTTCAAAATATCACACACCTTTAAAAAGACCGAGAGATGTAGATATGGATCATCCATCAAGGCGCCTCCAAATTGTCCTCGTTGCACCATGGATATGAGGACTGATTTGAGCTTAAAATTATGAGCTTCCACATGTGGTCTTACAATGCTTGAAGTGATACCATGAACACCTGGGGTAATGAAATCCCGAAGTGTCCCTCGTTGATCTCCTCCACCTCCAACCATTTTTGGGGAGGTCTCATGAGCCTTAAGCTTTTGCTTCTCGAACCTTTATTTCTTCCTCCTCAGACGAAAAGTCCTCTCTATCTCACAATTAAGTTCGAAATGAAGAGGACTCCGCATAAAAGAGGAGAAATCCTACAAGCACCACCACAACCACCACCAAAGCAAGTAAAAATAATAAAAAGAAACGGTTAGTCAATCTTTAAAGGACTAACTCAATATTTGACAAATTAATCCCCAACAACGGCTGCAAAAACTTTACGCACTCTGCAAGGGCACGGGTGCTGTAGTCTAAAATAAAATATCATTCCTTAGGGACCAATGCAATCCACCGAGTTTATTCTTCTAGAATGCTTAGCAAAATAAAAATTAAGTTGGGATGTTTTCTAAAACTAATCAATCACTAGATGAATGCTAATTACTAATATAAAACTTCGATCAATTAAAAACGTCTAGGGATTTGTTTTACCAATGATGAATTAGATATGTTAAATTGACCATGTGGTTTACTCTTGTTTGGATGAATTAAAGGAGAACAATCATTCATAATTCAATTCTTCCTTTCGAAATTAACTGAATATTTTAGATTAATCAAATTGGCATTCTTTTACAGGTTCTTGAATTAGTTCAAATTATGGAACTAGATTATCAATTTCTCCTCTCAACATGCAATTTTCTCTCAAAAATTACTATGTCAAGTCTAATCTTGTCAATCCAATAGCGGATTTCTCCTTTCGGTTGTTTACCCTATTATTTAATTATTTGCAAGTGAATTTGGCATATATCACTCAAGACATTCACAACACATGATAGACTGAGACAATCCAAACAAGTTAAGCACAATATTGATATAATTAAGGGTCTAATTTCATTATTTGGCTAGCAAATCCCTAAACCAAAAGAAAACTACTTACTCTTATTTATTAAACAAACCAAAGAGTTTAAAATCAAACTAAACACTTGTAATGGAGTTTAAGGAGTAAGGGGAAAGGAATTGCCTAGCAACAATGGAGTTCTTATCAATCCTTCAATCTTCAAGACTCCACCTTGCAAATCGACTTCTTTTCGGTCTTCTTCTTGAGCCAAATTGATTAAAACACAAAACTATTTGAGAGATATTTGAGATAAATTGGGTAGGTCTCCCCTTCTTAATGTTGAACATGTCTTCATATAGTAGCATCAAAGCATTCTCAACAATAAAACCAAGGAAAATGGAAGGTTGCAATCGTTGCCATGAACTATCCGCGGCCTTCACCACAAACTGTCCGTGGAGGCTTCTATCTTAGGCTTCTTCGTTCTTCCTCCTCTCCATGGGCATAAAGGCCAGGGGGCATCCATAGTTAGTCAAACCTCATCATTTGAGAGCTAATACTTGGTCAAAAAGGTCTTAAAAGTTCAAAAAGTAGTAAAGAACCATAGTCAAGTGTAAAAAGGGAATTTGGGGCATAAATTATAAATAAAGCTCATAAATTTCCTAAGAACGCAACAAAAATGACCCCAAAAATGAAGTAAACTTCAAGCACTTATTAGAGCTTCATCTATGGCGATTCCACCGTTAAAGCTCTCCTTTCAGGTGAGTTAGGTTATGTTTTTCTAGGTTGTTTAGGGTTGATTTCGATTCCCCCCCCCCTCATGAGTTTTAGTTCTTTTTTATCCCTGTATTCTACAATTCCTTGTTCTCAATTCTGGGCTTAGTTACTCCACCAATGGATGAGAAAGTGATGAATGTAGTGTGGGGTCGAGCTATGACGGTCAAGGATACCCATGCCCTGCCCTTCTTCATTCTCTCTATCCTTCTTTTATTCTTGCTTCTTTCTTTTTCTTTGTTTTTCTGGATTGTGGATCGTGACACCACCACCATAGGTGGCCAATTGATTTGAGTTGAGTTTTTGAAGCAAGGAGCCCAAGTTCATCCAATCTCCCCTCTTCATCTTCTTCAACAAGGCCAAGATAATGAGTTGACGTTAGTAAATTTCTTTCTTTTGGACCTGTAAGTTCACCTATGCCTTATTTCTCTTTAATTTAAATACAAATAGGTAGGAAGTCTGAGATCATGTCTAATCCTTGGTTTTGTTGCTTTATTTCTTAGAATTAGCAAACTAGTTACTTGAAAAATTGGGTTAGTATTTGTTTAGTGTCATAAGATATGGAAATCATTTGGTTGAGTTGGTAAGGATTAGGATTTAGTTAGTTTTATAATGTAGTAAACCAATTCTATTATTATTGTTATTAGTTGTTTTGCTATTTTGTTATAAATAGCTAGTTTTATGTAATTTAATTTTATTCTATGTTAGTTTAACAATTTTAGTAACCTAATCTCGTCCAACATCTAAAGAGATGACCTACTAGTAGTGCAATGATAAGTTGTGCGCTTGCGGCAATATTTTTACTTCAAAAATCTTGTACAATTATATTTTTCGTAGTTTTATAAGTAATAGTCAATCTGCCATCGTCCTTGGGAGAAATATTGGTGATAATACAATTCTTTTGAATTGAATTGGTAAAAATAAATGTGGATTTGAGAAAACTCTATAATTATATTTAGTATTTTTTATGAGAAGCAAGCTTGCAACACCAATGTTCTCCAACATGTCAAGTGTTCGAAGCAAGAGGCTCCCTTAATAACTCAAGGAAATGGAGCGTTATAGGAAGATCCCCCTAAGCCTAAACCTACTTGAGGTCTTAAATGAGGGTCTAAGCAACTACAAAGGGATTCAAGGCAATTATCAGCGATAAATACGAAGCCTATGTAATTATTCTCCAAAGCTTCTTAATTCATTTTCCTCGTTTTGGACAGGATTTTTGCTTCAACTTCTAGATCAATTTTTAATGGGCAAATAGGTCTGAATTTTGACAAACTACATATGTGTGGATAGCCAGCCGGATGTCTATTTTACAACAAGTTATGGATCACCTTGATGTTCCAAGTATTGGGTGAGATATGAAGCTTTAACAGAACTAGGGTCTGTGCATGTTCGAAAATGCACAGTTTCAACTAAGAGCTTTAATTGGGCTAGCATATGGATAATTTAGAGGCTAAGATTTCATGGGAAGTTGGTAGGCACCTCTAGAAGCTTCCTCCTAGAAATATCTTCCCCAAATTCGTCCTATTGTGATGGTGGGGGATGCCACCAAACTAGTGTACGTGTAGCAAATTACAACACAACTTTTATTCTAGCGGTCCCTCTTCTACTTGTACAACTAGCTAGAATTTTATTGGTTTATATAGAGCTTGGGTAAGGCGGTACTCTAATTTTTAATAGCTTGATTCCTAGGCTTTCGGTCTAAAAATATCATAATTTATACCTTTATTTATTTGGCTTTGCTCGTAATAAATTTTATCTAGAATTTTTATTTGATTTTTGTTTATTTTGTAGGAAATAACATTAATCGTAGAGTTGGCAAGAGCTGGATTCAAAATGGTGAATATCAAAGGGCAAAAAGCCCTACACAGCCTACTGTGCAAAGTTTCTAAAAGTGGATAAAAAGTTGAAGAGATGCACGACTAGCCGTGCACTTTTTGCACAACAGTGCATAATGATCAATCAACGAAATCTGAGAGTTGCACAGCTAGTCATGCACTTTTGCATGGTCTTGCATCTTTCCCAGAAATTTTGCATGGCTATGCAAACCTGTCAACCATCATTCAAGGATTATTTATGTAAAAATGATCATGATTTTAGAGGAGCCTATTGTTGGGGTCTTTGAGAGCGCGATTAGGGTTTATGTTAGCCACTTCCAAACCCCATTATGGGGAGAATAATTTAGGTTAGTTTATGTATACTTTGTAAAGATTGATTGGTTTGAAGATTCAAGCCTAAGTTCCTCTTCCCATTCTCTCTTCACTTTCATACTTTTAGTTTCTTTACTAGTTTATTAGTTCTTTGTTTTACTTATGTTTTGAAGTTTAATTGTGCTTAAATTTGTTATCTTTGGTTGTGACTGGCCTTTAAGATTGCCAATTGATTTTGTTTATGCCTGAATCTAGAGTTACTCTCTCACGCCCACCAAGTGTTTCGATGAAATGTGTGAAAGAATTTTTATCCGAGTTTTGGGGCAATTGACTTGCACTGAAAGCTGAAATTGATTGTCTACTACTGGAAGCAGAGAGGGTAGCTAGCATTTGGACATGAAAATAGTCCAAATCCTAGTTGGGTTGAGGGGTTGTTACTCTTGTAGTTTAATTGGACTAACCTCATGAAAATAGGTGGTTAGAACAATCAAACTAGGCTTTAATTCTTGAAAGAGGACTTGAGTGAGCTTTGATAGTGCAGCCAATCATCTCTGAATGCTATCATAACATGGGAAATTGAGGGTTTGACTTGATTTGTTGGCCTATTGATAATTCATATTTTATATACAATTTTCTCCTTCATTTTACCTATTTTTATGTCTTTGAAATATATTTTTGAGTAAATAATGCAGATTTTATGAAACTTGCAGGAAAACTAAAATAGAAGAATTTGGATGAAGGTTGTGCAATTTTAC
>JACYFF010031956.1:33754974-33782526 GCA_017589665.1 Selenicereus undatus | reverse complement strand
GCGCAGATGTTGAATCCTCCGCCCATTGTATTTTTAAGTGCCCACCAACTGTGGCCATTTGGGAAGCAAGTGGTATTGACAACTCCTTATGGGACTTGGACACGGAACGCACTGACTGCATTCTCTATAATGCCCTACAAAATCTCAACAATGAAGACTCCAGTATGTTTCTTGCCTTGGCCTGGGAATGTTGGAACGTTCGGAACGGCATCACCTTTGGCAAGCCTCGTAAGCCCCCGAATCTCTCCATCTCTTCCACCCGGTCCCTTGTCCATGACTTCGCCAACCTCACATCCTCAACGTCACCGCGCCTCCCCCATAAGTCCCTTTGGGAACCGCCGTCTGTAGGCATATGGAAAGTGAACTTCGATGCTGCAAGCCTAGGAGATTGGGGTTACGGTTGAGGACTAGCTATCAGAGACCATGAAGGTGACCTGGTGGGTGCGGGAGTCAAGCAAGGTCCAGGCTTCTCCTCTCCTGAACTTGAAGAAGCGAAGGCATGTTTTTTTGCCATCAAGACCGCTTGGGAAGCTGGATTCCGAAGGATTATTGTTGAAGGCGATTGTCTGTCCTTACTTCTGAGCATTAAGAAACAGGACAAGCCAAGAAGCTCTCTAGGGATGATCATAGAAGACATTCTCTCTTTGGCCCAAAAGTTCGATTTTATTTCGTGGACTCATATATTGAGAGCTGGGAACCGGGTAGCCCATTCCCTAGCTCACCTCTAACCCTATGATTCAACTTTACGAATTTGGCTGGAGGATGGGCCCGAGTCTATTATGAACTTGGCCGACGATGATATGTATTGCTATCTTGCTACACATCAATAAAAGCCCTCAAGGCACTTTTCCATCAAAAAAAAAAAACATTCAAAATTTATCCTGTATATTAAACCGGAAACGGCATACTAATTTATATTTAAAACAAAATACTTCATGCAATCACCGGACGCCTGCTTTATCTATATTTCTTAAATCTTTGCTTGGATTTAATTATTTGTTCTGATTATTACCACAATTATCAAAAAAATATCTCGTCAATATTATTTCTAACTGCATCAAATATCATTATTACATTATATTCATAATTTAATGTACAAACTTAATGAGATTTTCTTTTTTGTAGGTAATGCATCCCATTGGCGGCCTTGTTTAACTCCAGCATCATTGAAAAGGTCTATAAAAGAGGCAGTTATTATATTATACAATTGGTTGTATAGAAATAGTTGAAACAAGTGAATTTTTGCCCACTAAAAATACTGTATAGCTTACTAAAATGTGCTATAGTATACCCAGTTATGCTCACTAAAAACATTATATAATTCACTAAGATATTTTAGTGAGTTGAAACATATTTTTAATGAGCTACTAGATACTATATAACTCGCTAGAATGTGCTATTGAGTGAACACAATATGCTATTATATATCTAAAGTTCACTAAATTATATTCTAATTATCTATGCTATTCTTTTTTTAGTGACCTATGATATTTACTTAGTGAGTTGCAACATATTTTTGGATAAGTTATGAAATATATTTGGTGATCAATATGATTTAGCTAGTAGTACTAATTGTTCATAATAAATTAAAAAAAAAGAGTGACCAAACATATAATACAAAATTTTAGTGAGCACATACACAATCTTGTTTATATATTTTGATGTACGATTTCTTAATGAGCTTAATCATAACTTTTGGTGAGCTATGGGATATATTTAGTGAGCAATGCTTTATATTTATCTTATGATACGTTGTGATATATATTTTGGTTAACTAACATATAAGATTCTTAAAATTCAAAAGCATAACATACTTGAATACGTTCAGTCACTTATACTATTTCTTTTAGTAAGTTATATGATGTTTCACTACAAAAAAAAGGTCGTTCAACAACAGTATTAGCGATAGAAAAGTGTCTTTTAGCGACGGAAAGTTGAACCCTACGACAGAATTAGCAACGGAATATCGTTGTTGCATATTTGGTCATCGCTGTCTCACCAACAATGGAATTCTGTAATTTTGTTGCCACCTAGCGACGAAACAGGTGACGGATAGGTTGGGATGGTGGGAACGAAAGGTGCGCAATTGGGCGAAAGATATATGTATTATGTCGCTCTCAGCGACGGAAATTCCATCACTGATGGTGATGGAATGTATATTCAGTCGCTAGCAACTGAAATTCCGTCGCTGATGGTGACGAAATGTATATTCGGTCGCCCAGTTGGTTTTTTTTAAAAAAATTGGCCAACGACGGCCATTCCATCGCCTATTCGTCTCTAGTTTTGCCTTTTTTTAAAATAAAATTTTTGTTTGTGCAATTGCCGCAAATTACAAATACAATTCATTTCCTACAAGAAAAGACATCAAGGATAACCCCCTTGATGCCAATGCTTCATTGGAAGCAGTTTCAACAAATGTCAACCAACAATAAAAGTTAACCATCACATACAAACCGAACACTTTCAAATGTCTCATGACAAATTCATACAATATATACTTGAAAACATACGTGTACTTAACAAACCATGGTCAATAGAGTAAAACAGAGATGGAAATGCACATAAATGTATATATAAGCAAGGAATAGAGAGGGAAAAAGTAAGCAAGTCATTAGGGGTCAATAATCGAGGTGAGTGTCATCTACTCTTCATCGTCGTCATCATCCTTGTTCTCTTCCTCATATTGTGGTGGGTTCGTGAAGGGAGGTTAGGAGCCCGAACCGCAAGCTTGTTGCATTTGGAAAAATGCCGTCATTTGTTGATTCATACTCATTATTTGCTGGCTCATACTTTAGTTGGATTGCTCTAATCGCTTATATATCTCCTCAAGCATCCAATACATTTTAGCTTGCTTAGTGAGCTCGCCCCCAAGTTGGTCACCATGTCCCTTAAACCGTTCAACTCCTGTTGGGATAGCACTTGACCTGTACCTACAGAAAACCATATATATATATATATATGAAGTATACATTAGTAACAACGACTTAACTCCCTAAGGTGACGTTGTGCCCAACTTTTCTATTAATGACTAAAATACAAATAGTGTCTAAATTTACTATACTAGGTTGCTGAGATGGATTGAAGTAGGAGGACTCCCAAATGTTGACGACCTCATCTCCAATGCCGTAAATATGACCCTTTTTGTTTGTATCGGCCTTCACCCACAACTCGTTTGAATTTGGAATAAATTAAGAAGGATCTTGGGAATTGGGTCTGCGGTCCCTTAAGAGTTGATGATGTTTTGAAATTCTTTCTCAAATGATTCCTAAGATATTCATATATTTGCAAAAAATCAAATATATCATACTTAATAAAAGTGTATAAACCACTAATTAAGTTTGACTATCGCGAATAACTTACGTATGTTTGTTATGATTTCTTATCAACCCAAGGTCAATCCTCTTTGTCATGAAGTTTGTGAGTATAGGTGAACAACTCAACAATTGTTGGCTCTGTCCCAAGTTGCTCTCTCTACATGTTAAACAAATTCAGAAAACCACATTAACCACCACAATCAACCAAATAACTAGAAGTTGTAAACTGTACAATTAGTTACTAGACGTCTTCTATGTTCATGCATAGGGATCGAGACACAGGTGTGAAGAGATGGCCCAAGAATAGCTGGGTCACCAAGCTATTTTTTTTAACTTTTTCACATAATTTCTTGTACAATTCGTTCGCCTAATATTGTTGGAATCCTCTTCATTGCTCATCACCAAGCCATGCGGGCTGCTTGTTGTACTTCCTTGCCTTGCCAAGGAAGTCCCTCAACGTGCATTGCCTTTATTTTCAAAATTTTCCTTATGCGATCCTCATGGTAAGATCCCAAGTAAACTACTTCTGCACATAAGAAAACAACAAATACGTTAAATAAAATCATAATAATAAATCAAGTACATACAAAGTGTTAATATGTAATAACTGTAGTTATCTTGAACACTCCAAACCACAACTCTCTAACTTGTCTTGGCACTTTATTCTAAGAAGGCCAAGGGGCATCATATTTGTTTTGGAAGATTTGACAAATTCTTCCAACGACACCTTCATTTGGGAGAAACCTATTTCAACAGAAAACATCCAATTAACACGATATTATGCAAAATACTTTCCATAGCAAACAAATAACAATTTTACCACTTACCTGTTACCATCTGGCTCAATATATGTCTTTGGTCAACTGCTCCCATGACTAAAATTGAAGCAAATGTCATGCCTATACAAGTCCAAGAGAACTCACAAATCCTCCTTAATGCTCACAAGCTCCATCAAAGGGGACTTGGCTCTTGTGCTGATTTGGAGCTTCAATTCTAACCTCATCCTAAACCTTTGGGATGTCTTACTCTTCTATTTTGGGAAGGTCAAGGGGCCTTCTAAAGGTTTTTGTCCATCAAAATGAAGTTAAACCCTCGGAGATAATAAGAAAGTCCTAAAACAGCAAGGTATATGCTAGCTGCAATTTAACCCGGTTTTGTGGGCTTGATTATTCAAGTTTAGTATGGGTTTAAAATGCTGTAAACCCACTTTTTAGGAACATTCTTATTTCAACTAAAAGGGAATAAAAAGATTTCTAGGTTAAGGCATTGGGTCAAAGGTCAAGTGGAGCCTTTTTCCACATGTTGCAGAAACTATCCCAGCCTGCATATGCTGCACCTTTTGCCTTATATCTCCAAAACGGTAGCTCCAAATTGCTACCCACTTAAACCATGTGAAATTTGACTTCCTAAGATTTCCAGAAAGGTCTATTTCATCCAATTTTTCTGAGAAACCTAGGAGATATAGCTATTTGAAGTTGACCTTTGTAAATTGAAAAGTACTGACAAAAGCATAAAGCACTTTTCAGCTTTTGTTTATTGCTTTTTGGTCTCCCCCTTGCTTTATGGAAGTTTAAAAGGCCCTTTTGCTGCTTTATTTTAGCTTGTAAGAGGCTCTCATATATAAGGGAAGCCTGAGGATGTAAAAATCAGATTGGTTATATGCAAAGAAGCTCAAGCTTTCTCTTTCTCTTAAAATCTTGAGTTCTCTTTATCCTTCTCAAAGGTGGTGAGTCTTGAGCGGAATCCTTTTTAGCATTCTTCATTGGTGGCCTACCCTTTAAATCAAGTCATATCTTGTTACTAAGAGGAAATTTGCAACTAAACTCAAGCCAGCTACATCTGGCCCATTTAGTTCACGCTTTATTTCGTATCAGAGCTAATCTAGGTTGGTGTTCTTGAGTTTATATCACATTTCCTTGCTTTGATTTCATCCTTGTCAAGTTTACTTTCACCCTTTTTATGAAAACCATGGTGAATCTGCACCTCTCTCTAGCTTGATCTTCTCAAAACAAACTTGACCAAACACTTTCCTAAGCCAACAAACCCTTAACCTACACTTGTTTTCCCCACAAAAATCCCTCCTTTACTCCTCAAAGCACCCCACAAAAGGCCCAAACACAAACCCCAACAAAAATCCCTCAAAAGGCTGCCCACCACACACACCGTGCACACCGGGCAAAACTTCAGCACGACCACACCGTGCGTGTAGGCACAACCGTGCCACCAGTGCCCAGCTCTAGAACCTTGGCACGACCACCCCGTGCTCACAAGCACAACCGTGCCATACCTATTCCGGCCAATAGCTTCTTTTTCTCCTTCCTTCTAGCTATGTCTAATGAAGACAACCCATCCTCTAGTTCTCCCCAACCAGTAAGGGTACCAAGGGGTATGAGCTTAGAACAAGCTCATCTGGTGAGACAAGATAATGCCATCCAAAGTCTACAACAAAGTGTGACCCAACTTAGTTGGCAACTTGACCAATTGGTCGCACAATTCACTACCCTCCAAGGAGGCCAAAGAGCTCGAGAGCCAAATGATCATGGGGATGAACAAGATTACTCTAGTGACTCAGGCATGGCAAAGAATCCAAGAAGGGGAGGTAGGAGACCTCCTATGGATGAGTTTAGGGACATCAAAGTGGAACCCTCGGAGTTCAATGGCAACTTGAACCCTGATGAATACCTTGAATGGGTTCAAACCTTGGACCAAATCTTTGAGGCCAAGGTCTATGATGATGAATGAAGTTTCAAGGGTTCTAGCCTTAAACTCACAAGGTATGCCTCCTTGTGGTTTGAAAACATCAAGAAGCAAAGGGGTAGAGAGGGCAACAGAAAGATCAACTCATGGGAGAAACTTAAAACTCTCATGAACAAGAGGTTCTTTCCGGAAAGCTACAAGCAAGACATTTACAACCGACTCTTCTCACTCAAGCAAAACAACATGAGTGTGGATGAATACATGAGGGAGTTTGAGCAACTCCTCTTAAGGGGAGGCATCCATGAACCCCAAGAGCAAACCGTGGCTAGGTTTCTCAACATGTTAAACCCTCTTATCGCAAGAAAGATGTAACTTCAAACCTACTTCACATTGGATGATGTCTTTAAGCTAGCTCTCAAGGTTGAGAAGAGAAAGAAGGAAAAGAAGGTCTTCACCAAGCCATTTCCTAAGGAGCAAGCAAGTTCAAAACCTCCGTTCAAGCCCTTCATTCATCCTAAACCCGAAGGTACCTCACGGGTTGACAAGGGCAAAGTCGTGGTTCGTCTTTCTCCAAAGAAATTACCTAAGAAGCTTGAGGGCACGAAGTGCTTTAAGTGTCAAGGGTATGGTCATTTCCAATATGATTGCCCAAACCAAAGGGTCATGACCATAGAAGAAGTAGAAGAAGTTGATGCTCTATTGATGGACGCTCAAGAAGAAACACATGGGGTGGAATCGGATGACATGGGAGAAGAAACCTTACTTGATGCCGATGATGGTGAGCTACTTGTCTTAAGGAGGTTATTACATACCCAAGACACTCCTTATGACAAGGCTCAAAGGGAGATGATCTTCCATTCTCGATGTACCATCCAAGGCAAAGTGTGCAACTTGATCATCGATGGAGGAAGTTGCACTAACGTGGCCTCTACTATTCTTATTGAGAAGCTTGGCATTCCTACTATTCCTCACTCCAAGCCTTATTCTTTGAAGTGGCTCAATGATGGAGGCGACATTAAGGTAACCAAACAAGCCCTTATCTCCTTTTCAATTGGAAAGAAATATAGAGATAATGTCCTTCGTGATGTGGTAACTATGAGTGCATGTCATATTCTTTTGGGTCGGCCTTGGCAATTTGATAGGCATGTCATGCATGATGGCTTTAAGAACACATACTCATTGATAATTGACAAGGAAAATATTGTTCTAAACCCATTACCTCCTAACCAAGTCCACAAAATTAAGCCCAGGGTGGGAACTGAGAAAAAGAGAGACCTTCTCATGTTGAGTGAAACACGGGTTGAGGGAGCTTTAAGTAAGGGTAAGCAAGTTTTAGCTTTACTCATGCTTGAAAGCAACAAAAGTGAAGAAGTGACTCCCTTACACCCTATGATCCACCCCCTCATTTCCCAATATCAAGATGTCTTCCCACAAGATTTACCCCCCGGCCTCCCTCCAATCCGAGCTATTGAGCATCAAATTGACCTCATTCTCGGTGCCCCACTTCCAAACAAAGCGGCATATAAATGTAACCCTCAAGAGACCAAAGAGCTTCAAAAGTAAGTTGATGAATTGTTCCCTAGAGGTTATGTGAGGGAGAGCATGAGTCCTCGCACAGTCCCGGCTTTATTAGTGCCCAAGAAAGATGGGTCATACCGCATGTGTGTGGATAGTAGAGTCATCAACAACATTACTATCAAGTATAAGTACCCCATACCTAGGCTTGATGACATGCTTGATGAACTCCATGACTCCTCCATCTTTTCCAAAATTAATTTAAGGAGTGGATATCACCAAATCCGCATGAAGGAAGGTGATGGGTGGAAAACGGCATTCAAGACAAAGGGTGGGCTTTATGAGTGGCTAGTGATGCCCTTTGGCCTCTCCAATGCCCCTAGCACTTTTATGAGGTTGATGAATGAGGTCTTGAGGCCTTTTCTTGGGAAATTTGTGGTGGTCTACTTTGATGATATCCTCATTTATTCAAAGAGTCAAGAAGATCATCTACATCACTTGGAAGAAGTATTCAAGGTTCTAAGAGCTCAAATGCTCTTTGGCAAACTAGAGAAATATGAGTTCTTTGCACCCCCAAGTCACCTTTTTGGGGTATGTTGTTGCTAAGGATGGAATCTCCATGGACCAAGGCAAAGTGGAAGCTATCAAGTCATGGCCAACTCCCACCACCATCACCGAAGTTAAGAGTTTCCCTGGCTTGGCATCTTTTTATAGGAGATTCATCAAGGGGTTTAGCACCCTTACGGCTCCCATCACCGAATGCATGAAGAAATGTTCATTTGAGTGGACCAAGGCCGCCCATGTTGCGTTTGAGAAAATCAAGTCCAAGCTAAGTGAGGCCCCGGTGCTACCCCTACCCAACTTTGATAAACTCTTTGAGGTTGATTGCGACGCAAGTTGGTGGGTATAGGGGTCGTCCTTATGCAAGATCAACGGCCCATTGCCTATTTTAGTGAGAAGCTCAATGGTTCAAGGAAGAATTACTCAACTTATGACAAGGAGTTCTATGCATTGGTGAGAGCTCCTAATCATTGGTCCCATTATTTGAGGCCGAAGCAATTTGTCCTTCATTCGGATCATGAAGCCTTAAAGTACTTGAGTGGCCAACACAAGCTCAGTCCTAGACATGCTAAATGGGTTGAGTTCTTGCAAAGCTTCTCCTTTGTGGCCAAACATACTAATGTTGTGGCGGATGCACTATCAAGGCGACATTCTCTCTTAGCCATGATGGAAGCAAGGGTTCTAGGCTTCCAATTCATCTGTGAGCTCTACCAAGAAGATGAAGATTTCAAGCACTATCTCTATGAGCAAGAAGGTCACAAGCATAGCCCATACCCTCTTCAAGAGGGCTTCTTATTCAAAGGCAACAAGCTATGTATTACAAAGTGTCCAATCTGAAAGCTTCTTGTCAAGGAGGTTCATGGAGGCAGTCTAGTCGATCATTTTGGGATCAACAAGACTATTGATATGCTCAAGGAGCATTTTTATTGGCCAAGAATGGGAGGTGATGTTCATGAGGTGATTTCCAAGTGTTCTATTTGTCAAAGAGCCAAGAGTCAATTCCACCAAGGGTTGTACACTCCTTTGCCTATCCCTAATGGTCCATGGGAGGATGTGAGCATGGACTTCATAGTTGCTCTTCCAAGGACTCAAAGAGGTAAGAATGCTATTATGGTGGTGGTGGTTTCTCAAAGATGGCTCACTTCATTCCATGTGAGAAGACGAATGATGCATCCTACATAGCTCACCTCTACTTCAAAGAAGTTGTTAAGCTTCATGGCATCCCTAAGAGCAATGTGTCGGATTGGGACACAAAGTTTCTTAGACACTTTTGGAGGTGTTTATGGAGACTCCTTGGCACTAAGCTCTTGTGCAGTACCTCCCACCATCCTCAAACCGATGGCTAAACCAAAGTAACCAACAAGACCATTGCTACTTTACTTCGGAGTTTAGTGAGCAAGAGCATCAAGGAGTGGGATCTCAAGCTTCCACATGCCAAGTTTGAATACAATCGAACTCCTAGCTTTGCTACTTCCCACTCTCCTTTTGAGTCTTGCTATGGCATCAATCCTCTAACTCCCCTAGAACTCATACCACTTCCACTTCAGTTTAGAGTGAGCTATGAGGCCGAGGAGAGGGCCAAAGAGATGAAGAAGCTTCACCAACAAATTCGGGCCAAGATTGAGAAGACAAATGAGATGTATAAAGCTAGAGCCAACAAGCACCTCAAAGCCATTACCTTCAAACCCGGGGACTTGGTGTAGATACACTTGAGAAAGGAGAGGTTCCCCTCTAGAAGGAAGAACAAGCTCATGCCAAGGAGTGATGGTATTTTTAAGGTCCTTGAAAGGGTAAATAATAATGCTTACAAGTTAGAGCTACCCGGGGACATGGGTGTATCATCTACATTCAATGTGGGTGATCTCACACCCTATCTTGAGGATGAAGAAGAATGTGATGATTTGAGGGCAAATCACATTCAAGAAGGGGAGGATGAAGCAAATTTCATGCCTATACAAGTCCAAGAGAACTCATAAATCCTCCTTAATGCTCACAAGCTCCATCAAAGGGGACTTGGCCCTTGTGCTGATTTGGAGCTTCAATTCTAACCTCATCCTAAACCTTTTGGATGTCTTACTCTTCTATTTTGGGAAGGTCAAGGGGCCTTGTAAAGGGTTTTGTCTATCAAAATGAAGTTAAACCCTTGGAGATAATAAGAAAGTCCTAAAACAGCAAGGTATATGTTAGCTGTAATTTAACCCTGTTTTAACCCGGTTTTGTGGCTTGATTATTCAAGTTTAGTATGGTTTAAAATGCTGCAAACCCACTTTTTGGGAACCTTCTTATGTCAGATAAAAGGGCATAAAAAGAGTTCTAGGCTAAGGTATTGGGTCATAGGTCAAGTGAAGCCTTTTTCCACATGCTATACAAACTGTCCTGGCCTGCATATGCTGCACCTTTTGCCTTATATCTCCCAAACGGTAGCCCCAAATTGCTTATCACTTGAACCACGTAAAATTTGAGTTCCTAATATTTTCATCAAGGTCTATTTCATCCAATTTGTCTGAGAAACTTAGGAGATATAGCTGTTTGAAGTTGAGCTTTGCAAACTAAAAAGTGCTGACAAAAGCATAAAGCACTTTTCAGCTTTTGTTTGTTGCTTTTTGATCCCCCCTACTATATGGACGTTTGAAAGGCCCTTTTGTTGCTTTCTTTTAGCTTGTAAGAGGCTCTCATATATAAGGGAGGCCTTAGGATGTAAAAATCATATTGGTTATATGCAAAGATGCTCAAGCTTTCTCTTTCTCTCAAAATCTTAAGTTCTCTTTATCCTTCTCAAAGGTTGTGAGTCTTGAGTAGAATCCTTTATAGAATTGTGGGTGGCTTAGCCTTTAAACAATTCTTGGTGGATCCTTAGTCTTGATTGGTGGCATAGCCTTTAAATTAAGTCATATCTTATTACTAAGAGGAAATTTGCAACTAAACTCGAGCAAGCTACATCCGGCCCATTTAGTTCACACTCCAAAACTGTGCTTTACAATCTCCAGTTCTAATGTCTTACTAGGACTGGTTAGAGTTATGGACGACAGGTGGGGGAGTAGGGTTGGTTTGGTTGGGAATAGGAGTGTTGATTGATATGTCATATGCATATTGTTGGGAAATGAATATCTGGTTAGGGATGTATGGGGTATGGGGAGTGAAAGACCCCATAGGAATTGTCCTAAATTGAGTGGGGATTGTTTCTACAGCACCTGTTTTGTGAGGTGTTGGGAAGGAAGGTGAATTAATGTCCATTGCATTGGCCTGGGCATCGGAGCTCCTCATCCCTCTTCCTACCTCGACGGGTGGCAGAATGCATGCCTGAAATAGGTGACAACAAATACAAGTACAAATAACGGTTGTACAGATTAACAATTTAGTTGTACATCACAATAGTTAGAACCTCAAGTTTTAAAACTGACACATATAATAAAAGTACATTCATTCACATTTGCATTACAATGATGGTAAGCACTGGAATATATAACAATTCATATGTATGTAATTGTCTACATCATCTTCCCCACTCCCAACCTCGTCATCATTCTCACTATCATCATCATCATTATCATATAAATGTCAATCTCTCTGTTCTTCATTTGTTTCATTCTCATCATCCCACTCACCTTCTTCATCACCCTCATCCTCTTCTGCCTCATCTATGTCTTCAGATACCTGAATAAGTGAAAACCCCATATCATCATTAACTTCTTCCATTCGTGCACTTTCATCCATTAATGATGTAAGGATAACATCATTCATACGTTCAACGCGTGTCGTCATGCTTGTTTGTTGGTAAGCAATGGGTAGAGTATATTGCGTATCCACTCTGACTCTTGGTTTAGTTGGTATGACAACAAGCCAATTGACCTTATCCCTTGACCGATCTAGATGTGGCATAAAACACACTTGTGATGCAATGTTTGGAAAGATTAATGGATGGTACTTTCTGTACTTTCATGTGCGGTGAACCTCAATAAATTTGCTTAGTTTGTGAGATCGTGTCCCACTATTCAATGTGGGATCAAACCACTTATAACTAAATAGTACACATCTTTTAATTAGTTTACCTACATACTCGATTTCGATGATATGTTTAAGTATGCCATAATAATCATATTTGATATCACTTTCTCTAGTCCCACACACACCAACACCACAATTGTACGTTTTCTTCCCAACGCTGCGCACTTCTGTGTGGAATTTGAATCCATTAACTCTATATACTGTCCACATTAATACATGTCTGTTAGGTTTCACGACCAATTATGTCAAGTACAAATACTTGTGATTGTCGAATAGTTGAATGTAACGCACCTAAAGCGACAAAGGATGTGGTTTGAGTTAATGCAATGCACGTAATTGTGGAAAATTTTACAATTTGGTAGCTCTAGTTTTAGCGTATTCACATGTTAGGCCTGGTTTTGAAAATCTTTACATGTTGGTACCTCCAGCTTTGGTACAAGTGACTTTCTGGTGCTTTTTATTTATAATTTAATCCTTGACACAATTACGCTAAAAGAAATTGCAGAAAAGTCACTGGAAAGGGTTAGCTATACAAATAGACTATTTTTAGGATTTTTTCACAAAATATGCTTGATTTAACTACTTATATCTTATATACTATAATTTCTGTGGTTCTAGATCAATCATGCTTAGCAAAAATAATTAAAACTTAATTAGAGAGTGTCGACTATTACCTGGACTTAGTCGGTGCTGGACCCTAACGTTCCTTTAGCTTCCAGTTTACAGAGATTGCTAATCTCAATCCCACCTTCCTTAGATCAGGCACATCATAGATCTGTTTTGTTTCCTACCTCAGACTATAGTCACTAACCAAGTTTTATATTTTGAAGGATAGTGAGATTTTAATCAAGAAATTATAATATTTAAGACATAAGGTTCGATTGAATAACGTTCCCTATTAGGAAACTTCTTTTATTGAAAGCTTGAAAGTGGTTATATTACAATGAAATGCTTTGAAGAGGGACTTAAGCTAAGATCATTAGAGATGCTTGCTCATAGAGAAATAGAGAATCCCAACTTTTCTTTTGCTCAAGAATGCTCAAATGACCGTGTCCCTTCTCAGCACTCGACCTCTCTTTTTATAGAGAGGATGTGGGTGCATACGATGCCCTAAGGGTTATAGTACATACTAATTTTTCACATTGCTACATTACATACTGACGGCTACAGTACACTGCTTTATTTGACAAACCAGACACTTGTCAAGATAGTACAATAATGGGGCAGCCTCTTTTCGAGGCTTTTAATGATGGCAACACTAGTTATCATTATTAAGATTCTGCATGCCTTCATCTCCAATTATATCTTCCAGACCATCATTATCTGGGTAATCATCAAAATCTTCATTAATTTGCCTAAGATGCTCTAGATCCCATTCTTCAAATAATTCAAGGAGATATTTTTTTTCTTTTTCTAACAAGAATTTTTCGGCTCCAACATCAAAGAGATAATAAAAAATATCTTCTAATTTCGTACCTTCCACCTTCATGTAATCTTTAAACTCATTACTATATGCGAAAGTAGTGTTTACATAATGCATTAATGTTTTTCCTTGCTCGATTAATGCCCAACATTGATGATAAATGTTAAAAAATTCAATGGCTCTTGACAAAGTAGGATCAATAACTAGATGTACTAGATTTCCATGAATCCAATTTTGTTGTTGATCATTGAGATCGTCGCAATAAGTGATATGGACAAGATAATGGGTTGGTTTGGCTTGTTTATTTTCAGCTTCAATTAGAGCGTTATAAAGCTCTAAAGTTAGGCATCTGCAAACTGAAATTTTTGTTGGACCCTCAGGAGATGTAAGAATCCAATGGATCCTTTTGAACATGTATTACTGGAATATAGTTAAGGTTGAGAAAAATGGGAATTTTGGATCTGGAATTTCTGTGAAGTAGAGTACCATCTCGTATTGCCAGGCTTTAAAGACAGAATTATTTGGAGATAATGAATTTGCTGAGAAACAAATACCACCTAGGGGAGTGTAGAAAAACCCGAAACTGAAAACCGAATTGAAAAACTGCACCGAAAAACCGAAAAAACCGAACTGAAAAAACTGGTTAACCGAACAAAATTTTCAATAAAATCACCGAACTGAAATTTTTTTCGGTTTTTGGTTCGGTTATGGTTTGGACTATTTGAAAATTCGGTTAACCGAACCAAAAATAATTTTGTTTTTAAAAAAAAGTATACATAAAAAATAAAAAAAATTAGGTAAGAAAGTACACTTTTTTATTATTTATAAATGGTTACCAAAGTTTAATTTTTATAAATAGAATTTAAACATAAAAAATGAAAAATTTAAGTAAGAAAGTATAAGTTTTTTATTATTTGTAAACGGTTAACCGGTAATCGAACCGAAAAATCGGTTCACCAAAATTTTTGGTTCCGTTATGGTTTGGGTTTTTGACGAACCAAAATTTTCGGTTAACCGAAAAACAGTTAACCGAAATTTTTGGTTTGGTTACGGTTCGGAATTTTTTAGAACCGACTAACCGATTTCCGTTAACTGGTTTTGCACGCCCTTAATACCACCGACTCCCGATGTATCGGAAAAATAGATCATTGTACTCCAAGACTCCCAAATATTATAGGAATAATGATGATAAAAGTCGATGCAGGCTGCATACCACTCATTGAACCATTTTTCTTAAACAAGAGAACTTATTTTTTCTTGGATATCATAAGGACACTGAAGGTAACTAATTTGTAACGCTAGAAGGTAAAATATTTGGGCTATTATGTAGGTAGTTGATAGTAGACCAAAACGTGATCTACTTTTTGTATAAGATTCTAGCTTATCGATAAGGACTTTACTAAAAGATGTAAACCGTTTTAGTAGGAATGACATTTCGTTAAGAATTTGGTCCTTTTCTGGCAGGAGATCTGCTTTGATGATCACCATTGGCGAATTCTTGAGTTAGACTGTCTGTGAGAAAGTTCTTCGATCCCTATATATGTTCAATAGAAAAGGAAAATTGGTTAAACCATAATTGCCAACGCAGGAGTCTCCCTTGCGCTTGCATATTTGATAAATTCTTTTTCACAAAACCAAGTATTCCTTTGCAATCAGTTCGAATAAGAAAAGGTTTTGGCGCTAAAAAGATTAAGAACTTTTCAATTCCCCTTATGACTGCAAGGATTTCCTTTTCCATCGTGGGATAGTTGCATTCAGCATTATTAAAACTTCCACTGCAGTATTAGCAAAGTTTTTCTCCTTCTTTGATTTTAAGTACCGCATTCTAGTGTTCATTGTTGGCATCTGTCTCAAGAATTAAATCATCTCCCTCATTAGGTAAATTAAGAACAGGAAGATTTTTACACATCTTTTTGAAGTTCTAGACAATCTTTGAATCGTTAATGGTCCATGTCCAACTAACATCTTTCTTGAGTTTTTGTTGCAATAGTTTTCTTAGTTTAGCCATATCTTTAATGAAATCTGAAGCATAGGTAAAGCATCCAAGAAACCTTTCTAGTTGCTTCCTATCTTCAATCTTTTCAGGAAAATTTTCTAGTTTTTCTAAAATATGCTTTTGTAGAATAATCTGTCCAACTTTTATCTCTAGACCTAAAAACTCAATTTCTTGTTCAGCATAAATGCAATTATTTTTTTCGAGTACAATACCATGATTAATGCATCTTTGGGTGACAGCCAAGACATCATCTTTGTGCTGTTCTATGGTTTTGGAAAAGATAAGGATATCATCAATGTAAACTAAACAACAATGATTAAGGTCTTTGAAGATATTATCCATTCTTCTCTTAAATATTTGAGGTGTATTTTTAAGATCAAATGACATTACTATCCATTCATAATGGCCTTGTGGGACACTAAATGTAGTTAAAGGAATACTTTCCTCATCCATTTTTATCTGCCAATAACCGCTTTTGCAATCCATTTTCGAGAATCAAGAGGCTCATCGAATTCTGTTGAAAAGAACTGTTTTGTTAGGAATATAGTAACCATCAACGACATTATTGTCATTAAACTTTTTATAATTGATTACCATTCTAGCTTTTCCTCTTTTTTCTTCAGCATGATTTCTTACCATAAAAGCGGGACTAGTGTGAGGAATCTTACTGTCTCTAATCAATCCTTTATCCAGAAGTTCTTGATTTATTTATTAAACTCTTAAATGTCCTGGTGGGTATACACCCTTCGTTTAACTCGAATGATAGTGTTGGGATTTAATAAAGTGATTTTAGCAAATGTTTTGTCTTTATCCCAAAATTTTAGGGGGTTGTCAGAGTAAAGTTCCTTGCATAATTTTTCTCATTGTTCAACAATATGCTCTTTAACAATAACTCAAGTAATGCAGTTGTCGGTGCTACTTCTCATTGAGAAGACATTACCTTCTCACCACGCTAGCTGTATGTAAATTCAATTTTTTGATGAGTGTAAATCTGACTTAATTTTTCAATAGGGACTGAGTGACCATTAATTGTAAATATTATTTGGTTTATGGTCTGGGTGCATGGAGAATATAACCTTTGGAAATTATTTCCAATAATCATATCATTAGAAGGTTGATGAGTAGCCCATAGAACTAGTATAATGCATTAGACTTCTCTTAATTTTATGGATAACCCTTCTATGGTTTCATTGTGGCTCATAATACTATTATTAGTTATCCTTACTTGTAAAAGATTTTTAGCTCTTTTCCACATAAATTCAGGAAATAATGATCTTTTTCCAAAGCACACAGAACAACCACTATCTATGTAAGCACACAGTTCATATTTGTTATATCCTTCTAAACATACTTTTATTGGGATATAGATGCTATTAGGGTTTGTATTGGTAGCTTCATAGCATATTTCCATAGTCATATTTTTGACTAATTAAAAAAAAAAAGAGCGGCCCGGTGTACAAGCATATCGCGTTCACGCAGGGTCCGGGGAAGGGCCGCACCCCAAGGGGTGAATTGTAGGTAGCATATTCTGACTTTGTCAGTGGCTGATTCCACGACTTGAACCCGTGATCTTTTGGTCACACGGAGACAACCTTACCGTTGCTCTAAGGCTTCCCTTCATATTTTTGACTAATTCATCCTCATAAATTGGTTCACTAACAGTTCTCGTTTTGTATCCAATGACCTTTCTATCTAGACTCATGATTCGATCTACACTGGGTCTTGCAGCCTCAAAACTCATTCTACTCATTTCACTGGTCATGCTAATTGTATCATCTTCTTTAAGCTCTTCTTTAGTTGTTGAAGATCCCTCTCCATAATATGACCTTGTACTCATACTTCTTAATAATTGGGGTTTAGTAGTGATTTTACCTTCCTCCTCAATCTTTATTATATTTTTCTTATTAATCTTTGTAGAATTGACAAAGCTAGATATCCATGAACGATCTATTTTTATTTCCTGAGGATTGGACTTAATCCTCTGGATTTTTTACATAGGGGTAGGACTTTCAAAATTTTCTACCTCTATCATTGCCACCTTAGTCTTAGGGTCTATTGTATTGTCTAACTTGTAGATAATTTTCTAAAATATCCTTAAAGGATATCCTCATCTTTTCATGTCCATCCCAACTGTTTTTATCTTAAGGGATATGAAGTTTTTAGCAAATTAATCGTTTAGATTCACATAATATCCTGGTCGGCAATTGAATCTTACCCACCCATTACATAAATTGGTTTTTATCCCTATGATGATTTGACTATTAAATTTGGTGTGCCTAATATCATAGAGTAAAGTGTAAGGATCAATATCTTTACCATAATATTGTAATTGAGTTATTTGAACTTGGAAACTTCCAATATGGATATACCTATACTTTCTATCTTTGTTATGCTTAAGGATATTCTCCTAACTAATGAGATTAACTTCCCTAACATCATATTCACAATCCTTTATCTCAAGATCTCCTTCTATCATTTCACATATGTATTTGCTTTTTAATTAAAAGATGGATTTTTTTATAGATTATGTCTTTTTGGATTATGTGAAGAACCCAATCTCCTTTGACTTCTTCATGATCATTGTCTACAACAAACACTTCTCCTTGAAGATCACCAATACTAACTGAACTTCTTTCCATCATATGACTTGTTTCTTCATAATCACTTTTTTCATATTCATTGTCCAATATAATTTCAACGATTCCTTTGTTGTTACTTAGCGCTAGGTCTAATGCCTCATCATCACTAAGCTCAACATAGTCTAGGCTCCCAAGGCTTTAATAAGTTTGTTATTCTTCCTATTTTTACATTCATTAGCATAATACCCTATTTCTCTGCATGCCTAACAATTGCAGTTGTTTTTTCCTGCAGGGCAATAAGCAGCTTTTTTAAAAAAATCTTCGTTTTTTAGGACTTGATTTGTTATAATATTTTCTTCTATATTTTTCACCTCTCTGCTTGTTAAAGCTCTTTTTATTATAGAATTTTCTTTTTCTTCTTTTCTCAGGTTCCTTTCCCCATTGGTGAGGTGAATCCCAGCAAGTCAAGAACTGCTTCTTAATCTTCTTTTGCTTTTGAAGATCAAGACATTGTTCATTGACCTATTTTCGTAAAAAGAAAATTCTTGAACCAAGGGTATCAACAACGTTTGGTCATTCAAGCCATGCCATGTATTTTTCATTAATTATGGAATTTATAGTATATGACAATTTGCCATAGAACATACCAAGATTTGTTTCATTATACCCAATTTTGTAATAGTATCGACTGAATTCAGTAATATAATTTTCTAACTATCTCATATCCTGCAGCTCTATGTTGTTAATCTTCCTTTTCCATTCTCTTACTTTTTCTTCAGAATCAAGTTTAGCTCCGATGAATTCAGTTTCAATTTCTTTGCACTAACTTCTAAACATAGCAGCTGGTGTTTCCATCGCTCTTAATGTATTTTTACCATCTTCACTTAATGAATCATACCAGTTAGCTGCAGTGCCAGAGAAACTATGCTCGATATAATTTAGGAAGTTTGTCGTACTCCATGTAGTATTCAGGTTGAAGATACTATTTATTCTGCTTTTTCAGTGATCAAATATTTCTTCTCTATTACGAGCTCCATCAATATTTAAGATATATCTAATTTGGCTAATTGGGGTAAGGCCAATCTCTTCATGGGTCATGGTTTTCCTTGGGATAAACCCAAAGGAAAAATTGCTTGTACGTCCTGCTAGAATGTACCTAGGTCTTAGAAAATGAGTATTTCTTCTAGATAGTTCACCAAATTCTTCAGGTTTAGGAACGACATTCTTAACTAGATTAGTCTCTATTTCAAATAGGTCAATTTCTCCTCTAATCTCATTGATTTCATTTTTAGTAGTCATTTTACCATATTTCTTATCAAGTTTTCTTCTAATTTCTTCTAATGGTAACACATTGAGATATTCTAGTTTAATCAAATTTATTTGCTGATATATTTCTTCTTCTAATTGGACGTTATTGGTCTCTTCATTATCATCAGGCAAAACGTCATGTTTATCACTAATTGCGCCCATAATTTTGTTAATTCTTTCGGATTTTGTTCTTTTTCAAATATTTTTTATAGCTCTTCAAGATTATATTGTTCATACTCCATCTTCTTTTTCTTTCTTTTCAGTCGATTTTTCACCAGATTGTTCTCCTACTTCTTTTTGAATTTTTATTGTTTACGAAGGAAATGAAATCTTGTTTTTTGGGGTTTTGGAAAGGATATTTATACTGAAAAGGAGGACTAATACTAGGAATAGCTTTTTCGCTATGTCTAACTTAATTAATAAGAGAAAGATGGACAACAGCTAACTGATTCTTAAGCTCCTTCAGTTCAGTCTTAATTTTAGCGAATTCTACTTTTAATTCTAAAACTATATCAGTGACATAGTTTAGCTGAGGTGCTAATGAGATATTACCTTTAGGTGAGTGGACAATGTGTGAATAATTAGGACCGAGGCAAGCAGGTGAAGATTCAAGCAGTAATCACAGTTAATTAGCTTAATTAGTCATTAATTAGCTTAATAATCTCAATTATTTTTGTGCACGTGGCTTTGATACAAGATGAAAGAGGATGTCAAGATTTATTAGTGAGCAAAAAACCACAAATATAATTTTAAATTTTTCAAAAGTAAGTTTTTAAGGAGCAAATATGAAAAGTTTAGGGACTTGAAAATAAATTTTTATTTATTTAAATAGTGACTTGTCCCCCAAATGTAAATAGCACAAAAACTCGATAATCCTAGCAGTAAAGTTTTTGAAAAGCTGATCTTCTAAATGATTACACCAAAACTCGATGCACCCAAACATAAATTACTCCGTAATTGTGTCCAAATAATTTCAAGTGAATAAGTTCAATTACTTACATTTTGACTAGACTAATTTGTAAAATGAGTTTCAATGATGGTATCAACATCAGCATCACTAACATTGGGATGTGCAGTTCGGACTTGTTATATGAAAATTCTGCGACATTTTGTACACAATGTAAATGCACAGTTTTTTCAAGCATACACTCAATATAACTTCTGTTGTTGAAAGGTAGCATGTCACTCAATATAAGACTTAACTTCATCACAATTAAATAGCACGTGAACATGAGCAACAATATGTTAAACATCTGCGAGATACCTTGATCTTTCCTTCCCAATAGTGGTTCCTTGCGGCGTAAACACAGAAAGAGTTCGGACATGGTTATTATGTTTATCGTCATCCTCATTTCTTTGACGTCTATTATGCATGGAAGGCACATTAGGGCTGAAGTAATAGGAGGTAAAAAAAGGTCATTTCAGCTTCTAAGTAAGCTTCTGTAATTGAACCTTCAGGATATACTTGTTTAATATTTTTCTTTAAACGATCGAAGTACCTAACAAAATAAAATTAACCAATGACTTTTAAATGATTGCGTAGTTTAGTTGTTTAAATTCATTTTCATTAAATATAATCTATTTTACCTCTCAAATGGATACATCCATCTGTACTGCACAGGACCACCAACTAGTGCCTCTTCTACCAAGTGTACCAGTAAGTGCTCCATTACATTGAAGAATTCTAGAGGAAATATCATTTCTAACTTATAGCGAATAATGACAATGTTTCGATACATTTCCTCAAGCACATCTTGTCACAATGTTATGGAGCACAAGTTCTTAAAAAACTGACTTATTTCAATGAGAGGTTTTAACACATCATTCGGAAGAGCACCAAATGTAATTGGTAACAAAGTCTCTATAAACACATGGTAATCGCGACTTTTCATATTGTTGAACTTTGCTTCATTGCGGTTCACAATATTCCTCAAATTAGAGCAGTCTCCATTAGGCATGTTTAGTCTCTTTACCCATTCACGCATGTCACTTCTTTTATCCATAGCAAGAACGAACTTCTCTTTCAGTTTAACCATTTTGCCGCTTCGTCTTGGTTGCAAATGTAATTCGTCCCTATCACATATATCTGCGACATCAATTCTTGATTTGACATTGTCATTTGTTTTTGCAGGAGCATCTATAATAGTGTTAATGATGTTTTCGAAGAAATTTTTTTCTATATGCATCACATCTAAATTAGGGCGGAGCAACTAATGTTGCCAATAAGGCAACTCCTAGAATATGCTTTTCTTCGTCCAGCTATGCTCATTTTTCTTAAATCATAGTATTTGGAAGTCACCATCTGTCATTACCATTGGGTAGTGCTCCACTTCAGCATAAAGATGCTCCCCAAAAAAGCGGCGAGGAGAACCCCCAGTAACAGTTCTGCCTTTTCTAAATGAAGTTTTATTTCTTCTAAATGCATGAGTCATTGGCAAGAAATATTGATGACAATCAACCCACAAGAATTTACCTCCATTTTTTACTCTCAAAGCCTTTTTGTTGTTTCATACATACTGGACAAGTGAATTGCCCATTAGTGCTCCACCAAACAACATTCCATATGTCGAAAGATCATTGATGGTCCACATAAGTGCAATATTCATTTGCAATGTCTTCCCCATAGATATGTCGTACGTTTCAATTCCAACATCCCACAGATCCTTCAACTTATCAATAAGATGTTGTAATATACATCTATTTTGTTCTTGGGATTTTTAGGGTTGGGGATTACACAAGAGAGGAACATAAATGGTGTGGTCATACACATTTTAGGGGAAAAGGTTATAATGTGTAACCACCACCGGCTAAATGGAATAGGATTTTGAAGACAAAGTGTAAGGATTAAATCCATCAGCACATAACCCAAGGCTAACATTTTGAGGCTCTACAGCAAAATTAGAGTACTTGTGATCGAAATGTTTCCACGCTGCCCCATCTGATGGATGACATAAAACACCGTCCTCACGTCAATGTTCATAATGCCATCTCATGTGCTTTGTAGTACTTCTTGATGCAGGCAACCTCTAAAGTAGAGGTTTCAATGGCAAGTAATGCATCCTTGCATATGGCAATGGCATTTAATCCCTTTGTTGCGACCTTTGCCTCTTCCATCTCGAATGCCCACAAAACTTGCATGCATCGATGTTAAAGTCCTCTTTAAAGAACAACATGCAACCTTTACGACAATAATCAATGTGTATCACATCGTTGCCGAGATTTTTAACAACATTCTTCATTTGGCCATAGTTGTTCAGCAACGGTTATTAGGCAAATACTTCTCCTTCATTAACTGAACAATTTCATTGAAACAGTTTTGTAACATGTTATATTCAAACTTGATACTCAATAGCCAAACAGCAGCAGAGAACACATTGTATGTAGAACAACCATCATATAAGGGTTGTTGAGCAGTTTGAACCATATTATAGAATGGTTCTTCACAAGGCTTGGCTCTTCATCCCTCACATTTTGATTTGCCAATATGGCATCACCAACTATGTACCCCATACGATCTACGTAACGTTTATTGTAGTCATGAATAGTATGACTTGAACCACCGGCTTCGGCCATTTCAGTAGTAGAATATTCAAAATCATACTATTTAGGTTGTACTTCTCCATGGTTTATCCAATACCAATATCCTTTCACAATACCCTTATACATCAGGTGCATCTTTTCCTCATCGAGTGTTAAGTATACCCTATTTTTACACTTCGCATATGGACATCTATATTCCCCCCCCCACTTTGGAACTCTAATTGCCTACGTGCAGATGCATCAAATTCATTTGCTACATTTAGAAATTCTTGCATATAATCATTAAGATCAGGCGATAATCTATTATGCATCCACCAACGATGTGTAGGGCCATTCATTTTCTGCTCAAACAACAATATTCATGAAACTTATTGGATTAGTATTAATTTCAATTTATATAATTCTAATCATATAAATTTTTCGATTATATATTACATATATTTTAATATTAAAACACAACAATAATTAATCCACAAAAATATATATAAGTATATCCATTTTTTTACATATATCATTGGAAGCATACTTTATGTAAGTTACATAATTGAATATGTAAACATATACGCTAACTTACATACATGAAACTTTTTACATATTTATGTTCCACTAATTTCTCATTAGCATACAACCCACATTATAGAATCGACTTTATACCAACGGTCTCATAAAATACATCATCCAACATCAACAATTATTTCCTTTAAATCAGGCCTATTTACATCAATTATCCATTTTATCTTCACCTAATTTCACATTCGACATATAAACCCCAATAATTTTGTAGTTAACTTCCAAATTTCAACAAATAAATTTCAATTCTTACAAATTTCACAAAACTAATAATACATTCAAACTTTAGCATTTCATTCCACCAACATATCACATTTTCACTAAAGTTATCAAACCTAAACCCTAAATTACATTGAGCAATATGTTGAAGCAACTTGAACTAATAACTTCACACAAACTTCATAATTTAACCAAAACATTAACTAATTATGAAATTTTAACAATGAAATATAAAAATCTCTAGAAATTACAACTATAAGTTGTGGGAAAAACAACCAACCTAAAGGAGTTGCAGGCAGTGACAAATGGTAGCAGGCGGTGGCAGGCAGTAGTTGGTGGCGCCAACGATTGTGTAAGGGCCACAAGAGCTCGGCTGTGGAGGGGGGAGGTTTCACAGCTGTCGTCTTCTCTCTCTCTCTCTTCTCGAATGCGTAGCTGATTTCAAAACTGAGATCTGGTTTTGATAAAAGAAGCGGAGGCAGACTGTCCATTGCCAGTTCAAAATTTAAAAAAAAAAACAGTAAATGACAATGGAATTTCCGTCGCCATGTGTAAAAAAATTGAAAATTAATATGGAAAGTAGGGTGGCAATAAAATTGCAGTCGCCATTTCCAAAATTTCAGCGACGGAACCCTTATTCTGTCGCTATATCACTCACTAATCAGGACATAATTTAGATGTAAATTATACGTCACCATTTCCGTTGCTATCTGATACGGATCGTATTCCGTTGCTAATTCCTATCGTTATTTCGGGCTTTTTTACAAGTGTTTGTTTAGTGAGCAGTGATAGATATTCAGCGAGTTATGAAATATGTTTGATAATGAATATGATTTAATAAGCAAATACTCATTTTTCATAATAAAAAATGATTGAGCAAAGAACATAATACACAATTTCACATTCTTGTTCATATTTTGAGGTATAATGTTTTCTTAGTGAGTTGTACTATAACTTTTCGTGAGTTATTATATATGTTTAGTGAGTAATATTTTATATTCATATTCTAACGTGTAATACTTTATACGTCTTTTTAATTAACTCAAATATAAGAATTTTCAAATGTACAAGAATAACATATTTGAAAAGTTTGTGATAACATAAATTTAGTGAGTTATGATACATGAATACACACACACACACACACACACACATATGTGTGTGTGTGTGTGTGTGTGTGTGTGTGTGTGTGTGTGTGAAAACAGCTAAACATAGTTGAAGAGAATAAGTAACTAAATAAATTTAAATAAATGAAGTCTAAATGAATAGATTAATTAAATAGAATATATATAGACACAACAAACACACACATACACACATATATACACACACACATACACTCACATTCCAAAAAGACTAAACTTAGCTGAGTAGAATAAGTAAATAAAAAATCTAAATAAATGCAGCCTAAATGAATAGATTGTTAAATAACATAATTGTTTTTTGCGGGGGGAGGAAGACAAGAAGTCAAAGGAAATAAAGCATAAGCTTTGTACGCAACCAGGTTCAAACCCATGAAGCAAGGGAAACCCAACTATAACCTTACCACTCAACCAATTCTCACTTTACAGTGTTTCTTCAACCTTAAATCAAATAAATAAAGGCCTGACAAAATGCTACACAACCCAAAAAAAATTGGTGTGACTGGCTCAATATGAAATATGTGGGCCCAATTAGACACAACAGGTGTCCATCCGGTTGCACAATATAATTTGCAGGAGGAAAATAAGGATGAAAGGACAACTTTTTCCATGTCAAATTCTAAGTCCATTGTGACAGTTTCTCCTGACAAGTTGCTATAATAATATTTTAGCAACGAATTAGTGAGATAATCTAATTATTGAATAAAGGAGTTTTGCATATCCATCCTACATATTTTTTCTTTTCGTGCGAATAAATCTACTTTTTTAATCGAAACTTTCCAATAACCTTAGCTCGGGATAATTTCACATTGTACAAGTACACAACAACACCACCATCTTATCTATTATGATTTTTTTAGCAGAATTTGAAAAGATTCAAATATAGATAATCTTATATATGCAAACATGAAAGACCCGTAAAAGATTTTTCTTGTAGACAACAGTTTTTAATGGTCATGTTTGGTAAAAAGTTTTTTGGAGCCAAAAATAGCTTTTTGTGGATATTAGCTATTTGGCCTAGGCTGAAAAACTTTTTGAGTTGTTTGGTGAAATAATTTTTTATATTAACTTTTTGTACCCAAAACGCTAATTTGTAAAAAGCTCTTTGGATGAGTTTTTCTATAAAGTTGTTTAGCATTCAATGCAAAAATTACCATATTATCCCTTTCTTTTCGAGAAACCCTACTTCATTGCTAATATGATGCTTATTCGTTCATTTTGCTTATTCTACCTTCTCTCCTTCTTTAACTTAGCAACTCTGAGAAGGTGGGCATCCTTAAGGATTTGCATCTAAGAAATTAATAACTTTAATTTAAATATTTTCTTCAGTTGACAAATAATGTACTTTAATTACTAATTAGTCTTTTAAGAAGGAGAATGTGCTAAGTATTATTGCGTCATATAAATTCCAATTATTATTAAAACAAAAATTAAGTTAGCATTAAACAAAAATATTGTGATAATAAATATCAAATTTTGGTGAAAATACAATTGTAATTCTATATATTTCATAAGTTGCAATCTATAATTCGTAATGCTTGTTGAAAAGAAAAATAAATATGCATTAAAAACATTTGTCTTGTAAAAAAATAATGAAATTATGTAATGGGCATTAGTGAATTTTATCAAATAGTCCAAGCACTTTTTTCAAAATAGATAATATAATTAACTAAATCAAATAGTTAATACAATCAGCTAAAAATTAACAACTAATTGTCAAATAGGACCAATATCTTTTGTAAATGAACCAATATTTTTCCGGGGGCATCTAAGGCTCTGTTATCTTATACTAATTTTATCCGAACTTATTCTGAACTGGACTTGTCTGAATTTATTCTGAACTTATTCTGAATTTATTAAGAACGAGTTTCTGAATTATTTGCTAAACTTATTCTGAACGTATCTGCTAAGCTTTATTCTGAACTTATTTGCTAAACTTTATTATGAAATTATTTGTTGAACTTATTTCCAAAATTTATTCAGAAATCATTTTGAACTAAAATAATTTTTTAAAAAAATAAATTGAAGAGAACATTGGCTTAAATTGTCAAATAAATTGTTAATCTATTTGGAAGTATGCATATATTTTTTTCCTTTGAAAGAGTTGATGTTTTTAAAATGTGGAAACGCAAAGCAAGCACAACTATTGTTTTGAGATCTGCCAGCTATGACTCTTCCTCACCCACCCCCCAATCCCAAATTTCCACCGTTGTATCTATAAATATCCAAAACACGCCCCCTCCCTATCTCTCGCCTTCAATTCCTCTCCCTCTCTCTCTCTCTCTGTTGGTGGGCACCGAAACTCACACTCACCTCTTTCGGTTCCTCCCCTCTTCACCCCTCCAAGGTACGGTCCTCCCGTTTTCATGGCTTCCTTCTCTCTCTTCTTTCCCTTTTTTGGCCTAATTCTCTAGTGAAATGATGTTGTAATGTGATCTCTGCTTTGCGTTTAATCTTCATTTCTTTCAATCGTATTTGTTGTTTTTCATTTGTATTTTTGTGGGTTCAAACGATTAATCTCATTGGTGAGTTTAATCTTGATCATGTTTACATTGAATTTCGCCTTGGATTTCTAATTTCGAGTGTGCTGCTATGCTAGCAATTGGTTCCTTTCAGATCTATATTTTTGGGTTTAGTTGTGTAGATATGATATTGAATTAGCATTAATGTTGTATAATGGGAT
>JACYFF010031956.1:33716247-33744974 GCA_017589665.1 Selenicereus undatus | reverse complement strand
TTGTGTAGATATGATATTGAATTAGCATTAATGTTGTATAATGGGATGTGGGTTTGTCTGAGGTTGTATCGTAAACAGTCTCTCAGCTTAACCGCTTTTTACAGGGTCAGGCTGTGTACATCTAACCTTCGCTTAAAACCTGTGACCTCGTTGAGGCTGTCCTTGATTCGTAATGGAATGTGAGTCATTTCGGGTTTGGGGCTTTAGATCTGTTAGATGTGGTACTTGTTCATGAAGTAAATCTCTCGGTCTTGTATTACATTATCTGATAAAAATGAACTATGCTTTTAGTGACTCTGACTTTAAAAAATAATAATAAATCACCTCGTTGTTGCTCACGAGTTAGATCCATTGGGGCATGCCTACAAGTCCCCCCCCCCCTCCAAAAAGAAAAAGGGAAGCGCCAGCTATTCTGTTGCTAACATTAGCTAGTCTAGCTCTGTTAATTGTTACCACTACCATTGGATCTGTTGATTCCATTTTATCTGTGGGTCTGTGCTTGATTACTTTTGAGTGAAATGTGAAGCACGTTTGATCCTATTGCAGATACTGTAGTTCAGGGACCTCTGTTGTACTCTTTTCTTTTTCGTTCATGCTTTCATTTTCCAATTCCATTTCCTTTTTGGGTTTGAAGGGGAGGGGGGAGGGACTATTATATCTATTATTGAAGTTTGAAATAAGTCAGTTTTGTAATTGTTGTATTTATGAGTGAAAGCTGCCAGAGCTTCCACGTGAAGTATCAGCTGCCTTGCCTCCTTTAAGCAATTCACTATCCCCCTTTACTAACTGGAGACGAGTTCTTTTTTATAATTACGATCCCTCCTCAAGATATTTTCATGCCTTTTTTTTTCTGTATATAAATTTCCCAACTCATGCATTTAAAAAAAGGATACGGTTTATGGACCTTTTATTTAAAGCAGGAACAGAAACGTTGGGGGGGGGGGGCGGGAATATAGGGAAATTTTTAGTTTTTGTTCTAGTGCGAATGGTACTAAATCTTGTTTGAATTGCAATCCCTGAAATTACAGCACAATGGCATCTCACATTGTTGGATACCCCCGCATGGGCCCTAAGAGAGAGCTCAAGTTTGCCCTTGTGTCTTTCTGGGATGGAAAGAGCAGTGCTGAGGATTTGAAAAAGGTCCGCTGATCTCAGATCGTCCATCTGGAAGCAGATGGCTGATGCTGGAATCAAGATCTTCCCTAGCAACACTTTCTCCCACTATGACCAGGTCCTCGACGCCACCGCTATGCTCGGTGCTGTCCCCTCAAGATATGGGCGGTGAGATCGGATTTGATGTTTACTTCTCTATGGCTAGAGGAAATGCCACTGTGCCTGCCATGGAAATGACCAAGTGGTTTGACACCAACTAGTAAGTCATGCTCAACCTTTTCATATCACATTATTCAGTGTTGATCTGTTTCTGTTGCCTTTTTACTGATTACATGGTGTTTGCTGCAGCCACTACATTGCCCCTGAGTTGGCACCAGAGGTCAACTTCTCTTATACTTCTCACAAGGCTGTTGATGAATACATGGAGGCCAAGGCGGTATGTTTTTACAAAGCTTTCAAGTGATTTTTAGGATGAAATGGCATATGCTCCATGTGTTACCATTGAGGGTCAAACTATGGATATTTGAAAGAAGACCATTTGTACCAGAGCCTAATTTTCTATTCTTTGTCCAACAGCTCGGAGTGGACACTGTCCCAGTCCTCGTTGGACCAGTCTCGTACTTCTTGTTGTCCAAGCCTGCTAAGGGTGTTGAGAAATCATTCTCCCTTCTCTCTCTTCTTCCGAAGATCCTACCAATTTACAAGTGAGTGTTCAAAATATCTTTGATTTTTCATTTAATTTATTTTGATTTCTAGTTGCTGATGCAAAGCTGCTCTGTTTGCTGGGAAGTTATTACTGAACTCAAGGCAGCTGGTGCTTCATGGATTCAGTTTGATAAGCCTCTGTTGGTGATGGATCTTGATTCCCACAAGCTGAAAGCCTTCACTGATGCCTACAGCGAACTTGAATCCACCTTGTCTGGTGTTAATGTTCTTGTTGAGACTTACTTTGCTGATGTTACCTCTGAGGCATACAAGACTCTTATCTTTTTGAAGGGTGTCACTGGATATGGTTTGGATTTGGTTCGTGGAGCAAAGACCCTGGATTAGGTTAAAGGTGAATTTGGCAAATACCTTTTTGCCGGAGTTGTTGATGGAAGGAACATTTGGGCCAATGACCTTGCTGCGTCACTTGCTACCCTGCAAAGTCTTGAGGGCATTGTTGGAAAGGGTGGGTAATCATGCTTGCCTTTCAACAGAACATGCTTACCCCTTCAAGTGATCTTGTGTTGATATATTAGTGATTTGCTTGCAGAGAAGCTTGTAGTCTCTACCTCCTGTTCACTTCACACGGCTGTCGATCTTGCTAACGAGACCAAGCTAGACGCTGAAATCAAGTCATGGCTTGCATTTGCTGCCCAGAAAGTTGTTGAAGTAAATGCTTTGGCTAAGGCATTGGCTGGTCAGAAGGACGAGGTAAACCTTCTGTCTTGGCCAATATTTGAGTTTTAATCTTAGTTTGCTGAGGCCTTTGTGCTGTATTTTTAAATAATAGATGCTTTCTAGGCATATATTGGCTTGCATGATTCCTAAAAGTCACGTTTGTTATCTTTTCTCTTCAGGCCTTCTCTGCCAATGCTGCTGCTCAGGCCTCAAGGAAGTCCTCCCCAAGTGTGACTAATGAAGCTGTTCAAAAGGCTGTTAAGTACTTCCAAGGCAGTTGTTGCTTTATGCCTTCGGTTGATACTAAGATATGCCTGTTAATTTTGTGGTTACTGATAATTCCTCCTTGACATAATCAGGCTACTGCCTTGAAGGGCACAGACCACCGTCGTGGAACTAATGTTAGTGCTAGGCTTGATGCTCAGCAGAAGAAGCTCAACGTTCCTATACTCCCCACTACCACCATTGGATCTTTCCCACAGACCCCAGAACTAAGAAGGGTCCACCGTGAGTACAAGGCCAACAAGTGAGTTTTTTTGGTTCCTCAGCAGTTCCAATAGCCTTTGTTCTTGTTATGCTCCGTCTCTAACACTGCTGTGCCTTAATTACTTCAATAGGATTACCGAGGAGGAGTACGTCAAAGCCATAAAGGAGGAAATCAACAAGGTTGTTAAGCTCCAAGAGGAACTTGACATTGACATTCTTGTCCATGGAGAGCCCGAGGTGTGTGCTGTTGCCTGATTAAGGGAATCCGGAATCCCTTGAACATTCCTTTTGGAGTCTAAATTGTGTGCTTGTTTCTTTCTGTGTGGAGGAATGACATGGTTGAGTACTTTGGAGAGCAGTTGTCTGGTTTTGCCTTCACAGTTAATGGTTGGGTGCAATCATACGGGTCTCGCTGTGTGAGGCCACCAATTATCTATGGTGATGTGAGCCGCCCCAACCCAATGACTGTTTTCTGGTCGTCAACCGCTCAAAGCATGACTTCCCGCCCAATGAAGGGTATGCTTACTGGACTGGTTACCATCCTCAACTGGTCCTTTGTCAGAAATGACCAACCCAGGTATGCTATCCCTTTTTCTTATAAAAACTATACGGAATCTGAAAAATAATGCATCATTAAGATCTCATGGGTACCAATATATATTCATACCCATGTATTTGTACAATTTCAGGCATGCGACATGCTACCAGATTGCTCTCGCCATCAAGGATGAGGTGGAGGATCTTGAAAAAGCCTGTATCAATGTTATCCAGATAGATGAGGCTGCTCTTAGAGAAGGTTTGCCACTCAGGAAGTCTGAGCATGAGTTTTACTTGAAGCGGGCGGTCGACTCCTTACGCATCACCAATGTCGGTGTCCAAGACACTACCCAGGTAACTGTTCATCCTCATTGATCCGCATCTGCAGAATAAATAGATAAATAAAAAGAAAGGCTTAGTTAAGTCATATGAAGTTGATTTATTGGCTTGAATGTTCAGATCCACACCCACATGTGCTACTCCAACTTCAATGACATGATCAAGTCAATCATCGACATGGATGCTGATGTTATCACCATTGAGAACTCCCGGTCAGACAAGAAGCTCCTGTCTGTGTTCCGTGAGGGAGTCAAGTATGGTGCTGGAATTGGTCCTGGTGTCTACGACATCCACTCTCCTAGGATCCCCCCAACCGAGGAGATTGCTGACCGCATTAGGAAGACGCTCGCTGTCTTGGATAACAACATTTTGTGGGTGAATCCCGGCTGTGGTCTCAAGAACCGTAAGTATCAGGAGGTCAAGGCCGCCCTCTCTAACATGGTTGCTGCTGCCAAGCAGTTCCGCCAAGAGCTTGCCAGTGCCAAGTGAAGACCTTAGGCGAATACATGTCTAGGCTAGCTGGTGGATTCATACATGATATTGAAATTCGTATTTCGATGTTCTTGAATAATTCGTTGGGATATGTTAGGATATAGCTGTGATTTTACTTTGGCTCCTGGAGCCTTTTTCAATTTTTGTTTCTTGATTCTGTGGATCTTGAATTATTTTTTTTTTTAAACCGCTTGGAGAGTTCTGTTGTCAAAGCATCAAAACTACTCCGTGTACTTGTATCCTGTGGAAAATTGAAGGAGTTATTTCTTTCATATGTTCCTTGCTCTTTGATTTTGGCTTATGTGTTTTCGGTTGCCGTGATAAACAATACTTCATCAATTTTGACACAATTTCATAATCAAAAGGAAGGCCTTATCTAAAAAATAGGGAATATGATGTGAAAATTAAAATAACCAATCAAAATCAGAAGGCACACTTTCATTGCATTTTCTGCCCATGCAATTTCTCAAGGATTTTTAATATGAATTATTCATATTATTTTCCTTTAGACCTAGCAGAAATTTACATGATCCAATAGTCAGACCCGAATCCGCTTGAAAAAGTTAGGATTGTGGACAAGATTTTGGGACTCGAACATGTATGGATCAAACCCATTATGCTTAGGCTTGATCCGTTTGGGTTAGATCTAAACCAGGGACTTTACGGTTAGGTTTAACATTTTCAAACCCAAATGGAATAAATCTGCCCGTCCGAATTGATAGGTTTACTTTAGGACCCTCAATATCTTAGTAAATTATTTTTATAGTCCTTGCCTTTCCGAATCATTTTTTACCCCATTCACCTTTTGGTCAAATGATTGTAAACCGCTAAAATTGCAAAAATGCCTTTGCATGGACCCGTGTTTTAGCAGAGTTGTCGGTACCCTTACCACCCATACCTAGCACTTCCATTATGAGGCTCCCCGGTGGACGATGGTTAGCCAACACTTATTGGCATTAGTCATCGACTGGGGAGATTCGTGGTGGGGGCGTTGCACCTTCAACACTATTGGAAATTGGGCAACTCAAGGCAGGCTAAATCTCACCAGAGGGCGTGACTTTTCTAGCAACGATGGGGTCTGAAGCGCGAAGGAGAGAAACTAGGGGACCGTTTCCAGCGGCCAACCCAATCAAATGCCCAGACGATTCACTCTTGGCAGCTAGCATGGTGTTTACTAGTGCATGGCGAAATCAAATCGGAGTCTGTTGTCCACCGACGATAGCCATGGTAGCCAAACAACTATTCCTATTCGTTTGGGTAGGTAGGATGGGATGCGGAACTATTGGGTTAATGATGAAAGGCATTTTTGTAATTGTGAGAGTTTACAAAATTTGAAGCAAAGGTGAAAGCGTAAAAAGTGATTAAAACAGGTCAGGGTGAAAATGATTTATGAAACCTCAAGGGGTAAATAAAAATAGTTCTTTTTATTGTTGTGTTATAAAATTACTCCCATTCAAATCCATCAACTTTGATCATGGAAAGGTCTATAATTTTCCACACCATTGCGGAAAGAGTCCGAGTGAGCTAAGTGTGTACGTGCTCGATTCATAACTTGTTGTCATCTTGTTAAAATTAGCATGGGAAAATTACAGGTGGGTCATACATTAAGAGGCTGTAAGACCCGCCTTCGTTTTTTTTATGTTAAGTTGCCTTTATTACCTTTTTACGTTATAAAATCGCAATTTTAGTAACTATATGAGTTAAATTATTATCGATGTGCTTCTGGGAGCTGTAATTTTATAAAAAGGGATTTTTATCGCTATTATTGATTTCAAAGTTAATTCGTGCTATTTGCACCTTTAAATTATATCGATAGTTTAATTTAGTCATTATTCGAGTTATTTAGTCGTTTCCCAAGTACGATTAGGTTTTCAGCCTTATAATTAGTTTGTGGTTTATTGAATTGAACCTAGACGTATTTGGGATCGAATATTTGATCGAGGATTATATTATCGATTTAGGCTTAGAGTTCGGGTTACGAACTACACTAGCGGTGCTATTTATTGAAGAGCTTAGAACAAAAGAAATGGGGGATGGCATTTTTGTAAAAAGGGGCGCCTAGCCCTTTCCTTCTTCATTCTTCCCTTGCGCGACCCCGACCTCCCCCTGTCCCTCTCTCTCGCTGCTCTTCCTCTCGTTCCTCCACCATCACCATGCTCAACCACCAAGCTCCCAAAACCCTCAATTTTCAGTCAGCCCAGCTCGAAAATCCCGGGATTTCGCTTTCCCATCATCAAACCAACCCTATGATGCGAAATCGGGGCAAATTCGGAGACAACCCAACATGGTTTCGATTCATTCGGGCTGTGATTCGAGCACCCAAACGCGAGCCGAGGCCTAGCCGAGCAACGTTGCTCCTAGTTGCTTCGAATCCACCACAAATTGCTAGTAAATTCATTACCCCAAGCACCAACCACGAGTTCAAGTCAATGGGTGAGCGTTTGGGTCGAATTTAGGGTTTGGTTGGCACGAATTGGGCACGATTTGGTTCTGGTTTGAGCGTGGGTGGGCAAGAGTCGAAGGTTTAGCGTCGTTCGAGCCCCGAAAGTCGACTCAGCAGCCTTAGATTCGACTCCCTAGCATGGAATCGAGGTGGGTGTTCTTCGCCTCCTAAATTAGTATTAATTTCGAAAATATTTTCAGCAGATTGATGTTGCATGTCAAGTTAGGGTTAGTTAGATTCGTTAGAAATGTCAAGAAATGGGTTGTGCATGCTTAGATTCGAGCTATTCAGTTAGTTTATGCTTAAATTGTAAATTGATACGAGTTATGTGTGTTTATATGGAACCATGCCTGAATTGGACTTGAATGAAAACCATGCATGAAAAAGGATTAATTTGGAGGTTATAAAGGCGTAGTTAGCTTGGATACGACTAAAGTAAGTTAAGGTTTAAAAAGAATTAAAAACGAAGTTGTTTTGATATGTTTAGCCTTGATTCGAGTAATTAGCGATTCATGAAAAAGGATTCATTTTGAAGTTATAAGAACATGGTTAGTTTAAATGTGACTAAAGTTAACTAATGTATAAAAAGGGTTAAAAACGAAGTTAGTTTAGTATGCTTAGCTTCGATTCGAGTTAAGCTAACTAATGCCTGTGGTTGAATGAAATTTGAAGTTATTGAGATGTGCTTAGCTTCATTCAAAGTACATTCATGCTTAGGAAAGCTTCCTTTAAAATGCATCGTGTATGTTAGATTTGAACCATGTTTGGTTTACTTAGTAAAGTGTTGTCAAGTGATGACTGAATATGGTTATATGTGGCTGAAAGGTGTTGTTTGCACAGGTAAGAGCCTAAACCTCACCATCTTTTAAATAAGTCTATATGATAACATATTATGACTAATAAATTGATGAAACGAGCTAGTAGTTGGATGGTTTGAGGATAACATTATGAGTGTTTGAGGTCTTGTGTGTACGGTGAAAGTGAGGAGGGAGACTGGGTTGTGAATTAACCGCAATCGTGTGGATTGCGAGGCCATGTGTGGCTTATTGTGTTGAATTGATATGATTGATATGAAGTGCTCAAATGTGATATATGTGATATATATGTGCTTAAATGCTTAGATTGCATTATGTGCATAAGAGTGAGTTTTTAAAGAAAGATTTCATGTTTTGAAATGGTTAGTAGCCATAACTATTAATGCATGATGACTTATTTTCAAAGAAAGTCAATTCATGTGTTAATAAACTTATAACTTCTATAAGCAGTGTTTAAGCCCAAAACGAAAGAATTACAAGCATTTCAAAAGGGTCATAGTCGTTTACCTTAAAAAGCGAGTTTCAGCCAAGGAAGCTTTTCAAACAGAGAAATGAAATGTCTTTAAAGTCTAAGAATGTGCTGGGAAGTTGGCCAGAGGGCGAAAACTGGACGCAAAAGGGCGTGAGCTGTTTCCCCCTGAGATAAGATAAGTTAGGAACTGGACTCAAGATACAAGTTATCTTGGTGTGAGCTGTTCCTGGAAACTGGACGCAAAAGTGGCGTGAGCTGTTTCCCTTAAGATAAGTTAGGAACTGGACTCAAGATATGAATTATCTTGGTGTGAGCTGTTCCTGGGAACTGGACTCAAGATATGAAATATCTTGGTGTGAGCTGTTCCCCAGATAAGTTATGATGTGTGACGCGTAAGAAAACCTTGAGGGGGACTGGACTCAGGATATGATTATCCTGGTGTGAGCTGTTGCCCCACAGAGGACAATATCGAAGTTTGAGTTTATCTACTGAGACGCGTTTTGGCCAAAAGTTAAGTACGTACACCCCGGGGATAACGTAGAATAAGAGTGACGATCTCACTAAAGGGCGGTGTTGACCCCCCTAGCCAGCACAATAAGATGTTCTATGTTATAAGTAAGTTGGTAAAGAAGAGATTTGGCAAAATGCCATTCTAAGCAGTTTAGAAAAGAAAAGAAGTTTCTTTAAAGTAACACGAGCCTCAAGAGGCCCAATAAAGCGATTTTGTTTTCCTTTAAAAGAAAGGAAGGAAGCCTTTAAATGTACGGAGCCTTCATATCTTTTATGAATATGTTACTATGAAGTTTCAAGTGAAGTATAGCTAAATCCTCGTAATGCATCGTATATTTAAGCTTTTCAAGGTGCTTATCTTATGAAAGAATGTTCTTCTAAAGCCTTTCTTACCAAATTGGGTGTTTCAAGAAGTTCTTAGAAAAGTTATAAGCATCAAAGGAGTTAGCATGTTTTAAAAACTGTTCTTTGAATATAATAAGTCACTATGTTTTCATAGGAGTGTTTGAAAGCATCATATTCATCCTTGTGCCATTTGATTACGTGTATGAATGCCTGTTAGAGAGAAAGAGTGGTCATTAAGGACCTAGGAACGAGTTGAGGGGTTAGAATGAAGTTTCAAGGGTGGTGACCTTTCCTTGGGGATTTTGATTGCCTAATATGATAAGTAAAATATGAATGCGTGATATGTGGCTATTATTAGTATTATTGCCTGCAACGGTTTTGGTTTTAAGGGGGTTGGGGGACACTCACTGAGCGTGTGGTTGCTCATCCCACTACTCTTTCCCCTTTTCCCCCAGGTTTTCTTTATGACAGGAAGAAGTTGAATCAGCTGGAATCGATTATTGCTTGCAAGATGTCATTAGTGCCTATTCATGACCTTGAGGAGTTATGTAAAGCCCTTTTTAGTTTGTAAATGTTTGTAAATAGTATTCTGAGTTCATGTAATACATATTGGTTATGAGTCGCTCTGTATGGCCATATGAGCCAACCATCTGGTCAGTTAGATGTCTTTTGGTTGAAGTTGGTTATGTTTTGGGATGTAAACCCCATACTCCGGTTGTGTGAACCGTTGAGTTGTATCTTTTACTGTTTTTGTATTAATGAACTATTATGTTTGGTGTACTCCGAGCGGGTGGCTCGTCGAGTTATGAACTTCGGCGTGTGGCCGTTGAGTTATGTTTTAAATGTTTACGCTTCCGTTGATTTATAGGGACTTATTGTAAGGCGTTTAGCCTGGGAACGTTCAGTTTTCAGGGGAAGTTCTGTCCGTTTCGTCCCAAAATTTCAGTAAGAAGTTAGGAAAACGTAACGCTTTCGACCCTAGGGGCTGGGGGTGTTACAGAGGCCTTCAATCAACCCATGTTTTTTTACAACAAAAAGGTGTTGCTTTTGGAGGGAAATGCAAGTTGGTGAAAAAGCAAAGAGAAGCTCAATTACCAAAATACCCTTAATGAAAATATACTCCCTCTCTCTATCTGATGGTGTCACTTTCTCTATCCATCAAGACCTGGAAATAACATCAGCTCGTATCATACACAAGGCTCAAAGTGGAGGGTTTGTGCCCTATTCGGTGATGCTCTCTCTCTCTCTCTCAATCTCTCTCCATGGTTGAATGTACTCCTCAATTGTGTTGAAGTGACCAATTGTGCTTCAAAATTGAGGGAAATCTAGTCCCAATTTGTTCAAGGAAGCTTGGTTGTGGGAGCAGATCTAGGTAGGCAAGGTGTGTTGCTGTAGGTGACAGAAAGTGTAGACGGAGGCTGGCGTTGAGCTTGGAGTGTTTGTTGCTGGTGGATACTGGAGAACGGAGGTCAACCGTGAAGTCTGTTGGGGAAGGGTTGGGGCGTCTGACATTGGTAAACGACTGCAAGCGGAGTAGTAAACAACGACATGTGAAATTTTTTCTCAAGTTTAAGAGTTTGGTATGTGGAATGACATTTTCGTGAATAGTGTATGGTGTAGGAAGGGTAAATGGGTGGGGTGACATGTGTGCCATGTTGTTGGTCATTGTTTACCAAGCTATCATTAATGCAATTGCATGAACCCAATTGCATGGGTGGTCGGGGGGATGCAGGAGGATGGGATAAGGTGTTATTGCCTTGCAAGGAAGATGATGTTGAAACTGACACTAACTTAGAGGGGCCCACCGTTGAACCGGAGGGAATGTGGTGTTCACCATGGTAGACATAGTGTACTGAATAGGTAGACGGAGAGCAGTGGAGTCGGGGACTGTTATTATGTACTTGTATGTAGTCGTTGATGCATTATTGGTTGCGCTGATAAAAATCTGTTATTGTTTGATGTGCAGGGTGATTGGAAAGGTGGTCGACAGATAGAGTGGTTGGGTAGCCGGTGTTGCGACGTTTGGTGCAAATGGATGGAGACGGTGCTGTTGTGGGAGACAGTGGTGGCGGGAGAGACGTGGTTGTTTATGTGTTATGGGGGGCGAGTTGGACGATGGGGGAGCTGGAAAAGTAACATATGTGGCGGGTTCGACGAAGTGTATCATGCTGAAAGAGGGGATGGGGATGAAGGAGGTGTGAACAATGGTGACTAATATTACTGGCAATGATTTGAGTGTGAAGAAATTGTGGTACAATTTGAAGTACGACCGGAGGGATGGTAATGGAAGTGGAGGGGGATGCTGATGTCAAGATGTTTTTGAAGGGGACTGACGAGCACAACTATTTGTATGTGGGCGACAGTGATGGGCCAAAGAGGCGTGCACAGAGGGTAGCTGCATCACGTGAAGTGAGAATGCGGAGCTATGATCATGGCGTCAGTTGTGGGAGAAGCAGCAGGGATGGGGTTGACATGGTCATAGAGGGTCTTAAGGGAGCAGGTCTGAAAAGGTGGGTAACGTATGAACACTAGTATGATGAACGACATAGCTGAATGTGGGTTACGAGAACAACTTGTTGACATGTTTGCTTTTTTTTTTTTTGAATTTGCAGGGCGGTTGTGAGTGAAACGGGCGGATGAGTTGGTGATCACCTGCAAACCAGGCTAAGACTTGGCTGGAAAATAATTGAGTTGTCTGATGATGATGAGATATCCGTTGCATTCGAGGATAACGGTGACGACGAGGGAGCCGTAAAAGGAGGGGAAGAAGGCAACAAAATTAGGGGGGTAGATGAAAGGAGTAATGGTAATGAGAGTGTGTGGCCACAGTCGGGTCTGCAAGAGCAAAACTACCATCGTAAGTTGAGCATATGGAAGAAGTTAATCAGGGGAGAGGGGTAGATCTTCCAATCAATTGAAGCATTTTGGTAAGTCATCTGCAAGTTTGTAATCACAAACCACTTTAGTTTTCGATTTGAGCAGAACTGCAAGTAAAGAATTATGGTCATGTGTGATGCAACCGACTGTCCTTTCTACATACGTGTCAGAGGTGGGAAGAACACGCAGGTTATGTCGATAAAAGATTTCGTAGGACAACATAAACACAGTGTCAGCGAGCTGTGTCATATGGATGTTTGGGGGAGGCGACGTGTTGGAGTCGAACTCCTTGCACACCTGATAGAAGGTAAGGTGAGGTTGTGTCTAGATTATTCACTGAGGGACATTATGCAGGATCTAGAGTTGGAGTTGGGGATTCGGCTGACATATATGCAGTCATGGAGGGCAAGGGAGTTTGTGCGCATGATAGTACTTAGGAGGCCAGTTGATCACTACAAATTGCTCCCGTGGATGTGTGCGGCCATAGTCAGAGCGAACCCAGGGTCAGTGGCGTTCTGTGAGGTTGAGGGCTCAAGGTTTACGAGCATGTTTGTGGCGTACGCCACTAATATGAACGAGTTCAAATTGGGGTGCAGGATGATACTGTTTGTGGACGGCTGCCATATGAGCGGACCTTACAAATGGACCTTGCTTGCTGCCTGTGCATTGGATGCGGACAACCACCTCTTCAATTTCGCATATGGCATAGTATTTGGTGAGAAAATTGAGGAGTGGGTTTGATTCTTACAAACAGTTATGGAGTGCTTGGGCGGTCTGAAGTCGGTGATCATGTCTGACGGGAACCCTACCATAGTCGCTGTCGTGGCGCAAGTATGTGGCAAGGAGTACCACGGCTACTGCCTACGTCACCTGGCAGAGAGTTTTTTAAAGGAGGCAGCGAAGCATGGTATCTGGAAAAAAGCAACGAAGCAGATAGTGAAGGAAATGTTATACAGAGTTGCGTATGCTCCAACTGTGGTGGAGTACTATGTTGCGTTGGAGGCGCTGAGGTGCTACAAGTCAAAGCTTGGTGCTTGGGTGGACGAAAATGAGCTAGAACAGTGGGCTGCTTCGAAGTTTGGGAAGGAGAGGTGGGGTAGAATGAACAACAATGTTATAGAAAGCTGGAACAATTGGATGAGATGACTATGCCCTATGCCCGTGCCTTGGCTTGTGAATAGCCACTTGGAGAAGCTTGGGAAGAAGATGGACAAGTACAAGCAAGACATTCTGAAGTGGAAGAATAGGGTGGGGGAGAGAATCGAGTAGAAGTTGGCTGACACTTACAAAAAGATGGGTCGTATTACAGTTGTGGAGCTTACCAATAGCTTTAAGTTAGTGGTGAAGTTGGGACAACAGACTTGCATATGTAGGGTGTGGCAAATGCACGGTATTTTGTGCTGTCATGCGTTGGCTGTGATAGCTAAGGCCAACATATGGGTGTATGATTACGTGCACCCAATTTATAAGACTACGGTCCAATAAATCATATACAACTAGCTGGAGCATATGATGGAGACACACGACATGGGAACAGTTGATGGGAAGACGGGGCGGGTGGTTGGTGGGGATGACCTTGATGACAACTATAACCGCTGCATATTGCCCCCCACCAATGGGAGACAACCAGGTAGGCCACCGTCGAAGCGTAGGGAGTCACAAATGCAGGGGACAAAGTCTCGGAGGTACTCCCAATGCGGCGAAGTTGAACACATAAGGCGCACCTGTCGCAATCCTCGTGTTGACTTTGATGCTGGCTATGAAGGCGATGTTGTGGAGGTTGAAGATTTGTTGGATGGTTCGTATGTTCCATGTCGTTGAAGCAGTTGAGGTTGCATTCCAGAGTTTTCTGCAATTCCACTAACAAGTTCATCCCCGCAACATGGAAATGATTAGTACATCGTTCCAAACTGTAGTGTACACTATGTACTGTGCTCAAACTGCGTTGTCCGCTGTAACCCACCCCCACTCCTGTGTGTATTATAATGATGAAGTATAGTTTTGCATGTTTAGTGTGGGCACGTAACCTGCCATGTTTACCAATCAGAAGACAGATGTTCACTGTGGTAAACCATGCTCTGCAACAGGCAAACCCACGGGGAACTGACAGATTGCAACCCTGGTTATTTGTATGATGCTCATACTAGGTTCACAGCTGTGATCACACCCCTGCCCCTGTTTGTATTTCAATGTTCAAGTAAATTGTTACTTGTGAAGTGGGGGCAGGTACCCTGCCATGTTTACCAATCGAAAGAACAATGTTCATCGTGGTAAACCCTGCTCTGCAATCGGTAAACCCAGTGGAACTAACAGACTACAACCCTGGTTGCTTGTATCTGCTTATACTGGGGGTTGACAGCTGTGGCGCCACCCCTGCCCTTGTTTATATTTCAATGTTAAAGTAAATTGTTGCATGTTTAGTGGAGGCAGGTAACCTAGCATGTTTACCGATCAGAAGACACATGTTCACTGTGGTAAACTATTCTCCGCAACGGGTAAACCCATGGGGAACTGACAGACTGCAATCATGCTTGTTTGTATTCTGCTCATATTGGGTTCACAGTTGTGACCACACCCCCACCCCTATTTTTATTTTAATGTTGAAGTAAAGTGTTGAATGTTTAGTGGGGGCAGGTAACCTTGCATGTTTACTGACCAAAAGACATATGTTCATTGTGGTAAACCATGCTCTGCAACCAATAAACCCATGGGAAACTAACACACATGTTCACATGTCAGTAATACGTGTCACACAAACACAGTGGTAGGACATGTCTGAGAGAGAGAGGTACGCGAATGGGAGAGGTAATCGTAATTGAAATCAGAAAGTAGCCCTTGTTGTGTTGGCCAGTGCGGAAGTAGGTGGTGGAATTAATGTCAGTCCCTGGCAAGGAACCACACTGAAATTATAAACCTTTGCAACGCTCAATGTGTACCGTGGTAAACACTGAGATGATGTTGCTAAATTGACCACTACCGCAAGCGCACGGGTAGTTGTAGTATAAATAAAAGATATCGTTCCTCAGGAACTAATGTAATCTATCGAGTCTTGTCTATTAGAATATGCTACGTAAAATTTTGATTCAAATTGCTTCGATTTAACAACTTCTAATTCTCTAATTCTGAATTAATTAAGAAGAATATGTATAGGAATTTATGCAGATATGAAAGTGATTGGATCAGAACAACAAACATGTACTTTTTCTCTAATTGGTTGATCTCGAGGAATTGCTATCGATCAAAAAATTTGGCTTATTCTTTCGAAATCAACCAAATTTGCCTAAACCAAGCAAAAGTGGTTTTTCGAACTAATTTGTCTTAATCCAAGTTAATTATCTTCGATTGCTTTCTAGTCCTCCTAACATGAAAACCTCTCTTTCGAGATGACGTTATGTCAGGTTTTATCAAGCAGTTCAACAATCAAATGTCACATTTCAATTTTTCACCTGATTGTTTCAAATGTGCAAGCAAACTTTGGCAAAAGATCTACTCACAACATGAAAGTCACTCAATAGAACGAAATCAAACCAATCATGAAAATAAGCATAATTCTTTGTATTAAACTTGATCAAACAATACTTTCATAAACTACTAAATCCCTAGACGAAACTTAAACTACTCACACATGATTAAGGATTAAACAACTAACCAACATTTTGCAAAATCTAAGCGGAAGGGCTTGACTGAGAATAACCTTCAACCAAGGGCTTCAAACCGCCTCAAGATCAGACACTCACACTCAAGATTACTCACCAATACAAATTCCAAACTAAAAATCTAACTAAAAAGAACAAAAATTTGAGAAGAAACTATGCTATTCTTGCTTGCTATCCATCTTCTTCTGTTACTGCCTGAACAAGGCCTTTTATAGGAAAACCAGGATGTTCTCAGGCACACAACCGAAGGAAAATGAAGAGGCAACATTCTCTATTCATCACGATCTGTGGCAGACACCACGATCCGATCGTGGTCTGTGCTAGAACCAGTTTTCTGCTCTTTTCTTACTCCACGGGCGTAGCAGCACATGGGTGTCCGTGGAGGTGGTCAAATTACATCCATTAAGGGTCAAATGCTAAAAAGGCTTAAAATCCTGCAAATCTCTCCAAACAACTATACCTAAGCATAAATCAAGAATAGGAGTATAAATAATAATATTAAGCACATAATTCTTCTAAAAATGAAGCAAAATAGCTCTAAAATGATGTATACATTAAGCACTTATCAAACTCCCCCATACTTAAACTGTTGCTTGTCCTCAAGCAATGCTAAGAAAAATAAAACTATACACAACCTCCTCAGTATAGATAGAAGTAACTTTCAAATGGAAAAGCTGATCTAAAGGTAGCTCAAAAAGATACAAAAATTATTAACAAACAGTTTAGTAAGTGAAATTTTCTAAAGCCTTAGATAGATCACAATGTCAAACTTAAATCAATCTTCCCAAATCGTCAAATACAGTCATTTTAATGTATGAAACAAGGAAGGCTAGCAAGGCCAGTAGAACCTCACACGTTATGTGGCTCTCATCATTCATGTGTTTAATAATAATGAAGGTTCTCTCAATTCTCATTCCTTATACTCAAATCTACCATAAGCTTGATAAGACTCTCAAATTCACCATCACTAATATGCAAATACACTAGGCAATCATGAGGAGTTTCATAGGGTCGTAATGAGGCCATGGGTAAAGGTAAGAGGGGAACAAATATTTTGAAAATGAGGAGCTAGAAGTTAGAGACTAAGAGCTAAACAATTCCAATGCATCATACTACATCCTTCTTAGGCCATTACATTTTATCAAAATAAATCCCCAATTGAAGAGAGAAAGAGTCGAAAACTACAAATAACTTACAATCCCAACAAGGCTAACACTGTCTTTCGTTTTTTTTTTGGTCTTTTTTTTATTTTTTTCGTTTCCTTTTTTTATTGTTTTCCTTTTTTTCCCCTCCTTGTAATGATCCTTTCTTCTTTCTTTTTTTTTTCCAAAAAGGATAGCCAAGAGGAGATCCATAATGAACTTTAAATTCTAACTCTTCTCCAAACTTTGTACAATGAAATAAGGGATTTTCTTTTTATCAATCAAGATCACACATCCCTTCATCAAACAGCCAAAATCCACTAAAAGATAACAATCCACCTTACTAGCGCCCTATGATGCAAAAGAATGAAACGCTCCTTTAGTCTTGGCTTAAAGGTAAGACAAGTACTTGGACATGAGTTATAATAGGAGGTTCAAATCAAGAAAAATCGGACATAGGCTCAAAGGGGCTAGCAAGAGATATAATACACAACAAAGGTGGCTATTTGGCCGTGGGGGTTTAACAAATCAAAGAAAAATAATGCCTCAATCATATTGCCTAAATGCATATGTGAAATGTGGTCTTGAATGAGAATCAAAGCAAGTTGTAGAGAAATGGTGTCAAAGAAGAGTCACACATGAAAGAAACATGAGACTAAATTGATAAATAGTCTCTAAAAGCTCAAAATCTCATGGGAAATCTACCAAGGTCATGACTAGCTCACTGGTAAACATATGCTAAAATTCATGTAAAGACTCATTGGGTAAATCAATTTGCATCCAACATGTGGTCAAAATATGGAGATCATTTCGAAAAACTCATTCACAAACATTTTATGCACAATTTGGGCAAATCAAAGGATCAAACTAAACCAAAGAAGTCTGCCAAATCTATAAAGATCATCATCGGAGGATTTTTTTTTCCCTGTTGTTTTTCTTTTATGCATGCTCCTAATAACAATGCAAACTAAAACACAAAAGAAACTAATAAAAGAAAAGCTAAAATGCAACCTAGAATGAAAAGAAAACTGAATGCACTATTAAACAAACCTAAATCCTAAATAAAAAAACTCCAAAAACTACCACTAACTGCATATACAAAGCACAATCACACCAAACGAAAACAGAGATGCCAAATATAACGATTAACACCCCTACGCTTGAATCACACATTGCCCTCAATATGGGCATACAAGAGAAAAAAGAAAGGGGAGTAGCACAGAGCAATCAGAAAGGAGGTGGTGGTGGAGGTTGGGGTGGTTGGCCATAAGAGATATGCCAATCCCGCCAGGTCTCTAGGTGGCCTATAGTCCTGGGAATACTATGTCTGGGTAGCAAGCATCCCACGAAGCTCATTGTGGCGCTCTTGGACAAAGTCCCTAAGAGGGGCATTCTCAGAAGCAACAACTGCTCGAAGGGAAACTTACTCCTCTTGAATGGATCTAAGGGTGTCTTGGAGGTCAGTATAGTACGGAGGGGGTGGCTGAGAAGAAGAACTAGGTCCTGCTTAACTAGAATGAGGGGCTGCATGATGGGGTACGGGTCGAATAGCCTCCTCATCACCAGGTACCCAGTAAAGGTTAGCCCAGAGAAGTAAGGTGGTTCGATCGACATTGGGAAGCGGCATAAGCCGGTCCCCAGGGTAAATCTAACTTAAACGCCCAGCCTCAATTTTCCAAAAGTTCATAATTTCAAAAGCAGCTTGATCGAGCCGCTTAGACCCGGAAACTTGGTCCTCAGGATTGGGCTCAACACGTAAAAATCTAGCAACAGTAGTCACAATCCCACCTATGACTATCGTAGCTTTACTGCTAACAGTAGCACTATGCAATTGCCTGGCTAAAAAGAAACCTGGGTCAAGCAGGATACCATAAAGCATATATGACAAAAAGTACAACTCAGATAATCTCAGGACATTCAAACTATCGTCCCAAGTAAAAAGGGAACACGCCAAAATAAGCTGAGCTACTCTAATACAAGGGTTCCTAATATGTGTGCATTTTGACGAACTATTGTTATACCTAACACTCCCCGAAAGTTCATCCCGAAATGCATTCGGGTTGAATTCATGAGGGACTTGGCTGTTCGATAAATCCATGCTAGGTGGAAAACCGAAGATACTGTTAAAGGTACCTAAGTTCATCTCGTAAAATTGACCCTACAAATAAAGTGACATGTATCCGGCTTGACATTGAGGCCCTCTAGTGACCTCGACATAGAGTGTACCTAAGAATTCTAGGGTTAAGTCCCCAAATGTATGCTCTTTAATTTCCAAAAATTGTCCCATAGCACCTCTTGCAAATAACCATCGAATATCATCCAACATTCCTAACCGGGCTAATAGTTCTGCATCATAATATCTAGTTGCTACAACCATATGTTCATTCAAGCAATTTTATCTAGCAACATGACCAGGATGTGTCAAACCAAGAGGGTGAGGAATGTTACCTCTAGCATGCATGGTTCAGGATGTCCTTTGAGGTTGAGGTGGTGCTTGAGTTGAAGATCCAACCTCCTTGGTGCTCCTTTGTCTCTTGGTTGGTGCCATGGTTGCAAAACCCAAAACAAAAATCCAAACTAAAAACTAAGTAAGAAAATTTAAAGAAGAAAATGAAGAAATTAAGTAAAAAGAAGAAGAATAAGAGAAAGAAAAAAAAATAATGGGTATGGTGGGTGAGTAAAGTGAGATGACTTTGAAGAAAAAGAAGAAGAAGGAGATGAAATTTGTGGGGAAAGAGAAAAGATTGAGTGAAAGGTGATGATTTTAGGTGAAAATGAGTGAAAATGGGGAAGAAATGAAGAAAGATTGAAGGTATTAGCTATGGAGGGTTTAGAGAGAGAAAATGGAGATAGAGAGAGAGAGTGTGTCGTGAGGTTGAAGATGAAATGTGAGGAAGTTGAGTGGGCACCGCGTCAAAAACCTAGATCGCAGGCCGCAGCATTATGCCACGGAACGTGGGGTTCACCATGGTCTGACCGTGGTATCTGCTGGTCCTCTTTTTTTTTTCAATTTTCCTGGCTGGCACTCCACGACCATGGCTCTTTGGATCTGGCCGTGGTGGCTAACATTTATTCATAGTTTTTTTTTTTGGTTTTTTCTCTCTTTTTTTTATGTTTTTACTTCTTTCTTTTCCTTTTTTTTCACAAACTATGAAAATTGTAAAAATAAAATCTAAAGAAAAGAAAAAGGAAAAAGAGCTTGGATTGCCTCCCAAGAAGCGCTCTTTTAAGGTCAAGAGCTTGACCATTCTTCTATGCTTAGTCAGGATGAGATAGTGTATGAATATTGACTTTATCCCTGACTACAAAGTCGAACTTCTTCAGACGAAGGTACCACCGCAAAAGTTCGGGTTGAAGGTCCTTGTTTTCATGACACGGTGCCAAAGTGCATTATTCGTATACAAAACAAAGCGCACTCGTGCCCTATCAGGCGGGTCGCTATCAACTTGTTGAACCCCCAAATCAAAGTCTCCATCAAATCCTTCTATAGGGGGCATAAAGAGAACAACTTGTGCGAACCTGCAATAGTTGCTCATAGAAGACTCGTTAGGCACAGGGACCTTAACCTCAGGCATGTTAGGTGGCATAGGAGCAGGAAACTCCACCTTAATGTACCTTTGGTTGTGATCCTCATAAGAAATCCAGTCAGAATCAGAAGGGTCTTCACAATTCAAGACATCCTCCATATCAATTTCAGGGGAAAGGGGTAATGCATCCAATAAAGAAGAACTAGGGGAAACCACGTCTTCCTTCATATGACAAAACATAGCATAGCGCCCTTCTACCTCAAATGTAATTCATCCCTTTCTTACATCAATATTGCAACCAATTATAGTCAAAATAGGCCGACCTAGGATAATTTGAGCATCATCGGTCTCAGGCATATCCACTATAATAAAGTCCTCCAATACCCAAATGTCTCCTATATTGACTGGCACATTATTCAATCTGCCTATGGGTTGCGTTTCAGAACCGTCAACTAACTGTAGTGAAAAGGGTGCGGCTAGTAATGGTCCTAGGTAAAGCTTATGAAACAAAGAATATGACATTATACTAACGCTTGCGCCAAGATCACATAGAGCTCTCTCAACTTTCACTTTTCCCATAATGCAGGGGATAGAAAAACTACCTAGGTCAAGGAGCTCAAGGGGAAAAATTATAGGAAACTCTACAGTGTCATTCTCTACAAATGTGGCGGTCTACCCACCATTGTTCCTTTCCTTAATTCTAGGCATGATTATTTCCCTACCCTATTCCATTGGTACATCCTTAGGGTCAGTTAAGTCCTCTATTTCTTCCTTTAAAGTGACGCAGTTGTAATGCTCATGAGGGTTAGGTTCGGGTTTGCTAGGAATTCCGTTTAGGGGTGTACAAGAAAAACTAGCTTTTTGCGCAATTTGGGCTTCAAACATCCTACTATGAGTTGTAAGCACATCAACCTTTGAGGTTAATTACTTAATATACTCATCCTATTTTTGTTGCGCTATAAGCATACTTTCCATCATCGCTTCTAAATTGAACTTTTGAGACATTTGAGCAGGGATGGGGGTCTTTGAAAACCGGGGGGTCTACCATTCATTGGGGGCACATTTAATGGGTTTGGATTAGACCTATAGCAGAAATTTGGATGATTCTTCCTCTGTATTATATGTACTAGAATAAGGGTCATTAGCCCGTCTCGGGTTGAAGTTTTGAACATAGTTAAGAAAAAGGACTCACAACTTGACAATTCAAAGTTATATGCTCAATAGAACCACAAATTTCACAAGGGGAAGGGGCATCAACTTTATGCTTACCTCCAACCTGTCTAGGTTGGTCTCGTTCAGTGGACCATTGAAAATTGTTAAGTGTCATCTCCTCAATTAGATTATAGGCTTCATCCTCGGCTTTGTTCATCAAGGTTCTTCTTGCCGCCGCATCAATAGTGGACCTTATAGACTGGGTCACACCATTATAAAAGGCTTGGAGAATCATCCAACACTGAAGACCATGATGGGGGCATAAGCATAGCAAATCTTTAAATCGCTCCTATGTTTCGTAGAGCGTTTCTTCATTTTTTTGCATGAACTTGGTGATCTGATTTCTCAAGCTTGCTATTTTGCTCAGAGGGAAAAGCTTGGCGAGGAAAGCTCTTGTCAACTCATCCCAAGTGGTAAAGCATCCAGATGGCAAGGAGTGTAACCAAGCCCTTGCTTTATCCCTCAAGGAGAAAGGAAATAGGCGCAGGTGAATCGCATCAGTGGAGACTCCATTAAGCTTTAACATGTTGCACACCTCTAAAAAGACTGAGAGGTGTAGATTCGGGTCTTCCAAAGGTGTTCTTCCAAACTGGGATTGTTGCACCATCGAAACCAGTGCCGATTTGAGCTCAAAATTGTTGGCATCAACAGTAGGGTGAGCAATGCTTGAGGCGATCCCTTGAACTCCAGGGGTAACGAAATCTCAAAGCGTTCTCCTTTGGTCACCTCCTTCGCCCGCCATGTTTGTTGGATTCCTTCTAGCCTCGCGTATTTGTTCTTCAATCCTTTCCTTCTTCCTCCTTAAGCGAAAAGTTCTTTCAATCTCAAGATCGAGTTTGTACAAGATTGGACTTCGTATAAACAGGAAAAATTCCTGCAACCACTATCGCCAATACTACCAGCACAATTAAACAAGAAAAGAAAATAACAATAAAAGACAATAAAATACTTAGTCACTTTCATAATACTAACTCAATAGTTAATAGTTTAGTCCCCGGCAACGACGCTAAAAACTTGACCACTACCACAAGCGCATGGGTAGTCGTAGTATAGATAAAAGATATCGTTCTTTAGGGACTAATGTAATCTATCGAGTCTTGCCTATTAGAATATGCTTAGTAAAATTGTAATTCAAATTGTTTCGATTTAATAACTTCTAATTCACTAATTCTGAATCAATCAAGAAAAGCATGTCTAGGAATTTATGAAGATATGAAAAGTGATTGGATTAGAACAACAAACATGTGCTTTTTCTCTAATCAGTGAATCTCGAGGAATTGCAATCTATCTAAAAATTTGGTCTATTCTTTCGAAATCAACCAAATTTGCCTAAACTAAGCAAAGGTCGTTCTTTCGAGCTAATTTGTCTTAATCCAAGTTAATTATCTTCGAGTACTTTCTAGTCCTCCTAACATGCAAATCTCTCTTTCTAGACGACGTTATGTTAGGTTTTGTCGAGCTGTCCAACAACTAAATGTCACCTTTCACTTTTTCACCCGATTGTTTCAAATGTGTAGACAAACTTTGGCCAAAAATCTACTCACAACATGAAAGTCACTCAATAGAATGAAATCAAACCAGTCATGAAAATAAGCACAATTCTTTAGATTAAAACATGATCCAACAATACTTTCATAAACTACTAAACCCCTAGACAAAATTTAAACTGCTCACACATGATTAAGGATTAAACAACTAACCAATATTTTGCGAAATCTGAGCAGAAGGGTTGGACTGAGAATAGCCTTTAACCAAGGGTTTCAAACCGCCTCAAGATTAAACACTCACACTCAAGATTGCTCACCAATACAAATTCCAAACTAAAAATGTAACTAAAAAGAACAAAAATTTGAGAAGAAACTTTGCCATTCTTGCTTGCTATGCATCTTCTTCTGCTGCTGCCTGAATGAGGCCTTTTATAGAAAACCAGGATGTTCTCAGGCACACAGCCGAAGGAAAACGAAGAGGCAATGGTCTCTCTATTCACCACGGTCCGTGGCAGACAGCATGGTCCGACTGTGGTTTGCGCTGGAACCGATTTTCTGCTCTTTTCTTGCTCCACGAGCATAGCAGCACATGGGTGTCCATGGGGGAGTTCAAATTACATCCATTATGGGTTAAGTGCTGGGTTAAAAGGCTTAGAATCCTTCAAATCACTCCAAACAACCATACCCAAGCATAAATCGAGAATAGGAGTATAAATAATAACATTAAGCACATAATTCTACTAAAATGAAGCAAAATAGACCTAAAATGATGTATACATTAAGCACTTACCATAAACGGATAGAAATTGATGCGGGATGGGTGTAAGAGGATGTGTTCTACAAGTAAGAGCACCAACATCATCGACGAAGGTGAGGAAATTTTAATTGGAGCGCCTTCGCAATGGTCTATCGCGAACATGTTTGTGTTTTACTACGGCCTGCTTTGTCCCAAATAGTGGAACTTGGTAAATAGGGTACTCGCAACCAAAGTATAGCATTTAATGTGCCCAACCATTCCGTATAAGTGAACATTATACAGTTGAAGGAGTTGGGGTCGTTGGACATAAAGACTGTGTCAGTACTTAAATGCCTTCAACTAAACTGTGTTTGCCTTATAAAAGACAAGTGGGGGAGGAGGGAGTACTTGGGGCTGGTCATATAGTACACATTGTCGTCCGAAAGTGGTAATTCCACATGGCTGGCCCATCAAGAAGAATGTCCACCACTCAGACATCTGGAGGGTCGGGATCAAGTCAGAGTGACTTCGACAATAGCTCAAAGTATTGTTGTAACTGTGGTTATGAAGCAGTTATGTTTGAGATGGACGATAACTACAGGCAGCGTTATCTTATTTGCCCACTTGAGGTAAATTGTGATTTTCCATTTTTAAGCTCTTGAATTTCGAAGTTGCTTTTGTCTTCTGCAACTATTCGCCCACCCTACTGACCTTTGTTCTTTATGTCACTCCACAGACGACCACATATAGAACGCATCTGCATGTCAATACCTGGTCGTGGTAGACCCTGACTATCCAAAACAAGCGAAATACGTAATTAACCAACTAACTGAGGAGTTACGGGAGGTTCGAGATTTGGTACGCACCAAACGAAATGATCACCAATTTATCTAAGCAGAAGATCGGGCAATGGATTGGAAGGTCAGGGGTGATCTGCTGAAGTGGAAACAATGGTGTGTAATGTTGGGTGTACTGAACATCGTCCTTGTCATTTACCTGGCGTGGGTGGTGGGATACTGATCCCACCTATGACTGTGACCCTTGTTGCAATTGATGATTAGTGTCACATGTGCAGCTTCGTTTCAGGGAATGTGAGGGGCGAGGGTATTTTTTTTAGAATGTTTGTGCTCGGTGTGTTCTGGTTCATGATGTGAGGTTGTATCTTAAGGGCACAAATGATGTGTTTCATTTTGGGGTTATTGACTTTTCCATCTATTACCAAGCTATGGGTGTGTAATTTGGTGCTAAATTTTGACGTTGTTGAACTTGTGGAATATGGTAGAATCCATGTCAAATTCTGCTATCTAACTGTTACAGTCAACCTTTACCCCAATGTCATCGTTTGAGGCTATTCAACAAACCAAGGTTGTCTGTTAAAGGCACTTAATGTTGACATGAAACACGCATTTGGACGCGGTACTTCAATAACTTAAATAAATAGTACTTGAGCTAATTAAATAAATAGTAAGTGAGTGGAATTACACACAATGGCCCTACATATGTGCACGTGCCACTTAGTGTACTTAGTGCCATAAACATGTGTGGGCCACCTTTCCCACTCCAAGGAAATTAAGTTGAAGTGTTGCCCATGATGCAAGCATGATGGAAGGGGGAGACGTGGTTCATTAGCAACCACACATTACATGCAATAATTAAGGGGAAATGGCGGGTAAAGTTGCCGCCAATTTGGGCTCCCACACAACCCTACCTCGTTTACTAAACCCCTTCCATTATAAAACCTTTTTTCACCCACCCACCCTTTGCACTTAATTAAACCTCCATTACTTCTCTGACTGCCACCCCTCAAGTAGGCCAATTCAATTTAATACGAAGCATTCATAGAGGCCAGATGGGGTTGAATAACCCTCTTGCATTCGATGCATCATCACCTCTGAGAGGCCCACACATGCGACCTCCTACTAACGTTATCTGTGGCAATGTGATCCCCATAGTATGTGAATGTGGTCAACTAACTGAATTTATTGTTGACCCACATGTCCCGCATATGCGCCGGTCAGTTTGTCATCAGGTATACCACGGTGAACTAATTTGTTGTCCATATTTGATTATATTATCACTGTATATGACCATCACTAAATTCGCCATTTATTTGTAGAGGATGTGTGCTCATGATGTGTGGTTGAAGCGTTCTTGAACATGGGCAGAGAAGGCCATCATAATCTGCAAACTACAAGCATCCCTCAACAATCTGGAGGCAACATTGCTCGAGAAGGGACACGTTGTGAGGGATTTTGAGGAAACAAACATGAAGTTAACTTTTGCTGTGTCATGTGCTCAGAGACGCTGTAGAGCATGGATGATGACTACCATAATAACGTTCGTGATGATGTTGGTCGTGATCGGTCATGTGATCACCTGAAGATGGAGGGATGTCCACTTTTTTTGGGTACAGAGCGCCTCCGACATTGTAATTTGATCAGTATCTTCGAAAGCTATAGACAGGGATAAGTGCAGTGCTATTTTGGGTACCGTAATTGTGAACTAGACAAGTGGACATATAGGAGGTCTTGCTCTAGTGTAACGATGAGGAAACTAACGTTGTCTATGTCCACTTTATGAATGAAACAAGTAGCTACATAATAAAACCCACCACATGTTGTGTGTGCGGTCCTTTTGGTATGTGGTGTCCGAGGGCAAGGGTTGTGCATACTACGTGTGGTTATGTTTGTCTGTATAGTGCACTAATGCATTTATGTATGTTGTATGAACTTGGTTTCCATTCATGCACCACCGTACATAACCTTGCATGCACTGGTAAACGCAGGTGTTAACATGGTTACAGCTATACCAATTACAACCAAAGTCATGCAAGTTGTCCACCATGGTTAACAACTGCACATATCCCGGTTAGCAAGGTCCACATAGACCACAGACAACCACTTCTTATACAGGGAATTTCGTTTGTCCATTTGCTCACAGTAGGGGCTGAACTGAATAACTTGGCATGCAGTGGTATACACACTTGACAACATCCGTACATAACCAATTTCAACCATAGTTATAATATAACTCCACCATGGTAAACAACGCCACATGTCCTGGTAACAACTCCACAGTCAATGAAGGAAATACCAGTTATGTTTGTTGTCCACCATGGTTACCAACTGCAATTAACAACTGCAATGGTCAACACAGTTGTTAACATGGGCATAGCTGTAGGAACTACTACCACGGTGACACAAGTAATGCACCATGGTTAACAACTACACATGTCCTGACAAGCAGGGTCGACAGAGACCACCCTCCACCACTTGTTGGACAGGGATACCCGTATGTGAACTTCGTGACAATAAGGCCTGAATTGAATAACCTTGCATGTAGTGCTTAACACAGTTGACAACATGGGTCTACTCGCACCAATTACTACCACACTCAGACAACAACTTCACCATGATAACCAAATACACATGTTCAGGTAAACAACTGAATAGTCAATTAAGGAAAGACAAGTACCCCAATTGGGGAACTCCTCACAATAAATTAACTGAATAATGTGGATCGACGCTAAAATTCCAACAAAGGTAAACACCGACTATTGGTGAGGGACACAATCATGGGAGGGCGATGGGGAAATTCCATATTCTTTCCCTGAGGATGTCCGCCAAACACTTGTCTCGCAATGCCCGGATATCGCTCTGGTTGAAGCACCTCGTGTGGCTAGTAAGTGCGACAACGTCCCTGAAGACCATGACAAATATGCCGCAGTCATGCCCACTGCAACACCATTACAATTGTGAAATTGTTAGTGTATGACACAATCGACGACAACATGTGCCATTTTCGTAAGTCCGACACTTCATGTACTTGTCCTCTCGAGGGCAGTCCGCGTCGGTAATCTCCTAGTTGAGGATGTTGGTGTGGATATCAGTCCGTATAAGTGCCATCGCAGCAGCCACTTTCTGCAAAGTCAACCAAGACCGTTAGTGAAACACATCAGAAGCAACAGGAACAATGAAGGGGACGGATCTTAACTGCACGATCGACCAACTTCTTCCACTCTTCCCTGTCCTTTGCTTTCGTTAGAGGCAAAGAATCATAGACACACATACATCGGTGGCACAAATCCACTTGCATGACGAACCAATGCTTTGCATGGTCGTCGAACAACGGGATAAGCACTTGCGACCGATACAGTTGTAACAACGTATGGTACAAAAGTACCCAACAAGAACGCAGGTATGCAAGTACCTGTGAGACACTGTCCGACATATGCTTGGGCAGTGCGGATGGAAGCATGTATCCGATCGTGCCCAATTTTAGCTGAGTTTGCCACATAAGCGCATGACCGATCAACCTTACAAACGAGAAGCGGAAGATAAGCAAAGACGTACATGACACGGGGGATATGTGGTGGCAGTGTAACATACTAGCTCAGTAGTCTTCGCAAAAATAGATCGTCGGCACCACTTCAGATACAAGCGTTGGCGCTCCTTGAGGAAGGAACCGTAGCTGTCAATTGCAAATCCACTAATGCAGTAGTCTTTGGTTTTGTCTCTCGGACCATTGCACGACACAACATTGACAACCCCTTCACATCAATCGCTGCAAGGTGGGTGACCCCGCCTTCAGTTAAGTACGATAGCCTGCAAGCGTTGCCCATAAACATAGGAAGTTATTGAATGCATGCCTGAGGGGGTCAATAATTAATTGATGAAATGTGCATTCCATAGCACACGCTATTAATCGCGACCACCAACCACTGATGTGAGTCCCGAAAGAACTTTCATCGTGGGAAAACATCACGAAGCAGGGTCTCATCACCATCGGACAACGAACACAACAAATACTTCCTCACACCCTACAATGCATACGGCATGTCAATTACATTACACAAATACATACAAGCAAGACAGTCAAAGAAATGTGGTACGTTACTATCAAAGCAGCCGTCTCACTCACCTCATCCTGCACTGCTTCTTTCGGAGGGGACAGCTTGACGACAGCTGCAGCTGAAGGGGTACGTGGTTGGTCCAGGCAAGGAGTACCCCCCGTTCCGATAATGGCGCACTGGCTTGCGCTAAAGTCACTTGACTGCACACATTCCCACCAATACACACAAAGAGCGTCACGCAACCTTACAAAAGCAACACATGGCAACATAAACCCACATATGTGTACATATATATATATATAT
>JACYFF010031956.1:33618973-33706247 GCA_017589665.1 Selenicereus undatus | reverse complement strand
TATATATATATATATATATATATATATATATATGCGCACACACACACATTTGTGCTAATATGTATATTTACATTTCTGTAAATGTTTAAGTGCGTATGTATGTACTTATGCATACATTGACATACATGGGTACGACAACCTCCCATGTCAAACGCAGTACTGGCCTAGTTATGTCGTGGTTGACTGTAGGAGAATGGTGGCAGACGCAGTCACTGATGAACCAGTTTGTACATAACTCTGTCCTATAGCCTAGGGAAGGGGGAATTGACTGCCCTGTGGTGCATTGGAGTTGGGAGCTTCACTGCCGTCTATTTGTACACACATGTGGTGCAATGCATGAGGTAAGGTAGTTATAGGGAATACAGGTGTGTGTACGTGTGATTGTGTATATGCACATTATATACAAACACACAAAGTTGTGCGTGACCGACCTGCTCGTCCAAGGTAGTCGGTGCGGCTGGACTGGCAACTGTTGCTTGGGTAGACATCGGTTGACTCTGTGCTTCCAGCGTGGTATGCACGTCTACAACGACGTCAGAGTTTGCATCCTTGTCAAAACCCTACACACAATTGTACCATCACAAAGCCGAAGGTCATAAAGTGTCGCATGGCAGGCGTTTAGAGTAGCATGTCCGTTTGGACATTTGTTTGTGAACCACATGCTCATAACTTCTCGCATTACCTATATCTCTATTTGGGTCTTTTAGGGGGATAAAATTCCAACTGCAGCTTCCGTGGGGCTACCTCCGCTGTGCGTACCTGAAGTCCTCATCATTGCCACATCGGCGGAGGTTTTCCCACCTACAGTGGACACCTACACGAATTTGTAGCACATAACTTCCAATGACAACATACAATTACATTTGTTGCAGTGACAGTAGTCGGTGCGTTTAATGAATTGATGGTCGTTAAACTAGATGGACGACTTCTTGACCACATTCACCTATGATCACCATGGCTGAATTTCGGACCACGGTGACATTTAGAGGGACATTAACCAAAAGTTGCACATTACCTGCTCGTCTATGCTAGTCTCAGTGCAGTCTCTACTCACACGTTTGGCATCCACGACGGCTACTTCAACGACCTCCACCCTTATGGGACCCTCTCGTACAATTGGGTCGGGGTTGACCTCTTCCTCGCAAGCCTGCACGAATGCGTACAGGAAAATAGGCACTCATAACAAAGACTACGAACACCTGCTAACAACGTAGCACTTGAATTTGTTGGTCGGTCGGTCGGCCGTAACCAATTATAACTTCCACTTCTATTACCACAGTGGCACACATGTCACTCACCGACATTGCATACCTTACATCATCCGGTGCCTATACTTACCTATTTGACTCACACATGACGCACCAGCATATATGATACATGCCACTGCAAACGGTATGGGATTAAAGGAAATGTTCTGGCCATATGTTTACCTTCATGTGGTACGGTGTTTACCATGGTGAACTGTGTGTAGTATGTAAGCAGACAAGTCTACTCCTTGGACTTGTCACAGGGGGGTACCCTCTAGTGTGGACTCCATCACACCACAAGGACACACCAATTGAGTACAATCAACAACTGAGGTTGACAAGTGCCTCCCTAAGTTAACTGCTACTTAAATTAGTTGTGTTTACCTATGCAGTCCATCATGTTTACCATGTTGAACTATGGTATAGACATACGTTAACAACTGCCTCCCTAATGTCACTGCTAGTTTTGCCATATCAAGGGTTCCTAAGTCAGGGCCAGTCTTGCAACGTACAACGAACATAATGTCAACCAGCTCATACTTACCTCGGCAACCTTTGGTTGCATAGTCGAGGAAGGTCAATCTGATCGGGCATCACTGGTGTCGGCCGTCTGCGTACGCAGACCCGCACAACCTTCTTCAACAGACACATTTGCCGTAGTCGCTTCTAGTGTGCCACCCTACAGATTACAAAGCATACAAATCAACAACACTATGACAACAAGCAATTCCTCGCGTAGTGGGTAACAAGCACAAGTGTGACAACCACATTCTCGCGCCACCCACATCAGCACTACAACATGACATCATATCTAGGTATGCATTCGCGGGAATTGAACTTACCCTTCCAGGATCAGTGCCAACCTCCATGGCATGCTTCGCACTGAATTCACGTACGTCGTCACCGGCAACTACCACACCACCTTTATAGACAACTTCACCTGGAACACCCTCACAAACATCTCCTTCCTGCGCAATGACCACACTAAGTACCACATTCCGCTCCATAATACCATAATGATTTTTGCCAACATGCGACTTCCATATTGACGTACCACTCACTTCATATATGTTGCTACCTAAGGAGGTCGTCCCAGCATCCATCCCAGTCAGCGCGGGCCCTTGCTCATTGTATGATGAGCCTGCTGCAATGGTGGAATGTGTATGGCCAACTTCAACATCGTCGTGTCCGACCCATATAATACGTTTGTTACATAATCATTTTCGTGCAGTGCATACATAATAGTATCAAACAGTTCAACCACAAACATACGCCACAACTTTCATACCGTAACAGACAACATTGCTAGTTGCAGGAGCTTCTCAAGTCCACAATCAGAGTCATCACCTTCCTTATTCCCATGTACTGCTTTATGGATAGGCTCCTCTGCTATGCCTTCCTTCTCCCCTTCATGTTGTCCCTGTAAGCATTAACATGTCATTATTGTAGTCAGTTCATGAAGCACAACAACTCAATCTTGTCGTACCTCCCTATAGTTACCACACACGTTTTTTAAAAATTCCATACCTCGATGCATGTATATTGCGCCTCACTTTGCCACTCCTACACAACCTTCCCGCAAGTACGAATATCCTCTTCTCTACCAACTTCTTCGGGGTTGACTGCTTGTCCCTTCGAGGCACTCTATCCTCTTTTTTGGAGCGCTTATGGGACATGTAGAACTTTGCACATTTACGCTTCCCCTTACCCACTGGCCTTTCCGGGTTTAGGTAAGGAGAGGACTGCAACACGGATGGATGTCGTTGACGAGGAACTCTTCTAATTCTTCCTGCTATGGTTGAATCCCTTCGTCCAGAACCCGTTTGTGCCTCTTCCACTCCCTTCTCCTCTCCATCAACTCCTTCCTCCTTCCGTGCAGTAGGTGAGGCCAACACAACAACCTGCTGCGTAGATTCGTCCACCCTCACATCGTCACCTGTCACATGACCAACATCCATCTCACTTTCCACTGCATCAGAGAGCAGCTTAGTTTCCTCCATCGTTGATCGCCATCCTCCAATTTCCTATGCTCGTGTCTGTGTCTAGCCTCAGGAGACTGCACATGAGGTGAAATCGAGACGACATCATCGTCGTGCTCAGAATGATGTAGTGGTGTGTTGTGCCCTTCCCCACGTTCCACCATGCTCTCATCTCCTGCTTGCACTGCTTCTCTGCTGACATGCTCTCTTCCATCCTTCGCCTGAATCATTGCCTTCAGCTCAACCAACTCCTTCTTCATGGCTACTAACTCCTTCTTTGTCACTGCATGACTTTCTTTCTCCTTCCGCAGTATGTCTCTCACTCGTCTGAGTCTCACCTCCAAGCTTATAACTCCCTGCAATACACAACACATTCCAAAATCACATCACAAGCACAATAATATATACTGCTTCCACATCATTCTATTTATTTGCAACACACGCTATGGAGTTCAATGTAATACATACATTCAAAACCCGTACTACCATAATTTAAAACACGTATGTGTACCACATTTTAATTGCATCATCACTTCCATTAATTACCCACCGCACATGCATCCATTACCAAATTTCAACTCCAACACTTACATATTGTGCACATAAAGTGTTGCAGGTCTTACCTCTGCATACTCCACATAACCTTCATGCTCATCCGTATCAATGAAAGCGCCCACAATAGGTTTCACTCTCTCCTCCTCCCTCACCTTAAGGACTGGGTTTATCTGCTCCATATACAAATCCAAGTATTAACCAACTACATAACCTCCGAAACTAGTACAGAAGGTTCAGTTGCAAGTGTGCCAACCTGGCTGTCCTGAATGGCAGCAACCACCAACCTTGCATTATATTTTTTCCCTTTATACAAATGCCCCCAACTCGAAATTCAAAGCACACCTTTGTCATTCACAAATGAATACATATTGGTGTGCTCATAAAACCACACCTACTAATCACAAAACAAAATGTCAAAGTTTTACCTTACCAAACACAGCAACTTCACCAGCATGAACATAGTTTGTTACCCTCAACTCTTACATGTAATATCATTACGAAGCCGTTTATTTGCACATTTCTGGCGCTGCGCATCTTGTCCTTAGCTTCCTCTATCGCTTCCACCAGGAACATCCATGTAGCCTCCGCCCAATTGTACTATGACATTCCCCTGACATCCTCTACCATGGATATCAAATCCCATGCCACACCACCAGTGCATCTTGGGAATAGAAACTCGCTAACAACCAACAATGCACACAACTTCGTGAATATACCCACTATATCCCTCGTATTATTCAGCCTGCACAAATCCAACAACATTAAGATATAATTCCTATATATGCGCATATCTTTCTGCAACGTCCTCCTCCTTCCGCGCTCACGGGAAACATGATCATCCATTACTGTCATTAGTAGTTCCTCAACCTCATAGGTCGCCTCACTACGCTTAAATGAAACAAGTTTCCCATGCTCAAGAAGGCCTGTAGTGTCGACATCATACAATGAGAAAGGTACCTCCCTCCGCCTGACCTTGACGGACTTCGTGTCCGAGTTTGAACACTCAATCATGGCCCAGACAAGGTGTCCATCCATTACAAACAACTTATAGTCAAGCACCGAACTCCACACAGTTTCTCTAATAGCTCTCTTCCAATAATCATCCAACTCATCCTTAAGGGCACACACAACTTCTAATGTGCAGCGATGCCTGATGACAACATCAACACTAGCCCCTGCCACTTTTTCACCTGCCTCAATCGCCGCTGGTTTCCCCCTTCACTCTCCGCACCTCCGCTTGCCTTCCACACTCACCCGCATTTCACTTCCTGCCATCCTTCTGCAGTTTGACCTCTTGCTAGCCTTCGATCGCATCTCTCCTCCCAACCTCCCGTTGCTGCTTGTACTGGCCTCCTCCTCCAAAGACATTGAGGAGCTGGTCTTCCCACTCCCGCCATCCTCTTTCTCATAAGTGGAATCACTTTCGGCAATCTCGTTCTGTGAATTCTCCACACCCATCGCTTTTGCTTCTATGACAGGGCTTTGGTTTCGTTTTTGTCCACTACGTAGCTCTATTACAAACACCTACATCACATCAACCATAACAACCACATTACTTACCACATTAAACAACTTCACAGTCACATTCCCTCCCCTCTTCAGTCAAAGTACAAGGGATGAGATTTCCACACATGAACCTTCGGTCCGTTTACCCAGTTTTCCCATCTTGTTCACCATGGTACACATTTATTGTAACATCAGTTCACACCATACACATTGCATCTATTAGCTGTGGACCTCATTTACAGTATTCTATTATGCCACATTTGCACCCTTAATTTCTAACCATCCCCCTTTTACCAATGGACCCCATCATGTCTACTATGGCATGCTCTTATTACAGCACAAGGTTTGCAATTGCATCCCATATATTTTAATTTCTACAACCTAGTCAACATTTACATGTGCACCTTTTCATACTTCACCTATGAATAGCATCCATATACCTCACCTACCATAACTTACTTCCCTCTGTTTACCTATTTAGTCCAACATAGCTACCATGGTATACACTTACTACAACATATATCCATGTGTTATTCCCTAGCGTGTTTTTACCTTCATGTTTTCCTAAGTAATGGGCTACATAATCAATGCTAACAACAGTTTACCACAATGCTCTTCCATACCTACCACAGTGTACACAGGTTTCCATTTACATAATCAACTCAACAACCGACATTTACTGGACTGATTACGGGTTACTCAATTGTTGTATGAATTCACGGTTAAATTATCAGTACAAGCTCCACCTACAGTTCCATCAAACTAACCAGTATGCCCACTTCACTTTGGTTTAACTAAGTGACTAATTAGGTCAACACCAAACTCCAATTCACAAATTCTTCAACACTACATGCCATGCAAACTACATACATTTCCCCAATTCCAACTTCACAACAACTAACCCATTTACACAGCATCCCCACCAACACCTTTGAACAGCAATTGGCACAATACTTACTATACTTAAGGAATTCAAAGTACTCAAATTGAACCTCAATAGACCCTTCAACTGCGTTGTTAGGGCCTTCTTCGTGTTCCCTACTCCTGTCATGGTCTCAATGTCGGCTTCTCTTCCTCTTCCACCCCCACCTTCCACTCTCAGTTTGTACCTCTATGGTTGTGTTCTCTCTCTCTCTCTCTCTCAGTCCCTCTCTATGGCCCAAAGTACACCTCCTCTTCTCCACCTTGTTGTCGTTCACCTTTCCCTTCGATCCCTCTGTACCGATTTTTGTTTCTCTCTCAAAATCATGCCATACTCTCTCACTACATTCGACATGAACAAGCCTGGTCTTTGCTTTGTCCCTTAATTGCTTCCTTCAAAATGCACCCGTTCATATTACCCACCCCTAACTGCCAAATCATTCTCACAAAATACCTCCCCTCATCTCATTAAGGGCAATTTTGTAATTCACTTATCTTTTTCATTTTCATCCACTTACATTTCCCCCCCAAAACCAACACCTATTTGTTGCAAAAAAGATGGGTCAGTTACAGGCCTATTGAAGTGTAACCCATCTATAATTTTCCCAATTAGCATTCAGTGCATTTTTTCAATTATTATTTATTTTAAAGTCAAAACATCCCCAATACATGATCTGTATTTTTGGATCACCAAGTGGGTAGCTCTTATAAGTTAGACCCGACACTGGTGACCCGGACATATCACATCGGACATAGGGGGTTTTGAGCAAATAAAAAAAGAGGAAAAAACGGGAAGCATTTTTGTCTGCGTGGGACAAGTATATAGTCTGAGCCCTATCCATGCACATCATCCATTTTCTTTCTCAGTTATTCTCCTCATCTACTCAATGTAAGGATTACCATTTTAGATCACCAATTAAAATATGTGAGACAAAAATTTCTTGTCAATTATTTTGGGTTGTAAGGGTTCATCCTTTTTGTTTTAGAACTTTCTGATGTTGCTGAGGATGACGTGGGATGAGAGTGGGCTTATGTGATGGCACGTACCGAGCGCCTGATGATCTTCTCATCGAACGTCGAGCCTGCAAAAAAGGCACCCTCGTGTTAGGATCGAGGGAACGCCTATATGAGAATCAAGTCAGTGGGGGGTCCCAGTAAAAGACAGAGCAGAAAAGAGAGAATTTAGAATGAATGAAAGAATGTGCCAGAAAGCAATCCCTTTTTTCGAGGTAGGTAAGGGGTACTTATAGGTCCTGTAGCAAAAGAGGCAAAATAGTAATGTCACACTGGGTGCTTCCCTAATGGGCCGCTGGACTGTTTGTTCATTGGGCTTTTGGATGGGCACCTAAGGATCCCATAAGGACTAGGTATACTCGGCTTGGCCTGGTTCATAGTCACACATATGGGGCCCACTCGGGAAATCATATTTTTCGGATCATTTAGCCCCTCACATTTTGCCTGCACGCTGAACTAGACGACTAGTCGAGCAGAATGTGAAGTAAATCCGTGCCTAAGAGACTATCTGCCGACCTCGGGAAGCAGTTCACTGTTAAAGCTCCCTATCCCGGGTCGACAACTAGGCGTTGGCGTCTATGTCGGTGGTTTTTCCAAGGCGACCCAGTTTTCGAGGTTGGACTGTGGCCTGGGGAACCCTCCACTTGTGGTACATAAAATGGCATTGCTAGGAGCTGTGTTTCCTCCTCTATGTGCCAGTTTCGTTCTTACAAGAGATTTCCCATTATGGTGTTCCCTCTTTTTTTAAGGATTGAGGAGATGGCTCTATATGTCCCAGAAAATTTCAAACGGTACCAGATAGAGGTCGCCTTCCCTCCTTTGCTTCTCTCGTATGATTATCAGGAGTTGTGCCTAGAGTTTGACCTTGTTGAGGCCGAAGGGGTAGCCTGAGACTTTCTCCTTCTTGAAATACCCCAGGTTGTATTTTACGCGATGCTTCTCAATGATGCCATGGAGTTGGGGGTGCTGAGCGAAGGCATGACCGAGATACTAGAGTTGGCCCTTGTAGAGCTGCAATTGAGCACTTTCGAGGAGTGGGTGTGGCGCAATAGAGGTAGCATTCTACGGGCCCGCCGCTTGGAGTCAGGTAGTGATCGGGAAAAGAGCTCTGGGTCTGGCGATGCAACTCCCTCTCCCCATGGTGCGGGCAATGAGTAGTGTTTAAGCTCAGTTATGATCTTTATCATGTCTTCTCCTTTTTTTTATATGACCGCCATGTACTCAATAGTCTTAGTAATAAAATGTTAACTTGCTACTTCATGTGTTTGGCCTTCGAACATGTGTTTTTGCTTGTTCAGTTAGGCCCATGGGTTGTGCTTGTGGAGAACTGTTCCATCGGTCTCACTTTTGGACCATCCTTCCCTTAGTATGATAGCATCCCATAGTCTCTCGGGGGTAAGAGATGGAGTGGCCTATCTTTAGGCCAAGTTATTGGATCCTCAGCCCCTTGTTGAGGACTAAAGGTGTAGAGGTCGATCCTTAGCTGTGCTTTAGCATCGTTAGCCCCTTTCGAGGCTAACAATATAGCCGTCGATCCTTAGGCTGAGCCATAATGCCCTTAACCCCTTGAGGCCAAGATTGGCGATTAGCCTTCAAGCCGAGCTGTTGGACCCTTTGCCCCTTTCGAGGGTAAAAGGTGCTATGAGGAGATCATGTTGTTTACGTGCCACGTGGCATGGGCTGCATGGTGTTTTGGCCTTGCAAATGCCTAGGGGTCATGTCACCTTTTCCCTTTCCTATGTTCCTCTATATAAACCGAGTTGGATCCCTTGGGGGAGGTCATTTGATCATGCCCTCAAACTTGCTTAGAGAGAGAAAGAAGTTTTCTAGAGAAAGACTCTACCCCCTTCTCCATCATGGTGTTTTCTTACTTTCTTACTACCGAGGAGATGGTCGATCATGTCCGGGAAACTTTTAATTGGCACTTAAAGGGGGTTGCACGCCCTCCTCAGTTGCTTCTGGAGAATTACTACGATCTATGTCCGGACTTCACCCTCTCTGATGCAGAAAAGGCCACGCACGACTTCCGCATTCCCGAGATGGTCCAAACTGTCTTCTATGCTATGGTGGGCAATGAGGCTTTGAAACTGGGTGTTTTGAGCAGAGACCTAGCCAAGGACTTGAAGTCGGCCCTCGAGGGTCTGCGGTGTTTATTTTTGAAGCTTGGCTGCAGCTTAGGTGCTCCACCCTAGACAGGTCGACCTAGGAGCGAGGCTTGGGCCTATGGGTGGTCAAGAGGAAAGCTCGGGCTCAAGCGACACCCCGCCTCCTTCTAGTGATGATGAGCAGTCAAAGGCTTTGTTGTAGCTTGCTCCTTTGTTTCGTTCTTTTCTTTTGCAAGGTCATCTTGTAACCTATAATGGCAATGAAAAGTTGTCCCTTTACATAGGGACTTGGTTTCTTCATCAATGTTTTGCATTCTTTCTAGTATAGGGCCGAGTTGTGGACCACCATCTCCCTAGGTCGTTGGCTCTACTTTTGACAATCATCTAGGAGGTCGGGTTGTGGACCCTCAGCTTCCGGGAGGTCATGTCGTTATATCCGTGGCCCCTCAAGGGCTAAAGGCGCAGCGACTTGCCCCTAGATCGTGCTTAAGGTCCTTTAGCCCCTTGGGAGGTTAGAAGGTATAGTGACTGGCCACTTAGCCATGCCATAAGATCCTTAGCCCTTGGAAGCAAAAGGCGTAGCGGATGGCCCCTAGGCCATGCCGTAGGGTCATTAGGCCCTTGGGGGCTAAAGATGTAGCGGACGACCCCTAGGCCGTGCTATAGGATCCTCATCCCCTTGGGGGCTAAAGGTGTAGCAAACGGCCCCTGTGCCGTGCTGAAGGGCCCTTAACCCGTTGAGGGCCATCGGTGTATTGGGAGATCACGAGTGTTTGGGTGCCACGTGTTATGGACTAAGTGGCACTCTGGCCCTTTAAGTGCCCAGTGGGCGTGTAGCCCTTTCCTCTCCCCGTTCTTCTCTGTATAAACGGAGTTAGGTTCCTTGGGAGGAGGTCATTTGGTCACGCCCTCAAACCCTCTTAGAGAGAGAAGTAAGTTTTCTAGATAGAGAGACTCTGCTGCCTCCCTCATTCTCCTTTAAATTCACTGTAGCATCTTCAAACTCCTCATTTGAATCTTTAAAGGGGTTGTGTGTATCTTCAACCTCGTCGTTAATCTCTGCTTCTATCCCCTTCAATTTTCGCAGATACGTACCTTCGTACCTCCCTTGAAGGTTGTATTTGTATTGTATTATTTAATTATGTCTTCCTCATGTTCATCGAGTGGGATTGTCCTTGAGAGGTCGGCTGGCCCCGGATGGAGGGCCGCCACCCTTAGTTTCCAAACCTCCCGGCCCTAATTAATGGCCAGGTGGTTGCGTGTGTTCCCCCAAAGAATCAGTTAGGGAGCCTAAGAAAATCCCTTGTGCCATACTTATTCAAGAGCCGAGTACACCTTCCTAGTCTAGTTGTGAACATTTCTCTACTCCCAGTATCCTCAGTATTGAGGAGGAGGTGGTTTATCCTTGGAAAATTGACGTGGTTGTTTCTCGTATGACTAATGTTCATGAATTGAAGTCGGCCCGTACCAAACAGACCGCTCGCTCGAAAGACTGTCGTAATGGCCAAGGGATTTACAGCAGGTAATTCTCAATCTCCTTCTGAATCTTCATAGCGGAGCCTTGGGGTATGTTCCACTAGTTCTAGTTCATCAGGACGGGAGGGCAAGGTGTGCTCCTTAAGGTACAGCTCTTCGACCCCACAGGCCAAGAGGAACCGGCCCCAAGAAGACCAATCTCGCAAGGTCCTGCTGAAGGGACATGCTTCCCGGGTGCGCCCGACCATTCGGATGCTTGGGATGGACCAAGCACTCACCTCCCCAATCCAAAGGTCGTGCGGTCCTTGAAAAGGCCAGCCTTGGAAGAAAAGTATTTACTTCTCGCGGGTTACAAGCTCATAATCCTGGACGCGGACGCGACTGCTAATAAGCCTCCCCCTGGTAGTATCGCGATCTATTGGGCGACCCTAACTTGTGGTCTGAGGTCCCCTCTCCATGGAGTAATTTTGAAGATACTCAATAAGTATGAGTTAGCGCCAGCTTTAACAATACCTGCGTCCTGGCACAATATATGTTCATTCGTGGCGTTCTGTGAGCTAAGGAAGCTGACCTGCTCGGTGCGAGCAGTCAGGTTGGTGCACACGGTGAAAAAGGCGCCCAGTGAAACGGGGGAGATCGGATGGTACACTTTTAGCAACTGAAAGGGCTTTATGATGGCTATAGAGAAGAAGTCAAAGATAAAAAATTGGAAGTATGACTTCCTTTTTGTTCATAGGACGGCTGGCTGGGCCGACGTTCCTGACTGAAGCGAAGGCAAGCCGGTGCATGACCCTTTCGGTGAGCCAACGTCCGAGGAGATGGCCATAGCGCAGTACTTTTAGTATTACATTTGCGAGGACGATAGGCCGAAGGCAATACCATCGTTCATGTCATGCATAGTTGACGTGGGGAAAGAGCCTGAATGCTGCAGGGTTAAGTCAAGTGATAGGGAGCCATTCAACTGGCTTCCTAAGTTACCTTACTTTGAGAATGACTTCTTTCTCGCTGCCTCTGACTTATTGATCTTAGCAAATTACTACAAGGATATTGTTCGTTCCTTTATTGTATTGCTTTTTTCCCTTATCTCTGACTTGACTTGCTTCCCTTCGCACAGAGGAGGCTCGGGCATTGCCTTCTCCCCTTGAACGAGGGGATGTCACCACGGAGGAGATTGAGGTAGATGTCGCCCGTTGGAGGAAAGAGGAGAAGCGTCGCCGGGTCGAGACCCAAGCCTAGAGAGTGAGTAATAGCTGCTTACTTCCCTCTATCATTTGAGTGTCTATGCTTGACTCTTATACTTATTGCGCAGGTGTCCAAGGTGTTATTGCACCACGGGAAGGGACTAATCGTCGGTCAGCCTTCCCCCTTCCGCGGCACGAAAAAGGCTGCGACTAGAAGCTCCAGGCTGTTAGGCCTCATCGGCCCCAACTCCCCAGAGATGTGAGGTCCCTCAACCTTAATCGGTAGAGGCTGAAAAGTCTGGGGGATCTGTTCGTCAGGAGAAGTTTGCTCCCCCTGCAAAGTCGTCTCTTCCCCTAGCTCGAGGTAGCCATTCATCGGTGGCCAATTTTCTAGAGGTTGACCCGTCCACCAAGCGAGAGTTACCTAGAAAAGCTTACCCAATCTTGGGGGCTAATGTCGGCGGTGTCCTCAAGCCAGCCAAAACTTTTTGAAGACTCCCTGGTGGTGGCCGATGTACGAAGAGTTTTTTCATTTATACGACCTTGCTATTTCTTCTTAGAGTTCCGCTATCTAATCCAAATTTTCTCATTTTCCTCAGGGTTTTGCTCGATTCCTTAAGTGGATGATGTCGTCCCCTTCCCTTTCTGACATAAAGGAGAAAGTTCGACTGATGCAGGAGAGTCAGTAGTATGCTGAAGACTCAACGGCCAAATATAAGCGCCGTTGGGAAAAATTGAAGAAGGAGAAAGAGGCATGTGAGTGGGAGAATGAGAATAGGGCTAAGGAGAAGGTAGATTTGACTTCCCACCTTGATGAGGCCCATGTTAAGTTAGAGAACAATGAGATAGTCCTTAAGGAAGCCACGGCTAAAGCCCAAGCGGCCGACTTTATGCAAGGCTAAGAGGAGCGGTTGGACTTCTTCCGAGTGCTTCTGGGCCTGTTGGCGCCCAAGGAGCCTAGGTCTGGTATGTTTAGGACCGTCGCCAAGCTGCCGAAGCCAGTCAAGATCCATATGAAATTGTCTTCCCGTATGACCTATCTGACGATGATCATCCTAAACATCCGGGCTGCACTGTGCCCATCGACGGCGATGGAGAGGGGGGCAACGATGAAGATCCTGATATCTGAAGTTGCTCACGCTTTCCATCCTTCATTGTCCGTTCTCCTTTGTTCTTTTTCCTTCTCTTATTGGTGAATATACCCCTTCTTGGAAGTTAATGAAAAGGGTATTTTTAGAAATCTTGGTATTCTTGTGGACTTGTTGTTTTACTTTTACTGTTTTTGGCATGCTTTTGCTCTGCACCTTTGCTGAAACTTATGATCATCGAGCCCCAAAGTGAAACAACAAGTCCTATGTTCGTGGTTCCTAGGTCTTTCTATCAGACCCTTAGCCCCTTTTAGGGGCTAAAGGTATATCGACCGGCCTTGAGGCCGAGTTGTAGGACGCTTGGCCCATTTTGAGGGCTAAAGGTGTAGCAACCGGCCCCTAGGCCGTGCTGTAGGACCCTTAGGCCCCTTTTAGAGTTAAAGGTGTAGTGACCGACCCCTAGGCCGTGTTGTAGGACCCTTAGCCCCTTTTGGGGCTAAAGGTGTAGCGACTAGCCCCTAGGTCGTGTTGTAAGAGCCTTAGCCCCCTTTTATGGCTAAAGGTATAGCGACCGGCCCTACGGCCAAGCTGTAGGACCCTTAGCCCCTTTTGGGGGCTAAAGGTGTAGCGATCGACCCCTAGGTCAAGCTGTAGGACCCTTAGCCCCTTTAGGGGGCTAAAGGTATAATGATCGGCCCTAAGACCAAGCTGTAGGACCCTTAGCTCCTCTTGGGGGCTAAAGGCATAGCGATCGGTCCCTAGGCCGTGCTGTAGGACCTTAGCCCCTTTTGGGGGCTAAATGTATAGTGATCGGCCCTGAGGCTGAGTTGTAGGACCCTTAGCCCCTTTTGGGGGCTAAAGGCGTGGTGACTAGCCCTTACGTAGTGCTGTAGGACCCTTAGCCCCTTTTGGGGGCTAAAGGTATAATGACCGGCTCCTAGGCCGAACTGTAGGACCCTTAGCCCCTATTGGGAGCTAAAGGCGTGGAGGAGCTGTTTGAGCCAATAAGTGCCTTCGCGACCGGTGTGTTTGTTGGAAAAAAATGCATCAATACATTGCATCAAGCCTAAAGTAGAAAAAGACTGCTATTGATAATACTTTCGAAGATTACTGCTATGCTAGGTTCTGGGGATGGGCGTGCCTCCGGGGGTCTCAAGACGATATGTGCTTGGTCGTTCTTGCTCCGTGACCTTGTACGAACCTTCCCAATTTGTCGTGAGTTTGTCGTGTTTACTTGCGCGTGCCACAGCTTCTGTTTAATGGAAGACAAAATCTTCAATCTTGATGGGGTGAAGCTTGCCTTTGGGATCATGGAGTCGTGCAGCTCAGGGTTTGTAGAGTGTTTCTCTGAGGAGGGCATCACCTCAAAAGAGGGTAGGAGATCGAGAGCCTCTCAAAGGGTTGCGTTGTTAAGTTCTTCCTGGAACATGGTAAGACGATGGGTATGGAGTGCTACCTCCACAGGTAAACTTCTGGACCTCAGCTGCGGTAATGGAGGCAATAGCGTCAGTCTCTACCCACGTTGTGAAGTAGTCTACTGCGACAAAGAGGTACTTGCGTTAACCCGTGGTTTTGGGGAAGGGCCTCAGTATATCCATACCCCAAGTGGAAAATGGTAAGGGATTGATGATTGATGTCAGGGGTGTGGTGAGCCGTTGTTGAATGGGGGCAAACTTCTTGCATTTATCGCAGGTTCAAACCAAGTTCATAACGTCTTCGCGTAGGGCGGGCCAGTAGTAGTCGGTTCGTATTGCGGTAACTACTAGGGCATGCCCACCAATGTGAGAACTACGTACTCCTTCATACATCTCTTCAACGATCTTCTTCCCCATCTTCGGGGTCACGCAACATAACAAGGTTTAGGCATAGGACCGTTTATATAATACCCCATTATACAATATGAACCAATTCGCCAATCTTTTTACACGATTGGCCTCCTTGTAGTTTGTGGGCAATGTGCCATCTGCCAGCCACGCACGGATGGGATCCATCCAAGTGGAACTTGTATCCAGCAAAAGAGTTTCATGAGGATCGATGCTCCACTCCCTCAAAGCTTCCCACAGGATCCGTTTCGGGTTCCCATCCTCAAAGGAACTAGCCAGCTTTGATAGCGCATCTGCTTGTCGATTCTCCAATTGCAGTATGTGCGTTATCGAGAAATGTTTCAATAACTGTGTGGCTTAGCGCACCCGTCGGACCTAAGCCGCTATAGTGTCATCCTTCACCTCGTACTCCCCATTGAGCTAACTAACCATGAGTTGAGAATCCAAGAATGCTCGGACCGAGTCCGCCCCTACTGTGTAACACAATTCCACACTAGCTATTAGGGCTTTATACTCAGCTTCATTGTTGGATGCCTTGAACATGAACTTTAGTGTGTGCTCGTGCCGCTTTTTCCAGGGGCTTTCGATGATCAGGTCGGCGCCATTGCCATCTTTAAGTGAACAAGTCGTCCACATAAAGATTCCACGAGGAGGGAATTGAGGCCGTAGCAGGAGGAGTATTGGCACTTTTAGCTAAGAAATCTGCTAAGGCTTGTGCCTTAATTGCCCGTCGTGCCTAAAAGACGAGGTCATATTGAGATAACTCCACCGCCCACTTCAAGACCCTTCCGGAGGCGTCCAGCCATTGCAACACATTTTTTAGAGGCTGGTTAGTGAGGACGGTCATCTTATATCCCTCAAAGTAAGGCCGCAACTTCCAGCTGGCCATCACCAGTGCGTAAGCGAACTTCTCAATCAGGGGATAGTTCGCCTCAGCCCTGCCTAAGGCATGGCTTACATAATAAACTGGGATTTGTTCCTTAGTTCTCTCCACTACCAGGATCGTGCTTATGGCCTGTTCTGAGACGGACAGGTAAAGCAGGAGTGTGTTGCCAGGGAGGTAGCTAGCTATCTTTGGAAAATGAGCCAAATATGCTTTAAGTGCCTGGAAGGCCTCATCGGCTTCTTTGTCCCAAACGAAATTGGCACGTCTTCGTAGGACGCAGAAGAAAGGTTAGCATTTGTCGGTGGATCTGGACATGAAACATCCTAATTCCGCGATACACCCAGTTATCCATTGGACTTCCTTGATGTTACGTGGAGGTTTCATGTCTAATACTACTTGGATTTTGTCCGGATTAGCCTCTATCCCACGACCGTAGATTATAAATCCAAGGAACTTTTCTGACCGGACTCCAAACACACACTTTTTTGGATTAAGCTTCATGCCGAACGTCCTTAAGATATCGAACGTCTTTCACAGATCCTGGTTGTGCTCAAGCATACTCTTAACTATCATGTCATCCACATACACCTCCATGGTCTGCCCGATGAGGGGTTCAAAGAGTTTGTTTACCAAATGCTGGTAAGTGGGCCTCGCATTCTTTAGCCGGAAGGGCATTACCTTGCAGAAGTGTAGACCTCAGTCGGTCACGAATACATGGCATAAGGGTATTTGGTGGTACCCTGAAAAAGCATCCATAAAGCTCAGTAGGGCATGCCCTGTCGTGGCATCTACTAGCTTGTCGATCTTTTTGTAAGAGGTAACTGTCTCTTAGGCATTCTTTATTCATATTTGTAAAGTTCACGCACATCGTCCAAATCCCGTTAGATTTCTTAACGAGCACTACATTTGAGATCCACTCAGGATATTAACATTCTCAAATAAAGCCTGCCTCGAACAACTTCTGCACCTCTCCCATGTGTTGCTTCTTCTAAATCACCAGCTCGTGTGTTAGATCTACATTCAGTCAGTGCTCCATTATAACGGGGTCAATGCCAAACATCTCCTCAGCACCGAAGGTAAAAATGTCTCGATACTCCTGCAAGAGGTTAACTAAAGAGTGTCCGACGGTGGCCTCCATCTCTCGGCCCAATTGAACCGTCCGATTGGGACGTCCCTCATCCAGGGGGATCTCTTCCATACTGTCGACGGCCTCTGAGCGTGGTCAATCATGTTCAGCAAAAGCTAGCGTATGTATCACTAAGGCTTCATTTGGGGAAGGGAGTGCAGTTCGCGGCTTTTTGTCCAAGGAAGGGGCCCTGCTGAGACGTGCTCGGCTGACCGTTCCACGAGCTGCCGAATGGTGACGAGGTAACATTCTCGAGCCGTCCGTTGGTCTCCTTGTAACTTGAAAACACTCCCATCATCAGCTTCAAATTGAAGGTGAAGCAAGTATGAGGCAATGACAGCCTTTACCTTGTGCAAAGTTGGCCATCCCAGAATGACATTGTAGGTCGCGGGGACGTCGACTACCAAGAAATCCACCTCTATGTTTCTTGCCTTGGCCTTGTCCCCAAAGCGCAATGGGAGACAGATCATTCTCGTAGGATTCACCTCTAGCCCCCCAAAGCCCAAAATAGGGTGCACTAGAGGGACGATTTCTCTACCCGAGTGCTTGAGCTTCTTCAAACAGTCCCATGTGATGATATCTACTGAGCTCCCGGTATCCACCAGGATTCGTCGAACAATGGCGCTGGCCACTTTCACCTCGACCACCAACGGGTCATTGTGGGGTGAGGAGAAGTGTGGACCCTCTTGTCCATCAAATACCATCATCGGAATCGTAACTCGACTTCTTTGTTCGGCTGTGACAACCTATTGCACTCCTCGGAGCTAACCCTTCCAAGTAGACCGAGTGATGCCCTCCGCGTATCCGCCCGCAATGGTGGCCGCTATCTGGATGGAACACCCCTCGTCTTGAGGTTTTGGCAGTGTAAGCGCACATTCCTTTGGAAGGAACCACGACCCTCTCTTCAAGAAACAATCGATTTTCCCCTTGACGGCCAGCTCATGAAGGGCCTTCCTCAACTCTCGGCATTCGGCAATGGTATACCCGTTTTGCTCGTGAAACTCACAATATTTCTGTGCCTTGTGTGGTTTTTGTGCTATGGCCACTGGTTATGGTCTCTTCAACATTGGGTGCTCCTTCATCTCCATGAGTATGCTTCAGGGGTCCATAGTTAAGCGGGGGTCTAAGGCCTCGAGCCTCGTCCTCCTGTCTCCTCGTCCCGTGTTCCTATCAATCGGGGTCTTGGCTTTCTTAGGGGCGTTCATGCTTTCTGAGCAAATTTTTGTTGCATGGATAAAGTCGGTGGCCTTCCTCAACGCCTCAGCCAGCATGGTCTCCTTTTGCTCAGCCAAAGAGAACTTGAATTGTCCGCTCTTTACGCCATTCAAGAAAGAGGTGTACGCCACCCCATCCTCCAGATCTGGGATCAAAACCGCCTCCTGGTGGAAGCACTTGACAAACTCCGCTAGGGACTCTTGCGACCCCTGCTTAATCTTGGATAAGTGAAAGCTAGTCCGCCTCTTCTTACGACTAGCAATGAACTGGCTGACAAATCTATCGGCTAGATCTTGAAAGCAAGAAACACTTCCTGGAGCTAGGCCATTGAACCAGGAGTGCGCTACCCCTTTCAGAGTAGCGAGGAAGTAACGGCAGTACGCGATGTCGTCCACATCCTATATATACATTTGAGCCTTATGCACCTCCAGGTGTTCCTCCAGATCCGTGGTCCGATCGCATAGGTCCGCGGTGGGCATCTTCACCTTACTGTATCAGGGGCATTAATTATCTCTATGCTGAAAAGAGTGGAGAAGGGGACGGTCCCCGTCCGAGCGGTCGTTCCCGACAACTTGATTAGGGTCTCTAGGCGGCTCTCTACTTCCACGATTGATGCACTTCTTTGGGGAAGCCCGACCGTCGAGGGCTGTGCATGGACCGACCACAATGGCGGGATCCCTGACTCCACGTGCCTCTAGACAGGGGCTGCTAGTGTGTTCCCTGGTCGAGCGACGCTCAGGGGTGTGTCGCCTTCCTGAGACTTCACCTCAGGGCTTTGAGGTTTGCTCCTGTTCCTTGAACCAGGCAATACGTCGTGAATGGGTTGTGTACGACGTTGAGGCCATGATTGACTTCACCAGTCTCCCAGGGTTCAGTCGGCGGCTTTGTAGGGCGTCAGCTTTGACTGACCGGTCGCAATGTTTGTCCCGGGACCGTCCATCTTTATCTAGGCGAGTGGCTTCTCTCCTCTCATCACTGTGATGATGTGACCTAGTGGAAGTGTGCCTGTGGGATGGCTCGTAGCCCGTGGTGGGCACATAGTCGAAAGCAAGGAGAGGCCTCGCAAAGTTCGTGGCTTCCATGGCTTTCTTCACTTGCTCGATCACCTATTGGATGATAGTGTCGGTCATGATGGACATGAGGTTCTTGAGCACGTCCGCCGTAACGTAGGCCTCTCGCTCAGGTGGGCGTTGCCCGACCGAGCGGGGGTTTGCTCGGGAGCTTTCCGAGGCATCTTGCACCTCAGAAGGTACGGGGCTTCTATCGCGGGTGCCTTGTCTCTTCGGGCGCGTACCCGTATCGTTTCACTGACTACCATCGTTCATCACTCTCTCTCCACATACGACGCCAAATCTGTTTCAGAACTTTCTGATGTTGCTGAGGATGACGTGGGATAAGAGCAGGCTTACGTGATGGTACCGAACGCCTGATGATCCTATCCTCGAACGCCGAGCCTACAAAAAATGTATCCCTAGGTTGGGATTTGGGGAACGCCTCTCCGACGGTCAAGTCAGTGGGGAGTCCCAGTAGAATGTAGAGCAGAAAAGAGAGAATTTAGAATGAATGAGAGAATGTGCTAGAAAACGATCCCTTTCTCCAAGGTAGGTATGGGGTATTTATAGGTCCTGTAGCAAAAGGGACAAAATAGTAATTTTGCACTGGGTGCTTCCCTAATGGGCTGTCGGACTGTTTGTTCAGTGGGTTTTTGGATGGGCACATATGGATCCCATAAGGACTAGGTATACTCGGCTTGGCCTGGTCCATAGTCACACATATAGGGCCCACTCGGGAAATCATATTTTCCGAATCACTTTTAAACCTCGTAAATCATCCATATGAATCTCCATATTGAAAATTTCGAAAATTCCTAATATTGCAACCTTTTCCCAAATGTCTTTCATATGAGTGCCCTGTTTGACAAACAGTTATTAGCTGTTTGCATTGGTTGTTAGTTCTTAATTATTTGCATTAGCTGTTTAAATCAACAGTTTTTTTTTTTTTTAAAAAGTGTTTTGTAAACTCGATTGTTTCTATAAAATATATTTGATGAAATTCCATTTATGCCCATATTTCTCATTTTCTACTGAAGATGATTTTTTTTAAATTAATTGGTCATTTATTTGTTTTTCAATAGGAATTAAATTTACATGATGTATACAAATTACTTTCACTCATATAATCTCACTTTATAACTAATTTTACTAGATAGGAATCAAATCTTCTTATTGATTTATGCATGACTTATGTTCTTAATCTAATTCTCTTTTCAATCTAAATTAAAAGTTATGTGATGTTTAAAGCCGATAACGCAACCTTGTTTTGTATTTCACTTAGATAAATTTCTATGTATTATTAGTTTAACTTTCTTTCAATATGAATTTATTTTTTGGGGGGTAAATTGTGAATTAAAATTTGCACTACATTTAATATTACTATATAAAATTAGCAAGAATTGATAATTTTATCTTTCTATCAATTGTTAAAATAAAATTATGAAGGTATGGGTTACTATGCATCATTATTTAATTGAATTTAAAGATGCAAGTTCAAACTTAGGATAGATTGCGCAAGAGAGTATATAAACTTTGTTTATGGTATTTAATCAATGACATTTAATCTTTTATATCAAAAATTCAAACAGTTAAATTGAAAAAGTTACAATCTTGACTTCTTGGAAAACAACTTTTTAGGGTGAAAAAAGTTATTCCAAAAAGTTATTCACAAAACAATCCAAATAGCTATTTGACTTAGCTAAATAACCAAAACCATTCTAAAAAATTATTTTTGAGTAAAAAGTCATCCAAAAAGCTGTCTACCAAACACCACGAGGTAATAATCTCTACCTAGATCTAGTGGTGCAAGTTTGTGGATGTCATCACCCACAACTACTTGGATCCAAGATTTTGTTCAAAATCGAGATCGAATATGAGAGCAAAGTGAAATCCAAAATCATTCTTAACCCCTCAAGGCCTAGAAGAATTCTTTAGCCTCTCGAAATCAAAAATCAACTAGGTGAAGCTCTTGGATCTCATCTTTCTTTGAAATCACCCATAACTCCTCATGTCCACTTTGATGCTTCCTGCTTTTTGGCATTGCTCAGCCTTCTTTTCCTCTCTTTCTTACATTCCACTTTGCCATAAAGTCAGGCTTGGCTTCTAGAAGAATTCTGAAGGATTCCTTACATAACTTCTAACGGACACCCCTGTTCTTCTATAAAGCCAATTCCCCTGAAGTTTATAGTTGTATATATAGCCAGAGTACTACTTCATTACTAAGTATTTTTCTTGTTGGTTACATGTCGTCCTTTGTATCTTAAATCTCTTTGCAATTTGTTTTATAGCTATGTCTTCTCCCTCAATTACTCCTCCTCCTAAGAGTTTGCCGACTAAATGCTTAAGGTGCTCAGACATTTTTGTGTTTGTCTTATGCAAGAACTGGTCCTAGCCTTCTTTTTGAAGAAGTTCTTCTTCTTTGTCACTCCTAACTGCTTTTTAGTTCTCCCTTCGGCTATTTGCTTTGATCAGGCTTCTCTCTCTCTCTCTCTCTCTCTTAAATTCCGATCATTAGTTCGTACAAACCCGAAGAGAAAATACAAGTAGGTACTAGACACCAACCTAAAGCATCTGATAATATAAGAGACAAATAGGAGAGACTACTAAACTCTAACAAAAAACAACAGTGAATGTTTCCTAGTCCACAACCAACTTCAAGAAACATAATTTGTTTGGTAGTAGCATCATGTTTGATTTTTTGGAACTCTTTTCTAAAGCTTCTTGTAATTCTCCAAATGATTGGGTTTTATCATCAATAACTTAAATAACAAGCTTTTGCTATAACTCTAAAGCTCCTTGAGAAATTTCTAGAAGAGTCAATGAGTCTTGCTTGACTTTGTTTTTTAAATTATCTTGAGCATTAGTACGTATCATTTTATTCTCCTTCCTATTTAAACCTTCTTCTCTTTCTTCTAAGGAACTTGGATTTCCTACGCAACAACAATATTGAAGTGGTCCATCAAGCTTTCAATAGCATTGGACTATCAAACTTTCCACGAATGTCTAAACCAATTTAAATTAGATTAATACCATTTCAAAGCCCAGTGGCAGCTCTGGCCCTGCATATTCCCAGCACTATTTAATCCCTTCATTTCTCGATGATCGGTAAATAAGCTCCTTATTATTTATTAGATATTGGTATTAACTTGCTTTGGTAGCATCTCAACCTTTTAAATGCTTCCAATTAATTATAAAGCACATTGCTTTGGTCTTAATTCATTATTTGACCCTCTTAGGCTGTTATTTCCCATCATAGCTTCACTTGAATTTAGATTCAAAATTTGTTTCTTCGACTATCTCCATAGAGCCTACATCGTTGGCCATCTTATTTCCACTACCACATCAATACCTTCCTCATTTTTTGCCAGACCATCATTATCCAGATCATCAAACACTAGAATAGCCTCATTAGAGGGAATAGAATCATCAACTTGATGATTAAAGTTGGATGATTGATTCTTGAAAATGCCTTGTGTACAAATCAGGTGAAACTCAAAGATGCAATGTCCATTGATAATCAGAGAAATCAAACATATTAGAGCTTTATCTTAATTGTCAATGGAGATTGCACTGAGAGAGAAAGAGTAGCGAAAGGAAATAGAGAGAGAAACTCCTTTTATTCACTGTTCTATTAATATGTCCTTTCTCCTCATTCTCAGGGCTTTATACATACCACAGAGAAAACAAAACAACCTTACCAGCTTAGCACAATTTATAGCTAACTCCCAGCTCTAGCTAACTAACTAGCTAGCTAGCCACCTCCTTCAATACCTTTAATTCTAACCTCCCCTTCTAATCTTGACTCTATATCTAGGGGCAGCTTAAGTGGCTTGCAATTTGACATCTTCAATTCTTCTAGTAAGTCAAGAGTGTATTTCATTTGGCATAAAATAACACCTTGCTCTGTCTCGGCAACCTCAAGACCCAAAAAATATCTTATCTTTCATGTGAAACTTGGGGCTAGAATTTTTTTTTGGACCTGCTATGTTAGTGTTACCATCACCAACAACAAGCATGTCATCCATCTATGCTAAAACAGCCAAATAATCCCCTTTATCTGTCTTTAAAAAAAAAAGAGAACAATTTGCTTTGGGTTGTTAAATTCAAAATTCAAAAGAAAAAGAGAATAATTTGCTTTATCATGGGTTCGAGCCGTGGAATCAACCACTTACAAAGTCAGGTTAGGTTGCCTACAATTCACCCCTTGGGATGCGGCCCTTCCCCGAACCCTTCGTGAACGCGGGATGCTTGTGCACCGGGCTGCCCTTTTTTTAAAGAAGGGTAGTTGGAGTTACTCTACTGTTAGTTCTAGTGTAACCAAGGGGCAATTTTATTTACACTTCTTCAAAGAGATCTCCATGAAGAAGTGCATTAGTTACATCCATTTGACACATTTTCCACGCCTTAATGGCTGCAGCAGCATGTAAGGTCCTTACTGTTTTGCAATAGAAGCAAATGTTTCTCGATAATCCACACCATATTTCTGCCTATTTTCCAAAACAACCAAGCTTGCTTTATGTCATTCCACACAACCATCAACCTTGAACTTGGTTTTAAATAACCATTTGCATCCAATGGGCTTTCTGCCTTTAGGCAGTTCAGTGATTTCCTAAGTACGATTGTCTTCCAAAGCCTATAGTTCTATGTTCATAGCATCACCCACTTTTGCTCTCTAACAACCTCTTTAAAGGACTAAGGGTCTCGATTAGCATCTAACAGCAACAACAAATTGTTGAAGTGTAGTGTTCAGGTGAGCATATCCTATGTAATGTGCCAGAGGATATTTCTGATCGTATGTAATCTTCTCAACAAATGCATTCATGGTTGTATAATCTTTCATCCTGCTAGGCATGGTTCTTACCCTACTAGATCTTCTAGGCAGAGCTTGAACCACCTTTGGAATAGATGATTTAGCCTGAGTGGTGTCCTCATACAAAGAATGATAAGGTTCTATGGGGTCAGAGGAGAAAAAATAGCCTAACTTAGCTGTAGGTGTGACCTTGAGGTGTAGATACATTGCCTTGAGGATCATACGTCATAATTGCTTCAATGAAATCGAGTGTCCACCTTGAGCTAGTGTTGTGTGGTACAGGCAATGGATTCATGTAAATAACTTAACCATCCTAATGAAAAGAGAAAACACTCTTCATAAACTTCACATCTCTTGAGACAATACATTTCTTGGCGAACATATTTCAAGTGCCTGTATCCCTTTTGGCTATTAGAATAGCCTAGGAACATAGATGGGACTCCTCTAGGTTTGAACTTATCTATAGTTCTCCATGGATTGTAAGCAAAGGCTAAACATCCAAAAATCTGCAATTGATCATAAGATGGTTTCTTCCAAAATAGAACCTCACATGGGTTTTATTCTTCAAAATAGGTGTTAGAAGCCTATTACTAATGAGTGTAGTTGTCAACACACAATCTCCCCAACAGAGAAGGGGCAGTCTTGTATGCATGAAACTTCAATGCTGTGGCTATCTCTAAAACATATCTGTGCTTTTTCTCAACAAGGTCATTTTGTTATAGCCTGTCAACACAAGAAGTTTGATGAACAACTTTTTTTAATGCAAAAAACTACCTACGAGGGGCAAAATCAAACTTCAGAGCATTGTCTAGTCTGATTATTTTCACACTACAGTGAAAGTGTGTTTGCACAAAGTTGAGAAACATGAGCAGATTATCAAGAGCTTAGGACTTATGTTCCATCAAATAAGTCCTAGTTGTTCTGCTAAAATCTTCAACAATAGTCAGAAAAAATCTATATTTCCCATTTGTTGCAATTCTATATGGACCACATATGTCTATATAAATTAACTCAAACAAGTGCGCAAACTTGGTTTCGCTAGTAGGAAAGGGCAACTTCGTAAATTTATTCATACGACAAGTAATACAAATTTCTCTTTTATTATCCAATGAAGATAGCTTTGATACATGTTTTAACTTTAACATAGGTGCATGACCTAGTCTATCACGTCATAAAGCAAAACTATCAACAAAACACTCATTCTCACTATAGACTTGACTCATTTCATGCATAAGCTATAAACAAGACTCATCTTGACCCGTAGTAGTTGGCCTTCTTGCAACATTTGCTGCCAAGCTCTGCTGCTTCTTGAGAGAAACATCAAAAAAGTAATACAATCCACCTTGCTATGTACCAACCCCTTTACAGTCTTTGCATTTAAGCCCTTATAATGGAAAAGTTAGGAAGAAAGTCACTATGAAGTTATTATCCTCTGCCAACTTTAATACAAACAATAACTTGAACTGAAAAGAAGGCATGCATAGGGTGTTTTCTAATCCCAGTCTAGTCCTAAGGTGAATACATCCTTGGTGTGTAATTTCAGCTTTAACACCAATTATAAATGTGAGCAACAAATTATTTTTTTTAACTCAACTCCTTTCATATCTTGGACACTAGGGGTTATGTGATTAGTTGCTCTAGTGTCAATAATCCAATCTGAGGTATGAAATGAAGTGCAAGAACAAGACATATTACGTATAAAAGATTGATCTAGCTCAACTTCTGTATCGAGTGTGTTTGCTGACGTTTTCCTACCCGTGGGAGTAGCTTCAGAAGCTGCTCAATCTGATACTGAGTCAATCCAAGATTTCCTTCACTATGATCATGGTCTTCATGAGCTTGAACTACAGCTATAGTTTTGGAACCTGCAGGACCTTCCCTTTGAAATTCTTAGAGGATTAAGGTCTTTCTTTTGAGGAATTTTCTTAGATTTTGGGTGCCAGCTTGGATATCCAGTCACTTGCTAGCATTTCTTTTTGGAATGACCCTCATTTTCACACACAACACACTGCGTAGTCACTTTTTTTTCACCACCCCTGCTATACAGAGTAGAAGCTTCATACTAAATGTGTTTACCAACATCCAACACCTCCCTTTGTAATTCTTCCTACTGAATCATTCCACAAGCAATGTCCACAAATGGAAGGGGTGTCATGATCAGAATTTGACTTCTCAGTGTCTAATATTTATCACGAAGACCATTTAGAAACTTGAACAATTTTAATTCCTCTTGTCTTAGTAATGCATGTTAAGAAGTTAGTGACATCATCAGCTTCAGTGGTAATTCTTGGCAACTCATTCATTGCATCAAGCTCCTCCCAAAGACCTCTTAGCATAGTATAATACTCATTTAAAGAACGTCCACTCGGCTTGAACGAATGTACAACCTTAATGAGTTTATACTTGCGAGATCCTTAACTTAATGAAAATCTCTTTAGCAAATGATTCCAAGCAACACTAGCACATTGTATATAAAGGACTGATATAGCTATTGCAACTGAAAAACTGTTTAGCAACCAAGAAATTATCGGATTATTACACGCCTCCTACTGAGCGACTTTGATTGAATCATGACTAGGTTTTGTCAGGGCTCCTAGGACAAAAACCATCTTGTGTTTAGTTGAGAGTCCAATCTCCACAGCTTGTCGCCATGTCCTATAGTTTCCAGCTCCATTTAGCTTCTCTCCAATACTAAGTGAACCAAGGCCATCATATGGATAAATGAAAAGTGGATTCTGAAGGTGTGTATAGTTCACTCTACCTCTGTCACATGACCTTTTGACCTAACTCAATCGTAGACCACAAAAAGCGGATGCGTAATTGAATCCTTCTTGATAAAGCTTGATTAATTGGTGATTCAAGCCAATTAATCGAAAATGAAGAAAATTGAATTAGAGATTTTGGTTAGGGCTTGATCGCTTGATGAATCAAATCAAACAATCGAAATCACAAAAAAATGATTGAGATATGAAGGATTGAATTCCAAGGCTCTGATACCACGTAAAGATCAGGTGAAACTCATAGATGCAATGTCAGTTGATAATCAAAGAAATCAAACATATTAGAGCTTCGTCTTAGTCGTCAATGGAGATTGCAGTGAGAGAGAAAGAGTAGAGAGAGGAAGTACGGAGAGAGGCTCCTCTTATTAACTGTTCTATTGATCTGTCCTTTCTGGTCAGTCTCATGGCTTGATACAAATTGTAGAGAAAAGAAAACAACCTTGATAGCTTAGCACAATTTCTAACCAACTCTCAACTCTAGCTAACTAACCACCTCCTTCAACAACTTGAATTCCAACCTTTCCTTCTCTAATGTTGATTCCATATCCAGAGTCTTAAATGAACAAGATTAAATTACCTTCAACAATGTGGAAGCAATTTTTACCAATCAAAATGTTCATGGATTTAATAGCGATGCTTTTTAGTGTTAAGAACACAAACCAATCTGCCTCGTAACTTTGCAATGCGTGTAAAATTCTTCTGAAGCCATGCAAGTAGGGAGATGCCAAAGGCCTCAATCCAAGTATTTGAATCACAAGTTTCATACTTGATGTATCTTGAAGGGAAAGTACGAAAACTCAAACTAGAATTCAAGAACTAAAGGTTTAGCAAACTGAATTCTAGCTAAGCTTAAGCAAACCCGAGGATAATCAATGGAAGAATGATAAACTAAACCTTTGTTTGGATACAGAAACACCACCAAACTTTAGGGCCCCTAAGCTTTGATTAAGATACAGAAACACCACTTATACAAAGATTAGGACTTACTTTATCACCACCTTAATCGACCAAATTAAGGATAAGCAAGTGAAGTATTTAGGTGTACGAAAGCTAAGTAGCTCTCAAACTAATTTTTCATTCAAGTGAGTAATGAAATGCAAAATGGCCGTGAGTATGTCTTTAGTACAAGCCTAGCCAGCACATCTAATTACAATCAAAATAAAAAGGAAAGCAAGACAAATGATGTTTACAACCTTAATTACATGTAATTATTCCTAATACAATCATATTTCTAAGGGAAGGTAAGAAAAGCAGCGGTAAAGTAGTAATGCTTTTCGGCTGGCCAATCCGATTAGAGAACACTCTTTTCCTACCTTGCCTTGCTATTGGCTTCTCTTCCCAAAATGCTGAAGCTGCAGCCATGATTGTGTTTCTAGAGTCTTGAAGTGTGTGTGAAGCTAGCAAGCAAGCATCTAGCCAAAGGAAACCCACGGGAGAAGGAGAAAACCGTAGCTGCTGCAAACCGGGGTTTTAGGAGCAAAATTAACCCGGTTTTCTGACTTCTTTAAACCCAACCAAAAGTGGTCATGATTCTAATTTCAGGCCATGAGGGGAAACTTTAGTGTGTGTACAAACCCCCCCGCAAAGAAATCAAGGTTAAATCAAGTTTAAGTAGATGATTTCTACTAAAACAGTTTACTGTGCAGTTTTGAACCAAAACTGGCAGGTTGGATAAAATGCCTTGATCTCTTAACTTCGATTATGCATGATTGGAATTTAATGCTTGGACCTGAAAGTGGACATCATGAGGATTCCAAAAATGTAAAAATATCAATCTTAAGCCACAATGAAGCTTAGGAAATGAGATGAACAAAATCAGGCACATTCTGGTCGTGCAACCCGATTACTTCAGTTTGGCTCTTTTCCACAATGTGAGCCATTGATTGGACCTTGGAGCTTGTATAGGACCTTCTTGGACTTGTTGGACCTTCTTCCTTGTCTTGGCTGGTGGGGACTCTATCATCCTTCCCTTGTTGAGAAGATTTGATCCTCAAATCAGTAAGGTAATCATCGGCTTGGTAAGCACTCAAGTCAGCTACATTGAATGTGGCTGAAAATCCATAGTCACCTGGAAAATCAACCTTATAAGCATTGTCATTTATTCTTTCAAGTACCTCAAATGGACCATCAGCTCTTGACATTAGCTTGTCTTTCCTCTTGGAAGGAAATCTCTCCTTCCTTAGGTGAATCCACACGAGGTCTCCAGGTTAAAACACCACCTTCTTCTTATGCTTGTTGGCTTGACCTTGATATGATGCATTTGTCTTCTCTATTCTGCTCCTTTCCAACTCATGAATCTTCTGGATTTCTTCCACCCTTGAAGCTGCATCCACACTTGGCTTTTGATCTAATGGTTGTGGGGTGAGATCAAGTGGACAAATAGGATCAATCCCATAGACAGTCGTGAATGGCGATAGACCAGTAGCCTTGCTTGGAGCCCTGTTGTAAGCAAACTCTGCATGGGGTAAAAGCAAATCCCAAGCCTTGGCATGAGGTTTAATCAAAGCCCTTAGAAGTGTTCCTAAGGTTCGATTAGTAACCTCAGTTGCCCATTGTTTGTGGATAACAAGTAGTACTATACATGAGTTTAGTGCCTAAATTCTTCCACAATGTAATCCAGAAATGGCTTAAAAACTTAGTATCCCGATCAGAAACAATTGATCTAGGAATACCAGGTAATCTAGCCACTTCCCTGAAATACAACTCAGCAATATGTGTAGCATCATTAGTCTTGTTGCATGGAATGAAATGAGACATTTTAGAAAACCTATCTACCACAACAAAGATAGAATCCTTGTTCATTTTGGTCTTACGCAGTCTAAGAATGAAGTCCATACTTACATCAACCCAAGGAGTAGTAGGAATAGGTAGAGGTGTGTATAGGTCGTGGAGTAAGGAGTGACTTTTGGCCACTTGACTTCAGGATGTCTTGAACATCTTTCTCTATGGCTAGCCAGTAGTAATGCTCCCTTAGCATAGTGAGTGTCTTGTTTTCACCATAATGACTAGCTAGAGAACCTCCATGAACTTCCCTTATTAGAAGCTCTCTTGTGCTACACTTTGGTACACACAGTCGTGTACCCTTGAATAGAAACCCCTCTTGAATCAGAAAATCTCCTTTGGGGTGCTTTGAACAATCAGCATACAACTCCCCAAAGTCTTCATCCTCAGCATACAAAGCTTTTAGATGCTCAAAACCAAGTACACAAGCATCTAATTGAAACAAAAGAAGATACCTCTGAGATAGAGCATCTGCACCTTGATTGAGTTTTCCAGATTTGTGATTGATTGTAAAGTGATATGATTAGAGAAACTTAACCCACTTAGCATGCCATGAGTTCAATTTGTGTTGGCCTTGGATGTACTTCAAAGCTTCATGATCAGAATGTAAGATAAACTCACTTCTAATCAAATAATGATTCCAATGCTCTAAACATCTCACAATGGCATAGAATTCTTTACCATAGGTGGAGTATTTTCTTCTTGAATCACAAAGTTTCTCACTAAAGAAGGCTAAAGGTTTACCTTCCTGAGTAAGAACACCACCTATACCAACTCCTAAGGCATCACATTCAACTTCAAAGACTTTGCTAAAGCACAGCAAGGATAGAATCGGTGCTTAAGTAAGCCTTGTCTTGATTTCTTCAAAGGCAGATTGACCTTTTGGTGTCCATATAAATGATGTACCTTTGATAACTTTAGTCATAGGAGCCACAATAGTGCTAAAACCACGAATAAATCTCCTGTAGAATGAAGCTAACCCATGGAAAGCTCGGACATCATGAATACTCCTTGGAACTGACCATGACCGAATTGCCTCAACCTTGCTCTCATCTGCTTTTATGCCATCTCCAATAACAATGTAACCTAGAAATGTAACTTCAGGAACAAAGAAAGCACATTTCTTAAGGTTACCAAACAACTTCTCACGTTCCAGAACAAGCATTACTTGAGTTGAATGGTCTTGATGTTCATGCTCATCCTTGGAATAAATCGGATTATCATCAAAGTATACTACCACAAACTTTCCTATATACGACCTGAACACTTGGTTCGTTAATCTCATGAAAGTACTAGGTGCATTTGAAAGACCAAAGGGCATTACTAACCATTCATAAAGCCCTCCTTTCGTCTTGAAAGATGTCTTCCACTCATCACCTTCTCTAATCCTTATTTGGTAGTAACCACTTCGAAGATCAATCTTGGAGAACACCTTAGAGCCATACAATTCATCTGGCATGTCTTCAAGTCTAGGTATAGGATACCTATACTTGATTGTAATCTTGTTAATGACCCTGCTGTCCACACACATTCTCATTCCACCATCCTTCTTTGGCACCAAAAGAGCTGGAACGGCACAAGGACTCAAAGACTCACGGATTAAGCCTTTAGTCTTCAACTCTTCAACTTGTTGTTGTATCTCCATGGTGTCTTTTGGATTCATCCTATGAGCTGGTTTATTTGGTAGGATGGAACCTAGAATAAGATCAATGTGGTGCTGAATGTCCCTTTTAGGAGGCAAACCCGTAGGTATCTCCTCAAGAAACAAATGACAGAAGTTTTAGATGAGTGTTTTGGCTACGGGGTGAGTGGGTAATGGACTTGCTGGTTCATCTTGAATGATCAATATCCAAACCTTAAAGGCTTTAATTCATGTTGGGAAGCCTTTAGTAATGGTTCACTTACGGACAGAAGCAAATCAGCTTGCTTGGGTTTGTTTTGACGCTTGATTTCGTGGAGTTTAGATAGGGGTAAAGGAGCTAGAGTGATCTTCTTGCCATCCTTGGTGAAAGAATAGGTATTTAGGTAACCATTATGTATAACCTTACGGTCATACAGCCATGGTCTTCCTAAAAGCATGTGACAAGCATCCATAGGAATAACATCACACCATAACTCATCTTGATAGTTCTTTCCAATAGAGAAAGAAATCAAACACCGAGAGTTCACTTGGATTCCCTTGCTTTGATTCAGCCACTGGATGTTGTATGAGTGTGGATAAGTCATTATTTGCAATCCTAGTTTCTCAATTATGCTTAGAGAAACTAAATTTGCATAGCTCCCTCCATCAATGATCAAAGAACATACCTTCCCTTGGACAGTACAACGGGTATGGAATATGTTCTCTCTTTGTTCATCTTTTACTCCCTTTTGGTTTCTTAGAACTCTTCTCAAAACCAAGAGTTCTCCTTCATCAGCCTCTTCCACGACCTCATCTTGAGTTTCCTCAAGTTCATGCTCAATTTCATCTTCAATTTCTTCCTCTTCAAAGACCTCCTTAACGGCTGACCGTTCGGACAGGGTGATAACCTTACGGTTTGGGAAGTCTGAGGCTATATGCCCAAGTCCTTGACATTTAAAGCACCTTTTGTTGCTCATGGGGTTAGGATTGGGTCTATTTTGATGTGTTTGGGTCTTTTATGGAGCTGGGGTTCTTCGTGGAAAGGAAGGGGATGGATTTTATGGCTTGGAAATGGGATTGGAACTCCCATAGTTAAAAGGTTGGTTCCGGGTATGTGGTTTCTAATTTTGGGGTTTAAGGGGCTGCCTTGCCTTCTTTTGCTGCTCCACCTTGTGAGCCAGCACACAAACATCATCAAAGGACGTGTAAGGTTGAAATTCTACCACATTAGAATACCTAGGGTCAAGACCTCCCAAGTATCTAACTATGGTTTGCTCTTTGGGTTCTTGGACGTCACACTTGATCAAAAGCTTCTCAAACTCATGTGTGTACTCTTCAACACTCATGCTACCTTGAGTAAGGTTGTGGAGTTGAGAATAATAATCTTGGACATAGGTTTGGGGAAGAAAACGAGCTTTAAGCTTTGATTTCATTTTGTCCCATGTACGGATTTTGGACTTTCTCTCCCTAACTCGTTTAGCACTCAAGTTGTCCGCTACAAAGATGCATACTTTCTAAGGCTTAAGGCCACTAACTTGACCTTCTTATCTTTAGGAACATCTTTATACTTAAAAACCCTCTCAACAGTATGCAACCAATCTAGAAGTTCTTCAAAATCAAGCTTACCTTCAGATTCAGGAATTTCAACTTTGAAATCGTTGGTGTTTGCTTGCATCCGAGGTTCAGCCCTTGTCATTCTAATTGGTTCATCCTCACTAGATGAATCAACTTCATGACTAAAGACTTGTTCTTGTCTCTTTGGTTCTAATTGGAAGGTTTCTTCATTCATTTTCTACTTTTGCTTCAAAACTGAACCAAGTTGCTTTCTTAGATACTCATTTTGTGCTTGAGTTTCTTGGTTTCTTTGGGTATCCTCTTGAATCTTGTTTGCTAGAAACTCATTCTGCTTCATCAAGGCTTTAAACCTCTCTTCTAAACTCATGCTTGAACTCATGTTGCTCATGGATTGTGTTTGCACTCAAACTAGAAATGTGTTTGGGAATTGAATGAATGAATGAATTCTGGAAGGGGATGGACGTACCAGGCCAAGGAGAAGCCTAAGCTCTGATACCAAATATGATGTATCTTGGAGGGAAAGTACGAAAACTCAAACTAGAATTCAAGAACTAAAGGTTTAGCAAACTGAATTCTGGCTAAGCTTAAGCAAACCTGTAGGATAATCAATGGAAGAATGATAAACTAAACCTTTGTTTGGATACAGAAACACCACCGAACTCTATTTTAAGGTCCCTAAGCTTTGATTAAGATACAAAAACACTACTTAAACAAAGATTATGACTTACTTGATCACCACCTTAATCGACCAAATTAAGGATAAGCAAGTGACGTATTTAGGTGCACGAAAGCTATGTAGCTCTCAAACTGATTTTTCATTCAAGTGAGTAATGAAATGCAAATGGCCATGAGTATGTCTTTAGTACAAGCCTAGCTAGCACCAAAACAAGCAAGCTGGCTGCTGAGGTTTCCTTCCTAAGGAGGAAACGTATTAACTTAACTAAATCTTCACGGTTAGTGCTAAACAGAATACTAACTTAATTAAATTAAGCTAATTACAATCAAAATAAAAAGGAAATCAAGACAAATGATATTTACAACCTTAATTACATGAAATTAGTCCTAATACAATCAGATTTCCAAGGGAACGAAAGAAAAGCAGTCGTAAAGTAGTAATGCTTTTCAGTTGGCCAATCCGGTTAGAGAACACTCTTTTCCCACCTTGCCTTGCTATTGGTTTCTCTTCCCAAAATGTTGAAGCTGCAGCCATGATTGTAAGTGTGTGTGAAGCTAGCAAGCAAGCATCCAGCCAAAGAAAACCCACGGGAGAAGGAGAAAACCGTAGCTGCTGCAAACCGCAAAATTAACCCGGTTTTCTGACTTCTTTAAACCCAACCAAAAGTGGTCATGATTCTAATTTCAGGCCATAGGGAGAAACTTTAGGGTGTGTACAACCCCCCTGGCAAGAAATCAAGGTTAAATCATATTTAAGTAGATGATTTCCACTAAAACATTTTACCATGTAGTTTTGAACTAAAACCGATAGGTTGGATAAAATGCCTTGATCTCTTGACTTCAATTGTGCATGATTGGAATTTAATGCTTGGACCTAAAAGTAGACATCATGAGGACTCCAAAAATGTAAAAATATCAATCTTAAGCCACAATGTAGCTTAAGAAATGAGATGAACAAAACTGGGCACATTATGGTCGTGCAACCCGGTTACTTCAGTTTGGCTCTTTTCCACAATGTGAGCCATTGCTTGGACCTTGGAGCTTGCATAGGACCTTGTTGGACTTGTTGGACCTTCTTCCTTGTCTTGGATGGTGGGGACTCCGTCAATACTCGCCCTATCTTTTAATATTGAAAACACCTCTACTCTAAGTCCTTGTGATTATGCAAGACATTTTCCATCTCCTCATTTAAAGCCGGTGTAATGGTTCCTAGATCTCTTGGTGTGTTTAAAGTGCAAATGAGGCATCTCTGCAACCAATGCTTACAACCCCTTGCAAGAACTTGACATCTTGTTTATCGTCCTGACTCATATTAACCTCATTAATGACCTCTTTATCCATCTTTTAAATCACTTTTCTCCTCCAAACTTTCTTGGTTTTTGGCTTAGGCCTTAATGGAGGTGTGTCGATTCTTGGTGGTTTGTTGACTCTTCCATTACTCCTCCCTTTTCAAACTTTGCTTTGATAACTTCGATTTGCATCCAATGGTGTGGTTGTTGAGCATGAGAATAATTTTGATTGCATTCTCTAATCTCCAAAATCTCATAAACCCATTTCTTCTCTGGATTCCTATTTCTTGTTTTACGGAAATATAACTCTACATGTTCTCTTGAAGATTCCTCTCAAGCCATGACAATCCAAAATTTGTGATAAATTTGCTACAAATACTGTGAACCATTTCCTCCTTGTTCTCATCCTTTCTTTTGATCGATCCCCTGTCATTCTAGAAAAGAGCCGACATACAAATAATGTTATCAGTTATTGCATTGGACACCGGATTCTCTCATTCAACTATCTAGTGGGAAAAACAAATTAAATTTGGAAAACACTAGAAATTTGTGAAAATATTGTTAGTTGGTATAAAAAAACAAAGTCAATGATACATTAATTTAAAAAGATGTTGAAAATTTATCAATGATGTCTTTCACACAACTTAAGTCTTTGCAAGAGAAGAGTATCCATGACTTGATCATTTCAACTCCGCTCACACTATATGGTGTGTTCGAGCTAGAAACCACACAATATTATGACGTCGCTTTGCAAGACATTGAGGTTGAAAAAAAAACCCCCCCAATTCTCAGCAAGGTCACACATTCTTTTAAGGAGTTGGGAGTTAAATCTTCACTGTATCAAATGAGTTGGAGTTAACCCTTCAATGTGTCTAAATTGTTTTAGGATGCAAGCGGTCTTGCTGTTTTGCCGAGGGTTTCTGGAAAGGTCGCACGAGAAAGGGACAATGTGAAATCATAGGCTCCCTAAGCCAACATCCTAGGGCATAAGGCCATAGCCAGGGTTTGTCACGGATTGTCACTATTGTGGGTGAACCCAGTGCTTAAAGTTGTGGTTTGTGGGGTGTCCACCGGTGTGCCTTTGTTTGCCAAGCAACATCTGATGCTGAGGTGAAGGGCCTCATAGGCATGGAAGAAGAGGAAAGATGTCTGCAGAAGTTGTGGAGGACAAAGTCTGGGAGCAAGAATTAGATATGAAACCATGTTTTGAAATTATGAGACATTAATCATCTATGCAAAATAGGAGCGAATTTTACAACTGCAAATGTGCCTCACTGGAGATGTGCGCTCTAATATACCCTTTTCTTTTCTTTTTTTTCGTCCTTCAACTTCATGGGATTTCAAACGTATGTGTACAAGTCTTTAAACAATTTAGCTGTTTGATCATTCAGATCAATTATAATAAGTACTATCACAGCCACAGGCTTCTCTCCTTGCGGATGAGAGTTTTGTTACCCTCAATTTGGCCGTCTTAATTTGTCTTCAGTCAAACTGACAATATTCACACAACGTTTTGACAAGGTGATGAAAATAAAGCGTAAGGCAAGCACTTGATCTTTTGATGGAAAAAGAAATCATGAAAGGCAGTATCCAGCCACAAATAACCTTCTGACTACCCCAGAAAAAAAACAAAAAAGAAAAAAGAAACCCAAAGGTTTGGTGGCTCAAATGCCTTTATAGCTCAGTGAATAATAAACTGAGTTATAAAACGCCCCAATATAATAGTTAACTCATCCTTAGACATCCAACTTAACTTGAAGTAATAACTCCCCAAATAAAACTAAATAAATAAAACCCCTGTTAACTGTTTCCTACAAAAATTCTTGTTGACCCCCAAAGAGGGGGGGGGGGTATTGAACTTGTATGGTAATGGGTGAGTGTAAGCAAGCGGTTGATTAACTGTAATCTTGAATTAAATCTACAAGAGGATACCTTCAGCATTGTTGAGTGCTTTCTTTGCAAGCTTGAACTTTTTACGAGCAGCTTTATTGGAAGTCACTACATACTCCCTGATAAAGAACTCCAGCCCATTTCTGAGCTCTTCAAGCTCAGGAGTGATGGCTGCCCGAGTAAACACGTTCCAAACCACGTTATCTGGATGCTCGAAGATTGCCTCAAGGAGCATCCGGAAAAGTATTATCCTCTTTGCAGTCAACTGGCTCCCATCAATTAGGTCCACAACCTTCAAGACTGCCAGGGAAAGGGTGAACCCAGTGATCATCTCCGCCACAAATTTCGCCAGATGCATTGATCTCAGCAATGGCATGGACTCCAACTCTTTGAATTGGTCCCAGAGGCAATACTGTACAACCATGGAAGTATGGGAATATTAAGCAGATATTTGATAATGTTTGTACCATGTTTGCCTTTTGGCTTTTAATAATCCACTAAAACCAAATATTAGACCTATATTTCCCATCCCTCATCAAGACTGACACACAGCCAAATTACCCCTGACATGAAACCAAAACTGACTAAACCCAAAATCAGGCAACTTGATTTTGACCTGAACAAGAATAAACCACCCAAACTTAACAAGCTCAGATTTTGCTAAAATAAGAATTACAACTAATATGGTACTACGCATTATCCTGTTCATTTTCTTGACAATAGTTATTCAACACGACGGCAGACCTGATATCACCCAACCCAGACATGATCCTGGCCTCAAACCAACTAGTGTGGCTGATTTACCACGTCTAATAGACGCAGTCCCAAAATATTGACGCAGTGTGCCTCATTTAATTGCCGAAATTGAGATAGCTTATTTCAAGAGCAGTTGGAAAGCTGGATTTTACTCAGTTGCAACCTTGCAGGCAGAGCACTGATACCTTCCATTTAAAATTGATATGCTTGCTCAATAGGTCTGTACTTTTCATTAGCACAGGAACTCTATACACAATTAACTTTTGGAGCTTTTTAACATCCATCACTATCGACCCTTCAGGACTTTGTCATACATAAAAATTTGAAAGGAAGGTTAGAGAAGAAAATGCTTCTGAAACTTAAGTCAAACCTGTAGCGTAAACTTATGGTTTTTGTCATGACTGCAAAGTTTTGAAGCAAGAGCGGTATAATACTTATTGAACACCTTCTCCTGCAAACAGCACTCAACAAGAACTCGCATGATTTCTCTGTCCTGCAAAACTCATAAGCAAACTTCAATTCCAAGTTCAAGAACAACATCAACAAGTTCAAGAACAATTTTGCAATCTGAAAAGAAAATGCTAGGTGCAGACCTGCTTTCCGTGTAAATTCAACCCCAAAAGCTTCTCAAATGCATCAAGGTAATCTTCACTGCTCATTATAACACAAAATATTGCCTTTCTAGTATCCGTATTCATCCGCAACTTGCTGGCTAATTGCAGCAACTTCTGTGCTTCATGGACCCCTTTGTCAATTTTGCCCGCAACTTTATCAACATCTTCTGCAGCAGAAGAAACGTCCCCAAACCACCATTGGCCTTTCTTATTGGGGTCAAGAAGCTTGCTCCATTTGATTCCTCGTATGATAATATCCTCAACTCTTAGCTGCAAATCAGCAGAAAAGCTGAAGTCATTAAAGATTAACCAATACAAGGCTCCCCATGGTTAAAGAAAGTTCGTTATCCTTCAGGTGCTATCTCCAACTCATTTATTTATGGACATTTGAAAATATTATAGATTTCTTCTTGGGAATTCATGTCGTAAATTACACAGTTAGGCCAACATACACATATTTGAAACCAAGTCTTTCATACTAACCCCGAAAGACTTCACCAGCTACACTAGTTGACCCCAGCCTGAGCACATTAGAGAGCTCTTGTATAAACTTCTAACACCTTGGTTAATGAAGGCAGCAGACCAATTTTCTCTGTCATCAATTCCAAGGACCAAAAGAGCTCCTTATCTGGAAGCTCAAAAATAATAAAGATACACAAACATGCAATAACTGTTAAATATTCATGAAGAACAAGCCTTGAAGAAATCATTATCTGATTGAACGAAGCTTCACTATGTCATCAGCCAAGGGTTGATAGTAAGATCCAAGAAAGCAAACCACTCCAGGTTCTTGAAATAAAAATTTCGTAGATGAAGTTTCAATTCAAGAAATGCGAGGGGAACTTTTACTTTCACTGAACCATAAAGAAGGTCTAAGAAATTTTAGCTTGAATTCATGGCAATTCTTATAAAAACCAGTCTCACAAATTGGTCTTTCTTGAGCCTCTTATAGTCCAACCACTTATCATGTCTCAATTTTTTATGCTACAGTCTCACTCAAGACAAGCCATATTCCTTTGGTTGTCATTCAAGACAAGCTCTGAATCCATATTCCTTTGGCTGTCAAACTTCGAGATGACAAGGAAAGGGATTTTTATTTTTTTTTTGATGATAAGTAACCAAGTGTGGTATTGATAAGACACCAAGGGTATGTCACCTACATATAGGAGCAGAAAATACAAATACATTATTACCTCAAGCTCTCATCCATAATAGAATCTACAAAATTCAAACATCCGAATCTCTATCACCATTAATCACAACATGCCAACCATGTAACATTCTCAGTAAAGAGAGAAATTCGAAGTGCTCTCATTCAAGGATGTAATTTAGCACCTCAATCTCAACCCATCATATCCTGGCACACTACTTAGCAGTCCTTTTAACTTATAAGTTCGCTTTCCCAAAATTTCCTGTCCCCGATCAGAAACAAGGGCGAGCTAGATAAGCCCTAGTTCTCCATGTAGTTATTTGTTTTTTTTTTTAAAGAACCTTTAGATGGTGTGTGACTTTTTAATCTTTCGCTAGTTCCTTCGTTCGAAATCGGAATAAGAGATTAGCTCTGCAGAAAAAGAAAGAACCTTTTGGAGCCACTTCTTTATACGTGTGTGCTGAGGAGCATCCTCCTTTGCCCGCCTCTTATTATTCTTAATTTCGCATATCGTCTCAAGCATGAATTCCATCTGGCACCATTTCAGTTTAGTTAAAAGATATGGCACAGAATTAAAACAAAAGAAACATTCAACTTAGTTCAAGGAAAATAGAAAGACATACTCTCTTGCTATGAGCGTTTGCCTCTGTATCTCCAGAGGCAGCCTTCAACTCATTCACCCTAGTCTGAACACTAAGGATAAAGTCTTTCATGGCTGCAGGATCATCACCCCTTAGCTTCATTCCGCAACCTGTTTGGCGAAGAAATATTATATTTTGATGATGAGAAGAAATATTATTAATTGCTCAGTAGTTTCGCGTACACGTAAGGGGCCAAATCAGTTGACTGCCAGCTCACAAAACACAGATGTAACATGGTGAACAATGGCTAAGAAGAGCAGGCGTCAAATATACTAGGAATTCCAAGTTCAAGGTCACAAGAATTATTGACTCTGCTTCTCATATAAGAATGCATTGACTTTGACTCTGACCACGTTCGTGACTTCATGCATAAAACATTTAGCCATTGCACAAATCTCCATTAAAACATGGCATATTGGGGGCTGGAGCAAGTAATCACCAATGGGGATGGTCTAGTGGAATATATTCTCAAAAGTAAAATCTCAGTACAGGCATGGAAAACTTTACTATCATAAACCTCTTGACTTCAATCCTCAACTAGGGTGTTTCTCATGAGATATGGGACCAATAGTTGGAAACGGCTACCTTGCCCTAGGAGACCAGAATGTTTTCCAATCATTACGTGACAAAGCCCAACAAACAATAAAAAGGGTCATTCTTACATTGTAAAACTGTCAAGATGGTAGAGACATCTATCTCTGTCAACTGTCTTAGCTTGATCAGAAAGTCGTAAATCAAGTCACTGAAACAGAAGCAATAAGATGTTATCAGTAAGGAGTTCCAAAAGTAAATCGAATCACAAACATAAAACATTAAAGTCTCCGCAACCACAACTAGTCCAAGAGGTTTTTTTTTGGGGGGGGGGGGGTTGGATTGGAAGGATGATTCTTGAAATTTCATCATTCCAAAGAACCTAAGCAAATTAGCAGCAGCTACTACAATCTGGCAGCACCATTATAAAATATTAAATGGAACTATGGATGTGATAATTAATACCTAGTGTTGATCCTAGCAAGATTACGGTGAGGCAAGGCCAATACATAACAGTTCTGACTATTAAAGAAGCCTTATTAGTGGTAGGAGCCCATGATGCTTCTCTTGCTTTGTGAGCTCATACTTCAAGTTCCTCTTCACTTGATGAGGCTGATTTGTTTGACCCAGCAAGGTTAGAAGCTGATATTGCTGATCAGCTTTATATTGGCGCAACTATTTCTTCAATGATGGATGATTATGCTCCCACATTAGTAACGTATTGCCTGGTGAGGAGTTTGTCTTCTTCTTTGGTTTCTGCAAGTCTTCTCCCACTTTGGCGTCTAACACATACACCTTCTGCATCTTATCCTTGGTTCAATGAACTGATTGACCAACCTACCGCCCTGGTGGTTAATCATCCTCCTCTTTTTTCTGTGGGAAATCACTCCTCTCATTCTTTAGATTTGGGTTTGGGTGTATTTGGTAGTGTTCCTTGCATACCCAGACAAGTGGTCCGAGATGCACTTGCTATGAGTTTAGGATCTCGAAGTACTGCATTTTTTCAAGGGTGGGTTTCAACAATTGTGAGCATTCTGTGCATGATTGGCCATTAGTGTTTGTTGCTCGTTCAAATGTTGAAGATGTGGAAACTCCTTTAGCTATTGATTTCTCTTTTCTTCAGAGTTCAAGTGACTCGTTCTCTATAGAAGATATTTGGGATGGCAAAAATGTTAATTCTGGGAATGTAACAAAATGGGTGGCTTCTAAACTTAAAAGTATTGCTGCCACCATTGGTGTGGCATTTTCAGGCTATGAAAGTGAGGTTATTCATCTACTCTCTAGAATTGAGAAGAACACTGTTGTACCCAAACAGAGTGTGTACAAGACACCTCCGATGATTAGAAGGCAAAGGGAGTTGAGGAGGCTCAAATTTGGCGTGAACTATGATCGGGCAAGTACCTCTTCTAGCGGGATGTTGGTGCTGCATGTTTATGATGCTATCTTGGAATGTGACGAGCATTAATGATCCTCGCAAGAGAGATGTTTTAAAAAGTTTTTTGAGAGATTGGAAGTGTGATCTTATTTGTCTGGAAGAGACAAAGTTAGAAGTTTCACTGTCTGTTATTTGTAGTTTGTGGGGGTACTTTTCTGTTGATTTCGCGTTTCTTAAAGCTGTAGGGCCTCTGGGGGCATTATAGTGATGTGGCACAAGAACACCTTCAACTTCGCCTCTTCCTCTCGGGGGGGATTTTCGATTACTTGCATTCTTAAAATAGTAGAGGGTAGCTTCACATGGGCATTTTCTGGGGTTTATAGTCCACAAGCTAGACTTGATAAATTGAGGTTTTGGGAGGAGCTTCGACAAACTAGAGATGGCTGGCTTGATCCATGCTGTATTGGGGGAGATCTCAATAAAATTTTGTACCCTCAAGAAAGGAGTTCGAGATTATATCCAATGAATACCATGTTGGTGTTTCATGACTTCATTAATAATTCTGCTTCAGTGGATCTTCCTTTGCGTTGGGGTGATTTTACTTGGTCTAGGAGTGCTGGGATGCTGCTTGTTCGAGGTTGGATCGCTTCTTCGTTTCTCTGGATTGGGAGGAACAATTTCTGAACCCACTTCAAACTAGATTGCCAAGGCCTCTCTCATATTATTTCCTAATAACTATAGAGAGGGGGAAGGTTCCTTTCAAATTCGAGAACATGCGGCTCAAAGTGAGGGGTTCTCTAATCTTATTAAAAAATGGTGGGAGGAGGTGGAAGTTGAACGCTTTGCTAGTTTTGTGTTTGCAAGGAAACTTAAGTTTGTTAAAGAGGAGTTGAAGAAATGGAACAAAGAAGTCTTCAAGGATGTGATGTTAAGGAAATACAAAATGTTGGATTCTGTTAACACTCTTGATGTGAATGAATAATCTGGTGGTCTCTGCAATGATGAAATTGACCAAAGTAGGGAGGCTAGAGAGGAGCTGGCAATGGTTTTGTAGATGGAAGAAATTTCTTGGAGGCAAAAGTCAAGGGCTTTGTGGCTTAAAGAGGGTGACCACAATACAAAGTTTTCCCATAGAACAACTAATCTGCGGAGGAAGCTCAACTTTATGTTAGCGGTGGTGATCAAAGGGGATCATTATGAAACGATTGAAAATATGAAATGCTCTATACATGGGTTCTACAAGGAGCTGTTTTATAAGACTGATCCCTGAAGGCCGAAAGTGGATAGCTCATCACTGCCCTCTCTACCTACCTTTGCCAGGGAGGTTCTTGAGATGCAATTTGATGAAAAGGAAGACACTAGAGCTCTACATGACTGTTGTGGGGATAAGGCGCCTGGCCAAATGGCATAACTATGGCTTTCCTTCAAGCAAATTGGGATACAGTACGAAGGGTATGTGTTGACCATGTTCTCGAAGTTTTACACTTGTAGGAAATTTGTGGCTAGCCTTAATGCTACTTTTATTGTGCTTATTCCAAAGAAAGTTGATCTACAGAATATTAAGGATTATTGCCCAATTAGTTTGATTGGTTGTATTTATAAGTTACTCTCAAAGGTGTTACCTCTTATGCTGGGAGGTGTTATTCGGGGGTCTCATTTCTGAGAATTAGAATGCTGGTAGGTGTTATTCGGGGGTCTAATTTATGAGAATTAGAATACCTTTGTTGGCCTACAGATTTTGGAAGAAGTGCTTTGATTTTGGATGCACTGCTTATTGCAAATGAGCCTATTGACTCCAAGACCAAATCAGGTACGCCGACGATTATTTGTAAGCTAGAAATTAAGAAGGCTTATGACCACGTCAATTGGGATCTTATTTACATTATGAGAAGAATGGTGTTTGGGGAGAGATGGAATTGCTTGGACTCAACATTGTATTTCTGCTTCTTTTGCGGTGCTAGTTAATGGTTCCCCTTCTCAATCTTAGATTAAAAAAGCTCTAGGCACACAAAAGTGCAAAGGGTCATGGGGCCCGAGGAGCGGGCTTTTCGGAAGCAAGGCGCACTCTTCCTAAAAAATATTTAAAAATCATTCCCATTGATATTTTGTCACAAATAAGTTTGATATGGCATCAAATACGTTATTGAACATCATTACAACTACGAAAAACACTGTAACTAGTTTAAGATACAATAATAGAATTGAATCCGCTACAGTTGTCACCAAACCAAAAAAAAGAGACAATTAAAATAGTGAGTTCACTTAAATTATCACAAATTATAATAAAAAAGAAAAAAATAGGACAAATAGAAACAAAAAAAGGGTGGGCCCATTTCTTCTTGGTCAACCCACTTAACCATAGACAGAGAAACCGAAGACAGAGAGATAGAGAAAAATGGAGACAGAGTACCAGAAAGTACAAGGAAGAGAGCCAGGAATCAGAAACAGAGCCACGAGAAGGAAACGAAGAGGAATTGAAGAAGAAAGGCGAGAGGAGTACAAGGAAGAAGAAAACGAAAAGAAGTTCGATCGATTTACCTGGAGTTGCCAGTGATGGCTGTCGGCCGGCAATGTTCACCATCGTCAACCTTAGCCGCAGGACCTTCGGCCACCTCTGTCTCGAGTGCAAGGTTCATCCAACATGTAATGGCCCCGCAATTTGAGATTTATGATTTAGGGTTTCAGATTTAAGGTTAGCGGTCTAGGGTTCGCAAATAAGATCTTAATTCAACATAATACCATTCAATTGATCGAGGGATGACAAATTTGTGAAATCTCTCTCTCTCTCTCGCTCTTCGAACGGCCATGAGGCGCATAAAGCCCTTCCTCTGAAGTGCGCGTGAGGTGCGCGCCTCTCTAGGCTTTTGGAATGGGTTGCAACAATGGTTGTCTGAGGCGCAAAGGTCATTGCCTCTTTAAACTGAGTTCTCAATTCTCTTCTACCTCTAGAGGGTTGCGACAGGGTGACCCCTCCCCTCTTCTATTCTTATTGATAATGGAAGTTTTCACAAGGATGTTAAATTCGGCTCTAGCGAGGCTTGTATCTGGGTTCTCAGTAGTCCGATTGAATGCGTCTATTACTAATGTCTCTCACTTCCTCTTTGCTGATGATATGATTATCTTCCGTGATAATGATTGTGAGCAAATAGTGAACTTGTGTCTCATTCTTATTTGGTTTGAGGCGGTTTTGGCCTAAGAGTCAATCTGTCAGAGAGCTCTATCTTACCGGTCGGGCAAGAGGGCAATATCCAATTGCTTGGAGGTATTCTATGCTGGTCTGTTGATTCTTTTCCAACACCCTATCTTGGTCTCCCTCTTGGTACAAAATTTAAGGATAAATCCATTTGGGAACTTGTAGTTGAGCATTTTGAGATAAGACTATCCGGGTGGAAATCAAAATGCCTTTCCAAAGGGGGGAGATTGACACCTATTAGAAGTGTTCTATCGAGCATTCCAGCTTACTTTCTCTCAATTTTCCTTTTACCGATCTCGGTAGCAAATAAGTTGGAAGCCATTCAGAGAAAATTTCTTTGGGGGTCTTTTGGTAGTGACTTAAACTATCATCTTGTTAGATGGAATATTATTAAGAATCCCAAACCTGATAGGGGATTAGGTGTTAGGGATCTTAGACTCTTCAATGAGGCATTGCTAGGCAAGTGGTTGTGGAGATACATGAATGAGAATGATAGACTTGGGAGAAGGGTGGTTAGGAGCAAATATGGTGATAATGGTCTTGGAACTTGGATGGTATCCCTCTAAATCAAAAGGTGCTTATCGACAAAGTTTGTGGAGATTCATTCACAAAGGATGAGAAAGATCTTTTCATCATTTTCCTTCGACGCTGGTGTGGTTTTTTCTTGGAAAGATCGTTGGTGTAAGGAGGGTCCTCTGCGAGATCTCTTCCCCTATCTTTATGTGCTTGTTGTAAATAGAGATGCTACTATTGCACATTATTGTCATTGTGCGCCTGACACAATTGTGTGGTCTCCAGTTTTCATCCGCAATGCTTTGGTTGATGACATTATTCTTGCCACCTTTCTCAGCAAGTTGAATGAGATTACACCAAAGGTGTCACCTGATGTAGTTACTTGGGATCTCAACTCTGAAGGAGTTTTCACTGTCAAATCTTATTATTCAAAGCTCCTCTCTTATTGTCTTCACTAGTCAGTCTGGTTCTTTGTGGTGGTTCCCCTGAAAAATTATTTGGAAGACTTTAGCTCCCATAAAGTTGCCAACGTTTGTGTGGGAAGCTTTGCATTGTAGTATGTTGACATGCAATAATTTACAAAAGAAGGGAATTATCTTGGTGAATAGATGTTCTACGTGCAGAGAGGATTTGGAGTCTCCCGATCATGTACTGTTGCATGGCGAATTTGCATGGGCTCTTTGAGAGTTATCCTATAGTTGCTTGAGGGTTTCTTGCATTGTTTCTGATTCTGTGAGGAATCATCTTTTAGCTTAGGAGGGTGCTTTTGGTAGGGATAGAAAAGTGTCTTATTGATTCCACTTGCGCGTTTTTGGACTATTTGGCTTGAGAGAAACAAAAGTGTCTTTGAAGGAGAGGAGGTGCCTCTTCAACAAATCAAAGATATTATTATCAAGAGATTCAAGACTTTTTTTTTGGGATACTGGGAACTTCTGTGAATCTTCTTTTGATTTAATTGATTTTATGGATATGTTCCATCTTGGGTGTACATAACCCTTTTGTAGGACGCCTGCTTGCATCCATCCTTTTGTTCACATTTTATTTATGTATATTTTACTCTTTTTCCTCATAAAAAAAAAAGAAGCTTTATTAGGGGCAGCAGCAAGGATTCAAAGTGCAATTTAGGCTACAGTTATGATAAGGGATGTAGCATAGCGGAATCACTCTAATGCGGCAATGGGATAACAAACTGCAATTGTCGTGGAGTGAAATCGTGGTTTGTTCAACTCCGAAACCCTCCTGCTGTCAGTGATGTGGCTGTATAATTGCGAAACAACCTCATTTTGAATATCCACAGGGTAGCAGCAGTAGTGAACATGTTACACTCCCAAACATTCACATCACCATGGCTCTATAAAATCAAATTCTCATGAGTATTTTCTATACTTACGAACTGAAAGTTTTGGATGTAATTCTTGATAGCGAATAGGGATGGTAGCAATGCCCGTCCTTGATGGGTACCAGGAAAAGAAACCCATCCCCGAGCAAGGATAGGGATAATTTTTTTTCCCATTTCCCCTTTTCTAAAAGTTAAGTACATTTTGCTCTATATAGGCCAAGGGTAGTTAAGTGAATCGGTTAACCCTAAAAATATAAACCCTTAATTCTCACCAACTCATCCTCGTTCTCATAGTACCAATTCACAACACCATGCCTCCCCCCCCCCCCAAAAAAAGGGAAAGAAACTGCCCACCCACTTTCAGAACCCCCCCCCCCAAAAAAAGGCCCTCAATTTGCTTCTCCCTTTCCTCCTATAAGCAAGGTTTCTTCTATCTCTCAAGTTTGCACCTCCATTGTTGTGCTACTGCTGCCAGAGTTTCTTGCACTTTCAACTGTGTCTGCTAGATTGTGAACAATGGCAGTAGTCTTCGACGATTATGGGGGCTGCTTTGGCTGTTTACAAGGCAGCATGTTCTAGGCTTCCTCTGTTAGATTCATTTTCAAAATGATATGATTGGATTTTTCAGGCGAAGTTGCTGGAAGGTTTAAATGAATTTGGTATTTTTGGGTTCTATTTCGATATCCTGCTTTAGTAGATATTAAATCTGGGCTTTGTGGGTCCTAATGCTGTTTTCTTTTGGAATTATCAATTTTGTACATTTATGGCTTTGCCTAAACATTTTATCCCTCAGGTGTCAGCCACAACAGAGATCAGGGACTAGCCGGAGCCGGAGATGGTGGCTGATATCGCCCGTCCACCCCGATGAGGACAGTGACAGGGCAAGGTTTTAGTAGTCAGAACAGCGTTGAGAAACATATTCCCTGCCCAATGCCCTGTGTGGGGAATCATCTGCTGTTCCTACTCACCTAAGCCAAAGAGAGCATTAAATATAAGTACCCCTGACCAGAACGAAGCCAGGGAGCATCAGATAAGTCCATACATTAATAGCAAACAATTTAATGATAATTCTATGTTTTACTCCCTCTGTCCCACAATCATTGTCATAATTGGCTTTTTGCAGTCTGCAAGCACTACCTTCCACTGTTATTTCCTCACATACATCAGAAAATATACTACAAAGAGGAGTCTAGAAATTTTAGAAACAATTTCACTCACAAGTGACCAAGATGTTCAACTAATTAAATCTTTTATTGGATTGACAGTCAAAGAAACAAAAGAAATTAACTATGACAACAATAGCAGGAAGGAGGGAGTCATAATGGAACATAACTAAGAAGGCAACAAACGGGGTGTCACCCACGAACAAAAGCGGATACAAAATCCAGTCAAATCCTCATAGGCATGAATCACATATTTTTTTGAAGTAATGATACGTAAACCAATAACATAAACCTGAAATTTACCTTAAACATACTCCAAATATGCACAAGTAAGAAAGGAGAAGTGACAAATTTCGAAGAGATAGGTTGTCTTCCTTCAAGTACTCATCCTAAAATGAAGAAATTTTTTTTTTTGACAATTTTAAATGTCAGTAGGATGTGTAAAAGCTACAGGGCAGATAAAGAGTCAAAGAAAGTTGGAAGCATTCCACCAATCCTCAGTCCACATTACTTTATATTAAGGTGTAACAACTAATCTAGATGCCCAAAGAAGAAAAGGTAACATTCTTCAAACAAAGCTAAGAGATCACACCTCAAAAGATTGGGCAAGGGAAGCCATAAGTCTTGCACCAAAGTCAATGCCAACCATACAAGCCATACCGGCCACAAATGCCGCAAACACAGCAGCATACCTTTGCAAAAGATCAGAAGTTTCAAATCAGATACAAGATAACGAATATTACTTCACTCCAAAAAAAAAGGTGAAAGGGGAAAAGAATTAACTAGGAAAGAGGTGAAAAAATGTGGGATGGAAGTTTGCACATATCACAATTCCAGAATGTGAAGTCACGTAGCTGGCATGAAGGCTTTAGGGCATCATTATCAAGACAAAAAGACACAGCATGACCAAGTAGATTGTCAGATTTCACAACCGTACTCGCATGATATGTATGGTCTAAGATAAACATCAAGTTGAACATACAAGTCACAAGGGCACACACAAGCCAAGCAAGACACCACACAATTGAAAACAAGCAGAATAGAACACATCCAGCTAATTTGATCAATCCAATTCAGATCCAACAAATTCCGCTAATTGGGCTCAACAAGATATTGCCAACAATAATCGCCTATATCTCCCAGCCAACACATCCTCTAGGGACCCATTCTCGCCCTCCCCACCACTCCCTTCACAATTGGCACCCAACCTAGGAAGCCTTGCTGATGACCCCTCCAACCATCTGAATCTCCATGCCCCTGCACTCATTCCCTGTATCCCCAGGACCACTTATGTTTAGGGGTATCAATAGCCAGGGGATGGGGAAAGAAAGAGAAATATCGAGAAGGAGATATTAGAGCTGGGAAAAGCTGACCCGACACGATTACCGACCCGAAACCAACACGAAGTTAAGCGGGTTTGGGTATAAATTTTTGACCCGTTTAATTAAATGGGTTGAAACGTTCAACCCCGTTTAATTAAATGGGTTAGGTTCAGGTCGAGATTCTCGATACGAAAATACTTATTTAACCCGTTTAATTAAATGAGTTAAATAAGTCAACTCATTTTCCATTTGTTGTTTATCCATTTACTTTTTATTAGATAATTAAGAATATAAAAATTTTTAAAAATTGTGAATTATGACAAATTAGGGGAATTTTAAAGAGTAATTATTTAATGTGATATGTAAACTTAATTTTTAACACTGTAATTATGTATTAGTTGAAAATATTAAATACGTAAATAGTTAATTAAACGACTGAACTTGACATGTTTATCTTAAACGGGTTAAGCAGGTCAACCCATTTAAAAATTAAACGGATACAGGTCAAGATTTTTCAACCCATTTAATAAACGAGTTAGGTTCAGGTCGAGGAATTCTCAACCCGTTTAAGTTCGACACGAACACGAACCCGACCCGACACGACCTATTACCCAGCTCTAGGAGAGATAAAGGGTTCACAGGAAGGGAGATAGTTTGAGGGAGGACCAACTAGCTGACTTAGCCTTAGCGCAACTGGTAGTATCTAACTAATTGACCCATTAACGGAACAAAGAAAACCAACCCTATTAGACTCAGATACAAACCAACCAGCCCAAACCAAACTGGCTAAATTTCAAATCCCTATATTCATCTTATTATTTTGACATAGCAGACATAAACATAACCCGAACATGACCTGAATTAACATTCCGTCAACACAAACTTGATCCTACGGAAAGATGAACCCAAAAACTCATTTGTAAAGTCTATCATCAGCGGAAACCCAACATGCTTGCTGGTGGTTAGTGAACGCCGACGTACGGTCGCTGATCACTAGTGAATCATCTGCTGCCAGGAGCAGCACCTGGGAATATTTGAGGGGTATGAGGTACAGTAACAACATTGATTCTTACATATAATGCGAGAAGAAAATCTGACGAGAAAAACACTGGAAACCAATAACAATGTGTAGTAACTGATGTCCTGTAGTCAATTTTGTCAATCAATCAGCATATTTTGTCAGACAGTTAAAAGTAAAACTCATTAGAAATTTAGAAGCAGTACTAGAAAACAATTGGAAACATAGTCTAAATATAAGAATACGGCTACCTTTGGGGTTGCGGTTAAAGCCTTTCAAGTTCTTTTAAAAGTATCTGGACCCTAAGATCATTTTACAAATTTTGAAACTCTAAACGTAAATTGCTTCCAAACTAAGCCTAGAGCATACTTTCAACAGATACACTGCATTGAAGAGAAATATACCTCCACACAACAACACATATAAGTGTAATTTTGTCAGACACTGTACAGCTTTATTGGATTTGGAACACACAGCAGGCATGGGACTACAAAAGCTACATGACTTCACAGTAAACCAAAAGGTTCAAAGATTCACTATCATAAGAATACCCATGCCTGCTGCAATATAATAATCAGGGGCTTGTGATTCTTCAATTGGGCACATCTCGGCAAATGCTAGTGGAGATTCATGAATTTAAAAGGGCAATCTTTGGAGAAATGTTGGTTGGTCAAATATGGTAAGGCCGTCTAGACTGAACGGTTGTTATCAGCATAGCCTTTAAAGGTACATCTCTACAGGATGGGATAAGTTCTTTCTGCAATTTTCTTTTGGGGTTGGCAATGGTTCCTCCATCTTCCCCCCTCCCCTTTTAAGGCATGGCCACTTTTTATGTTCTTGTACTGAATAAAGATGCTTCCGTTGCTCATTACTGGTATGAGAATAGTGTTTTTTTAATGTTTGGGGGAGTCTTAGGGCCTCTACTACCTAGGTCAAGCTACTATTAGCCCATAAACGGGGTAGAGCTCTCTCATCACATGTTTTCTTCAATCACAAGGCTTCAACCTGAGATCTTAATTAAGGGGAAAAAGTGTCACACCACTTGAACTAACCCATGTTAGTGGTCATGCACTAATGTTTGGCCACCTATTTTTGTCCGTCGTGCCTTTTTTGATGATCACACTCTCTGGCTTGTTCAATAAGCTACATGACATCACCCTCAAGGGACTCTTTGCATGAAATGGTTAGATGTGATAGGAACTCTGAAGGAATTTCACTCCCAAATCTTGAAGCTCCTATACTTAAATTATTCCTCCATTCAATCTCATTCAAGGATAAGATTCTCTTGGAAGTACATTTGTCTATGGTTCCTTCAAAGGTCTTTTCTTTTTGTATGGAGAGCATCTTGTGGGAACAATATGGGTTAATAGATTACAAAATGGGGAAAAGATCTCGTTGAATAGATGTCTTATGTGAATCGGTAGATAACTTGGTTTGCTAGAGTCTATCTTTCACTTGCATTGGCATATCTTGGGTTGCCTCAAAATCCATCAGAAATCCTCTCTTTGCTTGTATGATTTCTTTGGTAGTAATGTCAAAAAGAAGGCGGCAACAGTAATGCATCAAGATTTTTTAGAGAATTTGGGAAGAGAAGCGAAGAGTCCTTGAGAGTTGGGACTGTGGAAGCATCTCTCCAGCATGTAATTATATGAAGAATCTATATTTGAGTTAAAGACTCTGTGGATGGTATACATTTTGGATGTGTATATTCTCTTCGTTAGGACGATAGATCATGATTTGTGACATATGTACTCTATTTTTCTCATCCAAATAGAAAAAATCATGTTTGGTAATGAGTTAAAAAGAAGGCCATGCTAATGCTTTATGATTTATTTATTTTTTTAAAAGCACTTGGAGAGAGAACCAGAAGAGTCCTTGGGGGTGTGGAAATGTTTCTTCAGCATATGATTATATGAAACATAATTTGATGAAGAATATATATTTGGAATAAAGACTCTATGGATCATATATATTTGGATAAATATAGCCCCTTTGTTAGGATGATGTATAATAGATCATGAAAATTGTATTCTATTTTCCTCATCCAAAAAACTAATCATTCTCATTTATAGCTATAGGCTTTAATGATTTGCTTCAATATCTAATGCCCCATTAGGTAGTAACACCATTTTCACGTAATTTTTTCCACTATAATCTTCCTTATCCCTAACCATTAGCAAAACCATATTAGGCCCACCTACACCAATTTCCTTTATTCTCTCCTTTTCCACTACCTTGTAAGTTGTTTCATTCATTGCCCTCGAAACTTTGCTATCTTTTTTACCTTGAGGAGTTCCCACCTAGAGAGAGAGAGAGAAAGAGAGGGGAGTGAGCTCAGGGTCGATTTGAGGTCATCGGAGGCATACCTACGGTCTGGTGGACCTTGGGTCTCTGGGAGCCTCAGTCGGTCTGTTCACCTCTGCTGGCCGGTGGGCAACTTGACATCGCCGGTGCCATTCGCTCTTCTTTTCGCGTCCTTCCCACTATTTCTTCATATCTGCGGGTTGTTTGTGGGTTGCTTCCTCCTTTCTCTGATAGGGTGATGGTCGGATTTTTTTATCTCTGCCGGAGCTCTTCCCACCGGTAAATCTGCCGCCGGAGACTTTTCAGGTGACCGGAAAGTTGCCAGATTTCCTTTTTTTCTGATTTCCTCTTATTGGTGGGCTGCTTCGTCCATCTTCCTCTGTCAGGGTGGTCGCCGGATTCTTCTGTCTCTGCCGGAGCTGCTCCCACTGGTGAATCCGCCGCTGACGACTTTTCCGGTGACCGCAAAGTTGCCGGATTTCCCTTTTTCCAGATTTCCTCTTATTGATGGGCTACTTCCTCCATCTTCCTCTGTCAAGGCGGTTGCCGACTTCTTCTATCTTTGCCGGAGTTGCTCCCACCGGAAGCTCTGTCGCCGGCGACTTTTCCGGTGATCGGAAAGTCACCGGAAAATCTGTTCTCTGTTTTTCCCTCAGAACAAGCTGTTTTAAGTGTTTTTAGTAGTAGTTTGTCCAGTTAGGGTGCCGGAGTTGGACTTTTTATGGCATTTTTTCTGTCTTCTTCCAGGAGCCTTTTTCGGGTGACTTTTTCTATGGTTCCAGTGGGTGGGGAGTATGAGAGGAGGCTGTAAGAAGTTCTTGGCTATTGAAAGCAAGTCATTTGATTTGAGTGTGGTGGGCACTAAAGAGGATATTTTGAAAATATCTGAGAATAGCAGGGGAAGAAGGTTCTCCATCTTGTTGCCTGAGGAAGTGGCTTTATGGTTGTTAAGGGCTTGGGCTAGATTTCGAAAATCTAAGTCTACTAATTGGTGCAATCAAATGAGACAAGGTTTAAGAATTTTTATGTTGGAGTCTAGGAGTAATCGCGCTGGAAAGTACTTGCAACTATTAGTGATCATTGATGGCAAACGTTCCTTCGTTATTTTCCTTGCAAGCTAGAATGAATAGGGGTGGTTCAAAATGTTTGGCTTCATTGCTGAAATAGTCGGCCTTTCTCCGTTAGATCCTTCATTCAGCCGAGAACTCCGCCCACCCAACCATCCACCTCTTTGGTTGATGCCGTCATTCCTCCTCCTCCTCCTCCCCCGCCTGGGTGTTGTCCCAAGTGAGGATTCAAGGGAGAACCGGCTGCATTTCTCCGGTCTTATGCTGATATGGTATCTTCTTCAATTTTGAGGAGAGGTAAGAAGGTGAGTGATTTGGGTATTACTCTTGATCATTTGGGGCTCTGGAGGTGCAAAGGAGGGCGTTGTCTTCTGGGAATAAAAGGATAAATCAGGAGAGCCTAGGGTGTGTCTCTTGTCCTAAGAGTACTCAGATTTATACCATTGAAATTGTTACCTTAGCTTAAGATTGAGGGATAATGGGAGAAACATCTCAGACAATGAGGACTTGGGTGGGGTTGAAGCGACGCCAAATGCTCTCCTTGCTTCAGTCCTTAATGCCTAGTTGGACTCCTTTTCTCCCGCTAGAGTTACTTCATATGATCCTGCGAGGTTTGAGGCGGAAATCAATGGCAGCTTTCCGATGATATTGATACTACTTGGGCTTTGAACCATTCTGTTGCGGTCTCAAGTTCATCGAAGGGCTTTGCTGTGAATTTGTTCTCTAATTCTGTCCCCCCCCCCCCCGTTTCTCCTCCTCCCTTAGCCATATCCTCTCCAATGAGTCTTCCTTGGTTCAGGGGACATGGTGACCATCCCATTTCGTCTTCTCTTTTTTCTGTGGGAAGTTCTCTTTAATTGGGGGTAGGCTTGTACGGTAGTGTTCCCTGTTATTTGCCTCAAGATGTTGTAAGGGATGCCCTTGCCCTGAGTGTAGGATCCAGGAATTTTGCAAGCGTTTCTAAGGATAGTGTTGCCAGGGGTGGAGCCTCGTATGCATAATTGGCCCTTGATCTCCGTTGGGTCCCCATCAAGTTCGGAAGATTTGGTAGCTCCTCTTACAGTTGATTTCTCTTTTCTTCAAAATTCCAATGAGACTTTTTCTGCAGAGGATGTGTGGGATGGTCAAAATGTGAATTTTGAGAAGATCTCTAAATGGGTAGCCTCCAAACTTAAAGGCATTGAATCCTGTATTGGTGTGGCCTTTTTAGGGTATGAGACTAAGGTGATTCAACTTCTATCAAGAATTGAAAAAAATAATAGTTTGCCTAAACAAAATGTGGTTAGAACGCCTACGGCAACTAGAAGACAAAGAGAGTTACGAAGACTTGAATTCGGAGTGCACTATGACAGAGCTAATGCCTCTACAAGTGGGATGTTGGTGCCTTATGTTTAGATTGCTTTCGTGGAATGTGATGGGTATTAATGGTCACAACAAGAAAGTTTTGCTAAAAAGTTTTTTGAGAGACTGGAAATGTGACCTTATGTGTCTTCAAGAGACAAAAATGGAGGCCATCTCACCTTTTAATATTCACTCTTTTTGGGGTTATCAATCTGTTGATTTTGCAGCCCTTACTGCAGTAGGCTCGTCAAGGGGTGTCCTTGTAATGTGGGACAAGACTGTGTACCGCATGGTGTCTTCTTTTTGTGGTGACTTCTCAATCAATTGCATTCTTGAAATGGTCGAGAGTGGTTTCGCTTGGGCTTTCACAAGTATGTATGGCCCTCAGCCCTAGGCTGATAAATTGAGATTTTGGGAAGAGCTCCGTCTTATTAAGGATAAGTGGTCTGGGCCTTCATGTGTAGGACGGGATTTCAATGAGATCTTATTCCCTCAAGAAAGGAGATCGGGTTTAAGCCCCTCTAATTCTATGGAGGAATTCCATAACTTTATCAATAGTTGTGCTCTGGTTGATCTCCCTTTACAAGGGGGTGATTTTACTTGGTCTAGATGTGGCGAGATTCCAACTAGTTCAAGACTTGACCGTTTTCTTTTCTCTTTGGATTGGAAGGAACATTTTATAGACGTAATTCAAAAGAGGTTGGCTAGACCTCTTTCAGATCATTTCACTATTTGCTTAGAAAATGCGACGTTCCAAAGGGGGAGAATTCCTTTTAAATTTAAGAATATGTGGCTCGAAGTTGAGGGGTTTCGTGATCTTATTAAAAGGTCATGGGAAGAGGCTTGTGTTGAGGGATATGCTAGTTTCATGGTTGCGAAGAAATTGAAGGTGATCAAAGCGGAAATCAAGAAATGGAATAGAGACGTTTTTGGGAATATCAAGATTCAGAAGTACAACCTCATGGATTCTATTAACCAACTTGACGTGAAGAAGGAAACTTCTGGTCTTTCTAATGAGGAATTGGAACAGAGAAAAGCTGCCAGAGATGAGCTAGCGAAAGTCATCCTTATGCATGAAATCTCCTTGAGGCAAAAATCGAGGGCATTGTGGCTTAGAGTTGGTGATCGAAATACAAGTTTTTTTCATAGAGTAGCTAATTTTCGTAGGAAATTCAACTCCATGTCTTTTGTGATTGTGGATGGGAACCGTTTTGAGAATTGTGGCGAAATGAAGTCTTCCATTCATGGGTATCCATGTGTTCTACAAATCCCTTTTTACCGAGTTTGAAGCTCGGAGACCAAAGGTTGACAACTTGATGATGCCCTCTTTGTCGGTCTCTGCTAGAGAGGGGCTTGAGTTGGATTTCTCAGAGTAGGAAATTTTTAAAGCTCTTCATGATTGTTGTGGCGATAAATCTCCAGGCCCAGATGGTATGACTATGGCTTTCCTCCAAGCAAATTGGGACACTCTTAAGGGCGATATTTTGAGGATGTTTTCGGAATTTTTCCACACTGGGAAATTTGTGGCAAGCCTCAACGCAACTTTTATTGGGTTGATTCCTATAGCACTGCGGAGAATATTAGAGACTACCGACCGATCAGTCTAGTCGGATGCATTTACAAGCTAATTTCTAAAGTTTGGGCCCAAAGATTGAGAGGTGTTATAGGGTCTCTTATCTCTGAGAATCAGAATACCTTTGTAGGAGGACATCAGATTCTGGATGTCGTGCTCATTGCAAATAAGCTTATTCACTCTAGGGTCAAATCGAGGATTCCGGGAGTTGTCTGCAAGTTGGACATTGAAAAGGCCTATGACCATGTTAATTGAGAGTTTTTGATTTATTTTTTGAGTAGAATGGGATTCAGGGAGAGGTGGATCACTTGGATTCGACAATGTGTCTCTTCAGCTTCCTTTGCAATACTTGTCAATGGTTCTCCTACAGATTTTTTCTCGACTTCTAGAGGCCTTCGCCAGGGGGGTCCGATTTCTCCTCTTCTGTTTTTGTTGGTCATGGAGGTTTTCACTAGCATGTTGCGTGCAGCTACTTCAGCAGGTCTCCTATCTGGTTTTCAGTGAGCCGAAGGAACTCAACTACCAGTAGTGTATCTCATCTTCTCTTTGCTGATGATACAATCATTTTTTGTGACAATGACAGTGAGCAGATGGTGAACCTACGTTGTATTCTTATTTGGTTTGAGGCAGTGTCCAGTCTACGAGTCAACTTGACAAAAAACACAATTTTGCCGGTGGGCCAGGTGGATAATATCCAATTGCTAGCGAATGTGTTAGGAAGCACCGTGGATTCTTTTCCTACCTACTATCTTGGTCTCCCTCTTGGAGCAAAATTCAAAGATAAATCCATCTAGGAGCCAATAGTGGAAAGATTTGAGAAAAAACTCTCCGCCTGGAGAGCTAACTACCTTTCTAAGGGTGGCAGACAAACTCTCATCCGAAGCATTCTTTCTAGCATTCCCACTTACTTCCTATCTCTTTTTCCGATACCGGTGTCAGTGGCTGCCAAGTTGGAAGTCATTCAGAGGAAATTCCTTTGGGGCTCTTTCGGTATTGATTTCAAGTATCATTTAGTGATATGGGATATTGTTAAGCTTTCCATGTCAAGAGGAGGGTTGGGAGTTAGAGATCTAAAGCTCTTTAATGAGGATTTGCTTGGTAAGTGGCTATGGAGATTCATGAACGAGAAGACCAACCTTTGGAGAAGGGTGATTTGTACTAAGTATGGTGAGGAGGGGCTTGGGTGGTTTCCTTCTAGACCTAATGGTCCTTATGGAGTAAGCCTTTGGAGGTTTATTTGTAAAGGATGAGATAGATTTTTTCCTCATCTTTCTTTTGAGGTGGGCGATGGCTCAGCTATTTTTTTTTTGGCATGACCGTTGGTGTGAAGGTGCTCCTTTGCGGGACCTTTTCCCTTCTCTTCTCTGTATGCATTTGCGGAGAATAAATAAGTTACTGTGGCTGCATATTGTAACCATGTAGCGGGGTCGTGCATTTGGTCACCTTTTTATTTGTGATGCCTTAGGGGATAACACCTCCCTTATAAGCTTACTTATTAAGCTAAATGGGATTCCTGTCGGACAATCCTCTCTTGATTCAGTCAGATGGGATCTCAATGCTAAAGGGAGCTTCACTGTAAAGTCTTATTATATGAAGATTGCCTCTGTGCCTTCTTCACATTTGCATCGAATATTGGGAATGTGTTCCCAAGGAATATTATTTGGAAATCTCTGGCTCCATTTAAAGTGTCTTTTTTTGTTTGGGAGCCTGCCCATGATAGTATTTTGGCTTACGATAATTTGCAAAAGACGGGTAAGATCTTGGTGAATCAGTGCCTTTTATGCAAAGCTATAGCAGAATTGGTGAACCACTTATTGTTTCATTGCCCTTTTGCAAGAGCTCTTTGGGATCTAGCCTTTACTTGCTTGGGAGTTTCTTATGTTATGTCCAATTCTATTTTGGATCACCTCTATGCATGGGAGGGCTTTTTTAGTAGGAAAGCTAAAAAGAAGAATGTCATATTATTTCCTCATGCAATGTTTTGGAGTATTTGGCATGAAAGAAATAGGAGTCTTTGAGGGTGTGGAGATGCCGCTTCAATGTTTTAAAGATTATTTCACAAAGTCTCTCTATTTTTGGGACATAGGAATCTTTTGTTACTCTTCTCTTGATCTCTTAGATTTTGTGGATAGTGTGCATATGGGATGTGTGTAGCCTTTGGTAGATGCTAACTTTGCATCCACCCTTTTGTTAATGAAATATATTTATTCTTTTCCTGAACAAAAAAAACGTTGCTATCTTTTCAAAGTTCACATTACTCTGCAAAGCACCTGGCTACCTCAAACACTCCTGGACTTATTAAAATATGGTGGTACCAAAGACCCTAAGCTACTTATTGAAACCATATGCTCACCTTTGATTTTTTTTGTTACCCTTCCTTTATCCCATCCAATCCAACTAAAATTTTGTACCATAGCCCCCCCCCCCCAAAATCGGCGCTAAGATTGCAAAAAGGCTGTTTTCATCATACTATAGAAGAACGCCCCAAATTTTAGTACAATCAAATAAATTTTCTTCCTTTTTATGTTTTTGGGGGGGGTGGGTGTTGCTTTGGTGAAGGGGGGTAAAATCTTGTCATCCCCTTCCTGGTATTTGAGGATTATGGGATGCACAAGAGAACTACAAGCCAAACAATACTGCCACAGCTGCCAAAGTTTACAATATAGAGGAGAAAAAACACCTAGAATGCTCAAGGGATTTAAAACAAGAACGAAAGGGGGAGTCATCCTACAATCAACACTTGGCCAGATGCAGAAGTCGGCAATATTATTGAAGGTTGAGGAATAACCGTTTCCTATCCCTTCCTAATAAACACAACACACATATGTGTATGGTTGATGAATTCAATTTCAAGATTCAAGCACACAGAAACCTAGAGCATCTTCAATAGGATATCCAAACAGATTAGTATGTACGATTTTAAAGGACTACGTATCACTTTGACCACCAAGGGTTTAAACATCAAAGAAGTGTCTCATCTACAATCTACAAATCAATAAACATGGCCAAAGGCTACCATCACACATCAGACAAGGCTCCTAGAGTAGAGCATCACACTCCTCTTGCCTCCACAACCGCCTTCCCCTTCACATTTAATGTTCACAGGAAGCCATTCAACATATTCTGAAACACGAATAGCATACAAAAGAAATAAAGAGAAACAAAGATAAAAACAAAGTCTTACTGTTCATTTCCACGTGGACCTCCAGAACATGAAGCTAAAACTTCTTCACTAAAAATTTGTGATGCAACAGCTCGACTAACAGACTGCCAAAAAAAATGTGTAATAAGCAAGAATCAAATGATAAGTAGACAAGGATAAATGCAAGGAATAGAAACACAGAATGCAGAAAACATATAAAGCTCAAGTGCCAATGCAGAAGCATAGGGACAACAATTAAATTTATCCCTTTTTTTTTCCTTTCCGGCCATGTATATTGCCTGATATCAACTCACAGTTTCACAAAAAAATCAGTCCAACTGCCCAAGACAACATAGATTAAATTACTCAAGTTTCCAAGTAAGCAAGGCGGACACACCATTAAAGAGCAACTCCTACAGAAACAAAAAAACGAGAAAGCACATAAAGTTCATTCAATCAAGAACAACTTACCTGAAAAACCATACAGATTTCTCCAGTGATTGACTCCACATTAGATTCGGAAAGCCTGTTTAACAGACCTAAAACAAAGGACAGCAAGGTCAGAAAGCAAGTGAATGAAAAGCAAAAAAATTTAAGAAATCAGAAGAAGATATACCTCGTACCCTTCTTCGAATCTGTATATGCTCTTCTGAGTTATTGCCTGCTTGAGACCTCAAATGTGGAGCTATATACTTGCCAATAGCTAGTACTTCCTTGGCCACAGATTGGTGCTTCTCCATTGTCGTATTAGCCTCACCCTTTTCGCCTTGCTCGGATGACATTCTTAACTTGTCCTTTACAAAAATCATCTTCAGACTGCTCTTCTTCATCCGAATTCTTTCTCCTCCTCTTCTTGTTTTTGCTTTTCTTATTTTCAGTGCTCTCAACATTTTCTGTTTCACTATCCTTCTCCGGCGTGGTATTTGCCTCCCCCTCTTCATCCATTTCAATTGAGATGTTTCCCTCGGAACGTTTGTCATCAGAAACATCATCATGAGAATCACACACTCACTCTAAACATTTTCCCTTCTTCCTTCTCTTCTTCTTGCTTTTCCTATTGCCAGTGTCATCAACGTTTTCTGTTCCACTGTCAGAGTATCCATGCCCTATATCAGATGAGTCAAGAACAGATGGAATACCTTTGAAAAATAGATTAAGTCCATCGTCATCATTTCTCAATTTTCCACCTTTCAGTTTCAGTTTCTTAGCTAATCTCCTTTCCATTTCCAAATCTTCCTCCCATAAGGCACCTCTCTTTGTTTCTATTTCTAAATACTCCTCAAACTTTGTCTTCTTTCCACTAGCTTTCCTATCATCCTTCCTAGATAAATTGCGAAAACCCACCGGTTCGGCCATCAAACTGTCCCCATCACTGTCACTCTCAGTCAAAGACATTTCTCTGCAATCAATATTACCATTCCTTAAATGTACATCACTGTAGATTCCCGTGGCAATTGATCTCCATCACTGCCACTCTCCAACAGAGATATCTCTCTAGTTTTTATTTTGTTATTTGCCAAAATAGCCTTCTGCAAATCACCCAAATTTCTTTTCTGTTTGCGAAGTTTCTGGACATGGAGCAATTATGCCATAAATGTAAAAACAAAATCAGACAAGAACAAAGAAACAGGGCTCATCTGCATTAAGACCCAATGCTGTTACAATAAAACCTGAAATATGAAAGAATGATGGCAATCCTCACAAATCTAAACGAGGATACTGATCACGAACTATGGAGCATGCTCAATATTTCGCATGTCAATTGGCTAACTAAGGTGTCGAAAATCATTCATTCTAACAGTTTGATCTGGTTATTATATTGATCGAGCATCCGAAAAGCGAAAATAGAGACCCCGAAACCTGGTGTTGAAGAAAGGCCTGATGCTTATGTTGCTTCTTTTCACGCCTTGCCGTCTTTTGCTTCTCCTTACGTGACATTACGTTTTCTAAAGTAATCGCAGAAATCAAAATCCAGTCTTACAAATTGTGATTGGCTGAAGATTAAGCAATAACAAAATAGAGGAATAATTAAGCACGCAAACGCCACAAGGAAGAGAAAGTAAGAATACCCATTGTTCCTCTGGGAGCAAATGGCGAGAGAAAGACCCCTTCTTAGTAATGCTGCTCAACACCAGAAAAACTGTAACAAAAATGCAAATCAAGGAAACAATGATAGGGAAAATTATCAAGGTGGATTAGGACTCAGGTTTGCAGCCCTTACCTATTTATATAAAAAGCATAAGGCCCGGTTCGGGTCTGGAAACTCGAAAGCATGAGTCTAGGGCCGAAGGGGCACTCAACTCAACGGGGAGTCGGAGACCAAACAAGCGACCTGAACTGAAAACACAGCAGTAGACGGAGGGAAGAGAGAGAGACAGAGAGAGAGTCACTGGCACAGCGGAGGCGATTGTGACGGAGGACGATGACGTTTGAGTTGTGAGGGACTGAGGCAGTTAAGAGCAAAAACTTGCCAAATTATAATAATCACGAAAATTGTAACCCAACCTAACTTATTATTATTTTTATACGTATACAATTCAATTTGTCGATAAATCAAGTGGGCTGCATCACGTTTTTGTTCGTCGCCCTGTCCTGAATAGGGGTGTGCAAAACCAGTTAACCAAAGTTTCGGTTAACCGGTTTTTCGATTCGGAAAAATTCCAAACCGTAACCGAGCCGAAAATTTCAGTTAACCGTTTTTCTGTTAACCGAAAATTTCGGTTCATCCAAAACCCGAACCGTAACCGAACCGAAAATTTCGGTTAACCGGTTTTTCGGTTCAGCTAACCGATTTTTCGGTTCAGTTATCGGTTAACCGTTTACAAATAATAAAAAAACTTAGACTTTCTTACCTAAATTTGTCATTCTTTTATGTTTAAATTCTTTTTATAAAAATTAAACTTTGGTTACCATTTATAAATAATAAATAATAAAAAAAGTGCACTTTCTTACCAAATTTTTTTATTTTTTATGTATAATTTTTTTAAAAAATAAAATTATTTTTGGTTCGGTTAACCGCCGGTTAACCAAATTTTCAAATAATCAGAACTGTAACCCAACCGAAAACCGAAAAAAAAAATCGGTTCGGTTAACCAAACCGACTTTTTTGAAAAATTTGTTCGGTTAACCGGTTTTTCGGTTCGGTTTTCTTTGTTTTTCGGTTCGATTTTTGGTTTCGAATTTTTTTGCACACCCCTAGTTCTGAGTGGTAGGAAATCTAGAGATCCATGGTCAAGGGTTCAACTCCTATTAATCTTCATGTAATAAGTTTTTTTAAAGAAAAAATATTCATTACACCTCTTTTCATTTGTGTTTTCATTTTTATTCCTATACTTAATTGTTTTTTTCCCGTGGAGTCAAGTTTTTACTATTTTTTCAAGCAACATTCAGACTTGTTTTGTTGATAAAAAAATAGTTTTTCAAAAATAACAATTCCAACTTTAGGAATAGTTGAAGGTAATAATTTGAACTTATGAAATAACTAAAAGTGTTGTAAACTTTTCACATTTTTATTATGAATAGTCTATACTTTAGAAAACTACCCAATAGTAAGCTGAAATGGAAGCATTGAGATATGTTTTTTCTTAGTACGGATTATTGACAATAAAAATCTCAAAAGTTCGCAGTGCTTGTGACTATTTCTAAAGTTCATATTATTGACTTTTGCCAACTCCAAAGTTTATATTATTATTTTCAAAAAACCCTTAAATTTCAGACTTCTTTTTATTTATCAACTATATCTTTTTACTATATTAATGTAACTTTTCACGAATAATAAATTACTTTTCTATTGGTAACATTATTTGATTCAAAATAGACGTTTGACTTATGAAATATATTTTTTCAAAAACTAAGAATTCTTTTTATGAACAATTAAACATTCCTAGCATAAAAGTTTTATTAGTTTTGCGAACAATAGACTCAAATATTTTGCGAACAACATGTATATGTTTTATTAACAATAGGTTAACATTTTGTGAATAATAGGCTTACATTTTGTTAATAATAGGTTCATATTTTTTGAACAATAAGTTAACATTTTGTGAAAAATAGATTAACTTTTTGTAAACTATATGACCTTTTTTATTGGGACTTTGACTAGTAGAATTTTTTTTTTTTTTTGAAGAAAAACTAAGAATGCTTGATGAACAATAGAACATTGATAGCACAAAAGTTCTAATAATTTGTGAACAATAGGTTTATATTTTGTGAACAATAAATTTATATTTTGTAAACAATAGGTTCATATTTTGTAAACAATACGTTTATAATTTGAGAATATGTGGCTTGAGGTAGATGGTTTTAGTGACCTTGTTAAATCGTTCTGGGATGAGTTGGTTGTGAGTGGCCCCTCCAGTTTTGTTTTGGCAAAGAAACTCAATTTTTTGAAGTCCAAACTCAAACAGTGGAACAGGGATGTGTTTGGCCATTTAGAGTTAAAGATGGCTAGTTTGGTGGAGAAAGTGAAGCTCTTGGATGAGAAGGAGCAACAACAGTCTCTCTTATGGGTAGATAGAATTGAAAGACTGGAAGTTAAAAAAGAGCTCTCTTTGGTGCGAAGGTCCATTGATATTTTTTGGCGCCAAAGAGCAAAACAGCAATGGTTGGTGGATGGTGATCGCAACACCAAGTTTTTCCACCAGGTGGCAAATAGGAGAAGAATGTTTAAGGCCATTCACAATATTAAAGTGGATGGCGAGTTCTTTGATGATGCTGCCTTGGCCAATGAGGCAATTGTCCACTTCTATGAAAATCTGTACCATGAAGATCATCCATCAAGGATCGTTCTTGATGGTATTGCTTTTGCCTCTATCAGTCTTGATGATGCTAGGGATCTTGTAAAGGAGTTTACCGAAGCGGAAGTTTGGAATGCAATCTCCGAGCTAGGAAATGAGAAAGCGCCAGGTCCTGACGGTTTCAATTTAGCCTTTTTCCAGCACTGTTGGTCTACTGTCAAGGAGGAAGTTTTGGGTTTTTTTGCTGATTTCCATGATAAAGGTGTCTTTGAGAAAAGTTTAAATGCCACTTTTATTAGTTTGATTCCAAAAGTGGCTGGCGCAGATGATATTAAGCTTTTTAGGCCTATCAGTCTGGTAGGGAGTGTTTATAAGATCCTTGCCAAAGTCCTCGCTTCAAGATTGAGGAGAGTGGTTGGAAAAATTGTGGGTCCCTCGCAGCATGCTTTTGTTCCTGGTCGTCAAATCTTGGATGCTGCCTTGATTGCCAATGAGTGCATCGATTCTCATTTAAGATCTGGGATTCCCGGTATCCTGTGTAAGCTTGACATTGAGAAGGCTTATGATCATGTCTCTTGGAGCTTTCTTTTGGCTATTCTTGAGAAAATGGATTTCCCTGATAAGTGGAGGAAATGGATCTCTTTTTGTATTTCCACGGTGCGCTTCTCTATCTTGATTAATGGTGAAGCTTCTGGTTTTTTCTCTAGTTCAAGAGGTCTAAGGCAGGGGGATCCTTTGTCACCTTTATTGTTCATTTTGGTTATGGAGACGTTGAGTAAGTTGGTGATCAAAGCAGGTGAGGAGGGTCTCTTGGATGGCTTCCGGATTGGCAACCCTCATTCCGAGGGTTTGTTGATTTCTCATTTGCTCTTCGCCGACGATACCCTTGTATTTTGCAAGTCGGATGTTAGTAATTTGGGCTATTTAAGGTGTACCCTACTGCTGTTTGAAGCTATGTCTGGGCTAAGGGTTAACCTTTCCAAAAGCGCACTCATCCCTGTTGGTGAGGTGCCTAATGTTCATGATTTGGCCCGGTTCTTTGGGTGTGGAGTTGAGTTTTTGCCTTGTTCTTATCTCGGTCTTCCTCTTGGTGCTTCTTATAAGAGTTTAGCGGTATGGGACCCGGTTATTGAGAGGTTCCATAAAAAATTGGCAGGTTGGAAGTCTAAGCTTTTGTCCAGAGGGGGCAGACTCACTCTTTTGAAGAGCACTTTGAGTAGCTTACCTATCTACTTCATGTCGTTATTTACTATCCCAACTACCATTGCTAATCGATTAGAGAAAATCATGAGAGATTTTCTTTGGAATTCTATGGATAATGGTAATGGCCTCCATTGGGTTAATTGGAACGATGTGTGTCGTCCTAAACAAGAGGGAGGGCTTGGCATAAGACCTCTCCGTGTTATGAACGACGCTTTGAAGACCAAATGGTTGTGGAGGTTTGCAAAGGAGGAAGATGCTATATGGAGAAACGTGATCAAGGCAAAGTATGGAGTTGAGGAGAGGGGTTGGTGGAGTAGGAAGAGTTCTTATGCCCACGGTGTTGGTTGTTGGAAAGCTATCTTAGCAGGTCTTGAGCGGTTCAAATCTTTAGTACATTTTGAGGTGAAGGATGGGTCAAGGGTGTTATTTTGGCATGATGTGTGGTGTGGGGAGCGGCCTTTGAAGATTCTCTTTCCAGATTTGTTCAGGATGGCTCGTCTAAAGCATGCCACGATCCAAGAAGTTGTTTCTTGGAATGGGGATGCTAGCCATTGGAACTTGACTTTTGTGAGGAATCTTAATGATTGGGAAGAGGACAGTTTTTGTGAGTTGTTAGCCACACTTGCTGGCAAAGAGGTTCTGTCGCAAGAAAAGGATGAGATTGTGTGGCCTTTTAACTCTAAGGGATCCTTCAGCATCAAGAGTTTTTGTTCCACACATTCTGATGTCTTGGGTGGTTATGATTTTGCTGCTAAGTCCATTTGGAAGTCTAAAGCTCCCACAAAAGTGAGTTTCTTTGCGTGGGCAGCCTCCATAGGAAGGATCCCCACTGATGACATGCTTAAAAGAAGAAATTTTAGAGGTCCAAGCAGATGCTCTCTGTGCTTGGAGGAGGAAGAAACCGCGGATCACCTTCTTGTTCATTGTCGTTGGGCTTCCGCTCTTTGGGATTTAGCTCTCTCTCTTATGGGGGTTAGTTGGGTGCAACCTTCTAATGTTAGAGACGTGGTGGTAGCTTGGAAGAGAAGGATGCAGAAGAGTTGGGTCCTTGAAGTTTGGAACATGGTGCCTTTGGCTATTTGGTGGACGACATGGAAGGAGAGAAATCGTCGTATCTTTGACGATATAGCTGGGTCGTTTCAAGAGTTTAAGCTTTATTTTTTGAGGTTGTTGTATAGCTGGAGTGTCGGGCTTTGTGGTAACAGAAGTGTAAATTTTTTGGCTTTTGTCGATTGCATTATGGATGAGAGCATAAGGGCATAATGTTTTTGTATTTGCCCTTTTTGTATATGGGTGACATCCCCTTGGTGTCCTTTTAATATACTTATTGATTACTTACCAAAAAAAAAAAAAAACAATAAGTTAACACTTTGTGGATAATATTTTTATATTTTGTGAATAATAGGTTCATATTTTGCGAATAATAGGTTAACATTTTGTGAGTAATAAGTTAATTTTTGTGAACAATTAAATTAGAACAGTTATCTACTGCTTAAACAGTTGTCCACTACCTAAACACCTATCTGCTATCTAAACCGCCAATTTTGCTGAATAGGGTCGTAATCTTTATCATATCAGTCAAACAGAATCAATTAAGCACAAGTTATCGCTCGAGATTTTAGACATAATCAATCACAAAATTTATAAATATACTTTCCAAATAAATCACAAAATATTTCAAGAAGTGATTTAGCAATCAAATAAGTCATGATAATTATTCTGAATATGTAAGCAATATTGTCATAATATTTTAAGAAAATTTAGCTCATTGAATCAGATATACAAACATGCTATCACCTAGACATGTATTTCGGGTCAAACAATCTGACTTCGACAGAACACTAGTAAAGCTTTCTGCATAAGCAATCTTAGATCATAGTACTTTAAAATATATGTGCAATACCATTCCTAAGCATAAAATTTGCAACGTCTCTTTCACTCAAAACCATCAAAAACCTCAACATGATGAGGTTATATGCTTTATATATGTTTTTTATCCCAACGCACATTTGCCATAAAAATTAAGGGTCATTAAATCTTGTTTGCATAATTGTCTGAATCATCTTCATGTGCTTAATTACATACTAGTAACTCGCTTAACAAAATCATTGGGTATTTGACTATTGACAGCATCAAAACAAGAGTTCAACTACCTTGAACTTGTATCATCAAAACCTTAATTGGCCTATTGGACACAAACCCTTGTCAGAATCATGAAATTCATGCAACTTGAATTGAGCTTAAAATGAATTTATGACACTCTTATTCATTTTCTAATTCTGAAATTTGCATATTTGTTCGATGAAATTTGAATTATGTGTAAATATGTAATTCCATGATAAGGAAACATAGCAGAATTCTCGATACAAAATTTGTTCACTATATGCATAAAATTTGACTATGTGCAATGTCCTTTAAAAGGTCATAATCTACCATAGTATGCTAATAATGGTTAATTAAATTATTCTCATTTAACTAATCAATAATCATTCTACCATAATATGTAATAATGGTGAATTAAATAATTCTTAATTTAACTAATCAATAATTATTCCTATTATTTAAATTCAATGATCCTGAAGAAGCAAGATTAACTTTATGATTTTTATGATACAATAGCAGATAACATTGGTATGCTTAGAAAGTAGATTCAAATATCCCAAATCAACCAAAGACCAAAAGTACTTTCGTTGAAAGGGACAAATGTAGGTCAATTTACCAGATTTGGAGAATGACAACATCAAAGCTTGAAATATTGGTTTTTGTCTTAGTAAAGCGGAATGCAATAGCTAACACATTAAATGACTACTAAAGAACCACCTTTATAAGACATAAGGCACCAAAAACTGACTGATAGATGTCGAAAAAGTTAATGGATGTCAAGGCTCTTGAACTAGGCAGTAGCCATTAGAGAAGTATCCAATAAAACATTTTGAAGCATCCAATGGCTATATCTCCAATATCATCCAAACGGTCTCTCTCTCATTATTTATAAATAGAGACCTTGTTGAAGAAGGAGTTACAACAACACAAAACAAAAAGAACAAATGGCCTAATTCCTATTCTAAGGGGTAGTGTACTCTTAAGCAATATAATCTTCAAGTTATTGTAATCTTTGTACACACATTTGAGATTCCTTGTGAAAGGAAGAGGGTTGTTACAGTCTTACTTGTAAACAAGAGGGTTGACCGAACTTAGGCCAAATCACTTTAAGAGAGGTCGTGAAGGGTGTCTTCAAGTCAAGATCCTTGAGTGGATGCTAGCAAATTATGTAAATCTTAGAGAAGATTAATACAAGTAGTTGAATCCTATGCAAGGGACCTTAGGCAGGGACATTGCCTAGCTGGAGCGGTGAACCCCATGAACAAACTTTTGTGTGCTTTACTTTCTGCATTATTCTCTCACTACACAACTACCTTGATCTATTTGCTCAGTGTTCTTGCTTTATTGCTCAAGGTCCTTGAGTTTGCTATTATCTACCATATTATGTGACTAAGCTTTTATTTACGAATATCTGTGATCACTCTATTCACCCCCTTCTACGGTGACTAAGCTTAGTTAGGACCAATAATTGGCATTAGGACTAGTCTTACCTTTTGTTACTTAACAATCAAGCTATTAAAGATCAATGTCTTCCATAGGAATGGCTGAGATCAGTCAAGCTAGATTTGTGTATGGACCTCCATTATCTTCTGGATTTACCTTTGTTCATTGGAAAAGACTTATGTAGATTTGGCTTATTAATTAAGACTATGAGCTACGAAACATGGTGTCAAGGGCTCTAACCCAAATCAAGCATGTAGTTGGCACTGGGGAGCTGGAGAAGCCCATTCACTAGTACACCCATGAACAACATTAAAGAGTGTAGAAAAATTATGGGACACAATGCTTTATATTATGCTTTAGATGCTAATTAGTTTAATAGGTTTTCTGCTTGTGAAATGACAATTGAACCATAGAACATTGTAGTTACCACATATAAAGACACAAATCAAGTCAAATCAAAGACAAGTATCTATGTACTCCAATATAAGCTATTCAAGATGCTTCCTAATGAAGTGTTAAGGAGATGTACATCAGATTCACGAACATCATCAATAACCTCAAGTCTTCTAGAAAAGTCTCTTAAATAAAGAGATAGTGAGAAAGTTGCTGAGAATTCTCCTATGGAACCAATAAGGAGCCAAGGTTACAATCACCGAAGAGGCTCAACACCTAAAGACCTTGAAGTTGGAGGATCTAGTTAGAAAAAGCTCTGAACTTTTGAGATCCACCTCTAGAACGAGCAATAAGGAACCTTAGCAATAAGGGTAGCCTTGACAATTACACGTAAGGACCCTGAAAGTGAAGCTGACTTAGAATCTGAAGTATCAAAGGATGAGATAGTCATGCTACCTAGAGGGTAAGACAAAACCATTTGCAGGCAGTACTACTTATAATAGGCACATATCACAATGCACCCAAGGAGGCCTCAAGTGAAGAGCAACACCATGATCACCCGGCTCACCCAAGTGTTCAAGAAATCAAGGCCATGGTCGCCCTTGTCAAGGAATTCCACACGGCACCATTTTCAGGTTCAGCCCGTGAAAAGGCTGAACTTTGCTGCTTTATATCTTGAGTTAGGATTTATATGTCCAAGGAAAGCTCAAGAAGTCTAGAATCCCAAAAAACAAGTCTCAGGCCATTTGGAGTTCATTTGGTCAGTCAACCGAGGCAACAACGTGGACTGCTCCAGTTTCGGATACCGTGGGATGCATCTGGTGGGAGGGTCGTTTCCTATGTTGATTTTTGGGATTTGTTGACTACAAAAGGTGTTATAATATTTATCATTAACCCCCCTAGAGTATGGAACCTTTTGTCCAAGTAGATTTCTTTTATCCAACCCAAAGGACAAGAAAACACCCCTTTAATCGGTTAATGGCTGATTTATATTTTGGGTATTAAACTACCAGCCAGCACCTATTTTTGGCCAAAATAAAGTACAACCCACTTGTTTAGAGTCCAAATAAGGTATTAGGATAGTACTTATCAGATTGTCTAGGGTTTTCACCTCATTTGATTAGGACCTAAGCCTAATATGTTGTCAAGCCTTAAACTCCTTAATGTACTAGCATAGGCAAGTGGGAGGGTGTTTCCCAAGCTAGTGGGATGTGGTTTTGCTGCAAGACAAGGGGTTTATTAACCCCTCTTGCCTCTTGTAATCCTCACTTAATGAATATATGAGTTTGGGTTGAGTTTAACACCCTTGTTTTCTCTCTACTCTTGCTTATCACTAGAATAGCTCCCTAGTGTGGTGATCAAGGGTCCTTGAAGATCAATTGAGTGGTGATATCTTATCTCGCTTGATCCTTAAGGAGAGCTCTAAGTGTGCTTGGTGATGACACCTTATCCAAGTAAGCTTAACCTATCTTGTTCCATTGTTACCATCAAACCCGTTCTCTTCGCCTCCATTGCATTCACTACTTGAGATCTCTTCTTTGATCCTTACTTTAAGGTCTTAGAGGTGCATCACATATCAAGCATCTATTTAATACTTATTATCATATTAGGCTACATGACACAACTCATAGGTCATTTCCTGGATAAATAATCATTCACTCATGTGAAATGCTTTCATTCAAGGGCGTTAAACATGCTAGAAGCTTTCTTACTCAATTCATGCATTTTTAAAACTTACATGCTTGATGTATGATGAGACTATGGCTATGCATTACTTGAAATCACAATTAGCTATGCTTAGGAATCGGTTTCACTATGTGTTCATTGAAAACTTCTCTTTCTTTCTTTGTAAACACCTTTTGTACCCTTTAGGAGATTCACATTCTCTGAAAGAGATTTCTTTGGTATTGGCTTATAAGTCTTTTCATTCATTCAATTTGGCCTCTTAGTGGCCCTGAAACCTTTCATTCTTCTGAAAAACTTAGAAATGGAAAATGTCGACTGTTTTCTTACTTAGTAGAAAAGTATTCTGGGCATAAGATCATCATAGCGTGCTGAATGGGTGAGACCTATGCTCAAACCCTAGTGAGACTACCGCTCACACTAAGCTCTTACTATCGGGATGGCAACTAACTTTGGACTTTAACCCTCGTCAAGGTCTCTAGGGCTTCCCACAACTGGGATGACTCCCTAGGCTAGGGATTCCCCCGTTCAAGCAGGTTCCCTCCCATCTATTGTCCCTATGCACGATATATTAGCCAATTTAAAGCGTAAGGTTATAATGACTAGTAACTTTACTGTTTCTTACCATGAAATTATTTGTCATACAACTCACGCCTTTGTAAAACTCTTTAGGAATTCCCCCGTTCAAGCAGGTTCACTCCCAAAACGATGTTTGTATAACTAAAATAGGCCATTGAGTACTAATAGTTATGGCTACTATTGTTTTAAAGCAAGAGAAACACCCTTTTCTTTTTTTTTTTAAACAACACCCTTACACATAATGGATCTTGATAATATAAAAGAGGAGCAATTTAAACGTATCACATTCACACTTCATAATCAACTTATCAGAATAAGCCACACATGGCCTCGCAATCCACACGATTGGGGTTAATTCACAAACCAGGCTCCCTCCTCACAAGCACCGACCACAAAGAACCTCGAACCACTCATAGTTTCACCTCAAACCATCCAACTACCATCTCGGTCTTCAATTAGATAATCATAACATATTATCATGAAAACTTATAAAGAAACGTGTAATTGGGTTGATGCACTTACCTGGGCAAGCAGCACCATCCAGCGGTGCGTTACCGCAAGCATATATATATATATAACCACATTTACGTATATGTCCATGATGCCTTAACTTGAAATAGGAGCTAAACTAATCAAACATGAATCTTATCGCATTCGAGGTGTTCATTTATTATTTCGAAGTCACGGTTCAGGTATAAACTAACTAATCACACAAGTATCGATTCTGAGCATACTCATTTCTTTTCGAAGCTATTAATCGAGCATGAATTGACTAAGTGTACATGTATCGATTCTAAACATTCGTATTTCACTTCGAAATTACTAACAACAACAACAACAACAACAAACTCCCAAAGTGGGTCCCGCTTTCGCGGGGTCTGGGGAGATCCAGCTGTAGGCAACCTTACCTCTACCGGTATTCCTACCCATAGAGAGGTTGATTCCATAAGACCCACAAAAACAGTTTTGAGAAAAGGTTTGGAGGGGAAACGATTGCAAAACCATTTACCGAGGTAAGAGAAGTAAGAGAAGTAAGAGAAAGGGAGTGGGGACATACCTGGACAAATCGTGGGCGCTTGGTGTCGTGACCATCCGGGAAAGCTTGACCTGCAAACAGGCAAACCAAAACCCACCCCACCCCACACCGCCTAGGCTACTACCCCCTACGGAGCCGGTCCCCTACAATCAAGGACCTTAATCCTGTCCCGCCACACCCTCCTATCCTGAGCCATGTCCTCCGTGAGACCTACAACTCTCAGGTCCTCTCTAACCACCTCTTCTAGATTAACTAAGCTTACATAGATCGATCCTAAACATTCATATTTCACTTCGAAGTTATTAAACGAACATGAATTAACTACGTGTACATGTGTCTAATCTAAACAGGCATATATCATTTCGAAGCTATTTTTCAGGCATGTATTAACTAAATATACTTGAATCGATTCTAAACATGCATAATTCATTTCGAAGCTACTTTTCAGGCATGTATTAACTAAATATACTTGAATCGATTTTAAACATACATAATTCATTTCGAAGCTATTAAACGAACATGAATTAACTACTTAAGCAAGCATATTCTGACCTATGCACAATTTATTTTTAAACATCTTTAGGCAGCCTAACATGCATAATCTGAACTGATTAATTTGAACACAGGGCATGCTTAACAGGGTCACAGCAAGTAACTTCTGAAGTTAACATGCAGCCTATTCATGCATAATTGAGTACGAATTCAACCAAACAGAACACTCCCATTCCCCTCTTCATACTTCCAGTGAACATAGTTAATCCAAACTAACATGCAACATCAATCTGAGTTCAAACATTTTCGAATGTAATATTAGGTTAGGAGAGGAAGAACACTTACTTGCATTAGCCTAATTTCCACTCAAGTAGCAGCAAAAGCACGCCCAACGCACTGAACTCGACACCCCAGCTGTGTGCTTGCAAAATCCAAACCCTATCTCTCGACTTAATGGCGTTTGTGGCTGATTTGGGGTCGAATTCGACCCCCAAATTTATAGAGAAGGTCGATTCCGGCACGTGGGTCACCGGATTCCGGCACGTGGGTGGCCAATTCGGGGCTACCAAAACGTGGCTCCTTGGCTCGGTTCAACGGTGAGAAATGTAGGAACAGGAATGGCAGTGGTCGACGGTGATTGAGGCGTGGCAGGGGGCCACCGTTCTCCTTCTCTCGCCGGTGACGCGTGGTGGAGGAAGAAGATGGCGAGCGGAGGCTACCTGGTGGTCGCATGCGAGAGGAGGAGAAGAAGAGGAGAGAGAGAGGGGGGGGTTTCTGGGTCTCTGGCCTGAAATTCGTCCCTCCCCCCCCCCTTTTACTGTTTCTCTTTTTCTCTTTTTCTCTTTTTTTGGGGGGTTTAATACTACACTAGTTAAATCTATTCCCAATTTCGTTATCGACCGGTCTAAGCTCGGGTTGAAACGCCCTACAAATGGCATCCTAATTAAACTCGGAAATCGACTAAATAAGATGAATAACGATTTTAAAAACCTGGGTTAGCATCGATTCAATAATTTTCTAAATAAGTAACAACAATAATAACATTAATAATATAGTCGTTCCTTTTAGTGAAATTAATTGTTAAAAATGCACACAGATGATGTAATACCCTTATTGAAAAATAATTCAAACGCAGATTCGTAAATTTAGGAACTGAAACAGTTAGTCAGCAGTAGAAAGAAAGTGCGGCCCTTACAGTCTCATAACTCACCTCTCATGGTCACGGGACTTTTACCCTCATTAGGGTTTACTAGGGTTCCCACTTATGGGTCTAATCCCTAGGAATTAAGGGTTGCATACCAAGTCTACTCTCTAAACTGTGTCCATACAATTAGAACTATCCTCCTAGCGCAAGACATTTTCAGCATGAAAGTTCATTTTAAGTATGAAAAATGGGTTGCAAAAGTCATATTTGTGGCAACCACTGTGGTCACAAGAAGTTAGCGGCCATTGCCCCCACAAAGACCATCGAATCATGCCTTTCTAAAACAACTTGCTCACTTCTTTACAAGAGCACATAAACATCTCAAGGGCAACTCACTTTCACAAAATATGAGCAATTCAAGTAATTATGTTTTACTTAAAACTTTTTAACAGTATTAATCCTTAGCTAAAGGACGTATTGATAGCACCTTGGTTGTGAAGTAATTTCTCAAGCACTTGCAATCACATATGTCGGCAAACTCGTGCTTAAAAGGTTTATCAGGAAAGTTCTCAAAACTTCACTTCAAGAATTGTGTGTTATTCACCTCTTTTGAATTCAAGCCTATTCATTTAGAAGACAAAGACATTTTGGCTGCTAAGGTCTTTATCAAGTTTCACTTAACTCATTCAAAACTCACACATTTAAAACACCAATCTTTCAAACCAAAATTATAAATTCACTTTTGGATATTATACTAGCTACGAACAACCCGAACATCAAATGCATTATGAACAAGAATCACTTATGCAAACATTTAGTAAAAAAAATGCACCGATGTAGGTTCAGGTTTAGCTTTGCCTGACTCCGTAACCATTTACAACAGATGCTTATCAAAAGTGAAAACAACACAGCAACAAGTGTAATTTAGGTTTAATTTAGGTTCAATTCAGGTTTAGTTCAATTTGGATTAAGCTCAGGTTCAGTTTGATTCAGGTTCAGCTGACGTTAAGTTCGATTAAGTTTCAGCTCAGATTCAGTTCGATTCATGATTCATAGTTCACCAACCATTTACTAAGAGGCCTTTAAACACACAGGCAACCTTAAACAGTTAAGATCGCCACAATTTGGCATGAAACGTAGCCCATGGCATACACACACACACACAGCATATAAGCCAACAAAAAGGAAGGCAAGACTGAACTGAGGCAGCCACTGCCCTGGTTCACGGAACCAGTTCCCCACTGAACCGTTCTGTCAAACTAGCTAGCACCTTCCCCAATTTCTAGCTCTGCTTCAAACAGCACGTTCACACACATACGACCAAGTAATGATAATTATATTTCCCACCACAATTTCCAAAGGTGGTTTAATGAATTGACGATATTATTGAACGTAATCTACTAGTCTAGATGAACAATTTAAGCATCAATATAACATTGAAGAAGCACTCTGCAATCCATCATATCAATCTCAATACTCATAACTCGGTCTCCCTCGTCACAACAACTCCACAAATTGCACCTCACATTCATATAAATTTCGATCCAAAACTTGTACAATGGACTTTCTCCTCCAAAACACAAATCATTGAATTTCATTGAATAACTCTCAAACTTATCCATACCCAAACATAGGAAAACTTAGAATTAATGCTAACTTGAGGGATTAAGAATTGCCCACCTCGAATCAGGCTTCTAGGACCCGATTCAAGGGCTAATTCGAGCATATTAGGCTGGTTCTAGCTGCATTCTTCCCTCCCTCACACTGCTCCTATTCACGTCCCTTCCTCCCCCTTCCTGTGTTGTTGTGTCTCCTCGTCTTCGTCCCTCTTTGCTCATTCGCTTGCTCTCTCCCTCTATCTAGTGTTGGCTCAATGGTGGTGTTTTACGGGAAACAGGTGTAAAGGGTTTTGGGGTTGAAGAAGAAGACCTCAAAGAAGGTGAGGGTGCACGTGCTTTCATGATTTTGGGGCTCGGTGGGCGCTTGACAGCCTTTATTTTCTTTTGACTGATTTTTTTTTTCCACTAGTAACTCATGTATGGGTTTGGATCTTAAATAAAAAAACTCACTTGACTCATGGCACTGAACAACCCAATTCACCTCGTAATCTCGCACAACCTCAAGCCCGACCAATTTTAAAATATTCTTCTAATTCCACATAATCACATAATAATTAAGAAAATTTCAAAAACTAATTCACATATATTCACATTCTTAGTTAACACCCTAAAAAATAATTCAAATATAGCTCATGTATTAAAACTTACCTATTAAAATTATTAATCCAGCTAGACAACTCGAAATTAAAAACCTCGAGCATTACACAAAGTCAATGGAGGACATGAAGGAATATTGGAAGATCATGCAAACCAAAGATGGGAAGATGGTTGAACAAATTCTAGAAAGAAGTGCACATGAAGAGGAATTCAAAAGTGTCTTTGTGCTTCTTATGTTCTTTATTGTTCCAATTTAGAGATTGAGGGAAACATCTCCAAAGACGCTCTAATTTCATTTTCAATGAGCACATTAAGGAATGAGGATCTATATTATGTGTTTTCCATGGATTCCTTGTATCTAATTTTTAGAAGACCAATGAAATTTGGCCCCAAAGTTGTCTTATATGAGATACCAAACTTTCACATCCAAACTCTCACTTTCAATGTCCTAAATTTTCCTCAACTTGAAACCCCACAAAAAATAAAGCTCCACAAAGAAATTACTTGCCCTTTTAAGCCAAATGTGAAACTCTCACCCTTGTTGGCACAAAGATTATTCAACTCCTTTCCCCTTGAAAATGAGCCTACGTAAGTTAAGCTCATGAATGATAAGGAAATCTCTCTTTGTTTGAGTTGTAATCATTATATTGATAGTTTCAATAGCCTCATGAATGTTGGGAGGATTGCTCATCCCATTGGAGTATCTTCTAGAGCATTCCACAACTCCTACATGTTTAAGAAGGGTGGTAGTCTTAGTACAACAAGTTCCCTAAAACTTAAGGGGTGTAACAAGTTATCAAGATTGTTATCCTCGGGTTTCAAGCACAAGGATTTGAGGACAAACCGTTTTGAAGAAGGGGACTTTTTATACACATAGGATCAAGGGCAAGTTTAGTTTGTTACATTGCAATAAATGACGCTAGGATAAATTAAATTGTTTATTCTATTCCATCTAGTTTGTGTGGCCCAAACCTTAACGAAAGGGAGAAAAAAGCATCAAAATGGTGCATCTGCCATTATGATCCTAATCAAGTAGACAAATCGAGACAATTTCAGTCCAACAAGCCCCGGTCCAAAAGGTCAAACTTTCGTCAACAATGGTCAATACGGGTCAAACTTTGGTCAATGGTTAAGGTCAAGGTCCAAATATCAAACTTGGAGATAGGACAAACTTTGGACAACTCATCACTATCTTAGAAGCTTCTAATTTTAATTTTTATGTGCTTAAATTGCTAATAAATGTGATTTGCTAGAGTAGATGTTTGAATCCTATTGGCTCACGTTAACCATATAGTTGCTTAGTTTCAATTGGCTTATTTTTATAATTTGGCAAAGGGGACACAAATTTTGTGCCTATAAATTAGCCTCTTTGTATTCACTTAAGAGATAAACTTGATTTGATAATTAACAAATGAAAGATAGAGTACTCTCACCCCACAAAGAAAATCTGTCTCTTTATTTTAAGTACTTGAGTACTTGAATGGTGATTGAATCAATCCTTTATATTAATTCTTGGTGCTTTACTTTAGAGAATTAATTGGTAGATTATTAGGCTAAGTGGTCACTTGAGCCTTCATCTTAGTCATAGCCCTCTTTGATAGCTTTTTTCTCCTACATTCAAAAATCCATAAAAAATTCCTTATTTTTCCAGTGGTTATTCAAGGCCTAGGTTGGTTGAAGGTCTTGTTGATTGAGTGTTGTTGATAGCTTGATCACTCTTGCTATTAGGGCCCTCTACACTCATCAAATTTGTATTAAAGCCGAAAGGTCCTACCTTTGGTTGATTTCTCCTTGATAATCACCTCATTAGTCCACAAAAGAACTCCAAAAATGGTCTTAACATATTCCCTAATCCAAACACATCGCTAAACTCCAAAAAGCCATCACAAAAATGCACGAAAGTGGCCAGAGGCCACCACAGATTGACCGTGGTGAACCCATAGACCGTGACAGTGGTCCATCTCCCCGTGGTCACCCTTTTCTTGAATTTTTCTCATCTGTAAAACCATCACGACCCCTACTTCGTATCCCCCATGCCCTATGGACCATATTCTCCTTTTAATCCTTAACTTTTGTTTGCCTAAAAATCCTTTTCACCTCTTATTTCTCTATACCATGGAACAGAAAGCTATCCTTGAACTCGAAGATCAAGTGAGGAAGCTTAGCAAGCAAATGGCTCAAATGAAAAAGGCCATGAAAGAATCTCCTTGCTTCGATGGTGTTAGTTTGGGTCCTACCATCTATTTGAGATGGTTTCCAACACTTGAAGATTATTTTGAGGCTAAACTATGTTTTCATGAGGAGGGTTTCTTGATAACTGCTCAAAAACTCCAATTTTATCCCATTATTGGTTTAAATGCCTTAGGAGGGATAGAGCGTTTTAAGGCAAGAGGAGGATCAAGACTTGGAGTAGGCTCATGTCACACATAGATTTGAGATTCAACCTATATCAAGTCCTTAAACAAGAACCCTTGAAACAGGAATTTATTGTAACTCGATAGAAGATCAAGTTTAAGAGAAAGGAGAGCCTAACATGATTCATGAAGAGGCCAAGGAAGAAAATAAGATCATTTGGATCTTGAAGAGAAAGAAGTTGAATCAAAGGTCAACTTGGAGATTGTGCTCCCCATTGTTTCTCAAACCCAGTCTTATGTTCTTCATTGTCCCAATTTGGCGATTGAGGTAAACATCTCTAAAGAAGCTCTGATTTCATTTTTCAATGAGTAAGTTGAGGAATGATCCTATATATGGTGTGTTTACCATGGATGCTTGGTATCTACTTTTTAGAGGACCAATGAAATTTGGCCCAAGGTTGACTTGCATTCGAGGCCAACTTCTATGTCCAATGTGTCACTCCCAATCTCCTAAATCCTTCTTAACCTGAAACCCCACAAAAATTTAAGCTCCATAAAGAAATTGTTTGCCCTTCTAAGCCAAATTTGAAACTCTTACCCTTGTTGGCACATAGATCATTCGACTCTTTTCCCTTGAAAGTGAGCCTCCACAACATAAGCTCGTGAATGATAAGAAAATCTCTCTTGGTCGGAGTTGTGATGATTATATTAAGACTTTCAATAGTAGCATGAACGTTACAAGGATTGTTCATCCAATTGGAGTACCCCTAAAGCATTCCACTATTCCTATATGTTCAAGAATGGTGACACCCTTAGCAAAATGAGTTTCCTAAAACTTAAAGGGTGCAACAAGAAGGGTGCAACAAGTTATCAAGATTGGTATCCTTGGGGTTCAAGCACAAGGATTTGAGGACAAATCCTTACGAAGAAGAGGAGTTTTGATGCATATAGGATCAACGACAAGTTTGGTTTGCAACTTTGTAACAAATGAGTTTAGGATGAATTAAGTTATTTGTTCTACTCCATCTAGCTTGTGTCACCCAACCCTCGACAAGAGGGAGAAATAACATCGAAGTAGAGAATCTACCATCATGATTCAAATCAACAAATCGGGTCAATTTTGGTCCAACAAGCCCCAGTCAAGAAATTCAAACTTTGATCAATTGTGGTCAATACAGGTCAAACTTTTGTCAAAGGTCAAGGTCCAAATACAAAACTTGAAGACAAGAAAGAGTTTGGATAGCTCATCACTACCTTAGAAGCTTCTAATTTCAATTTTTATGTGTTTAAATTGTTGTTAGAATGTTATTGGCTACAGTAGATGCTTGAATCCTATTAGCCCACATTAACCCCATAGTTGCTTAATTTCTATTGGCTTATTTTTGTAACTTCAGGAAGGGAGCACTAATTTTGTGGTTATAAATTAGCCTCCCTATATTCAATTAAGAGATAGACTTGATTTGAGAATTAATGAATGAAAGATAGAATGCTTTTCTCTCCCACAAAGAAAATCTCTCACTTTATTTCAAATACTTGAGCATTTGGATGGTGATTGAGTCAATCCCTTTGAATTGATTCTTGGTGCTTTGCTTCAAATAATTAATTGGTGGATTGTTCGGCCAAATGGCGGTTTAAGCTTGTATGTTAGTCACATCCCTTTTTATTAAGCTTTTCTCCCACATTCAAAAATTCACGAAAATTTCCTAATTTTTCTTTTGGTTATTCAAGGCCTAGCTCGGTTCAAGGTTGTTTTGATTGATGGTGATTGGTAGCTTAATCAATCTTGTGATTAGGGCCCTCCACGCTAATCAAATTGGTATCATAGCCAAAGGGTCCTACCTTTAGTTGATTTCTCCTTGATAATCGCCTCATTAGTCCACAAAAGAACTCCAAAAATGGCCTTAAGACATTCCCAACCCAAACACATTGGTAAACTCCAAAAAGCCGACACAAAAATATGCCTAAGCTCTAGTAAGAGGCCACCATGAACCGACCATGGTGAACCCCACGAACCATAGTAGTGGTCTGTCCCTCGGTGGTCGCCCTTTCCTTCAATTGTTCTCATCTACATGACCACCATGACCCCTTAGTGGTATCCCCCATGCCTTGTGGACTTTATTCTTGTTCTAATCCTTCAATTTTTCAGCCAAACAATCCTTTCAACCTCCTGTTTCTTGGTACCAAGGAAGAGAAAGCCATCCTTGAAGTCTAAGATCAAGTAAGAAAGCTTAGGAAGCAAATGGCTCAAGTGAACAAGGCAATGAAAGAGCCACCTTGCTTCGATTATGTTAGTTTAGATCCCACCATCTACTTGAGATGAGTTCAAGCACTTAAAGATTATTTTGATGCTAAAGGATGCTCCGTGAAGAGAGTTTCTCAAAGACTCCAAGGTTGTGCCCATTATTGTTTTAAATGCCTTAGAAGGGAGAGAGCTCTTCAAGGCAAGCCTACGATTAAGACTTGGAGCAGGCTCAAGTCACACAAGGATGTGAGATTCAACATAGATCAAGTCTTTAAAGAAGAACCCTTGAAAGACGAATCTATCATAACTCAATAGAAGATCAAGGCTTAAGAAGAACGAGTACCTAGCATGACTCACGAAGAGGCTTAGGGAGAAAATGAGATCATTTTGGATCTTGAAGAAAAGTAATTGAATCCAAGGTTAACTTCGGGGTCGTGCTACCTATTGTTTCTTAAACACATTCTTATGCTCCTTATTGTCCCAATTTAACGATTGATGTAAACATCTCTAAAGAAGCTATAATTTTATTTTCAATGAGCAAGTTGAGGAATGAGGCTATATATGATGTCTTTCACATGGATGCTTGGTGTCTATTTTTTAGAAGACCAATGAAATTTGGCACCAAGGATGTCCTTCATGAGAGACCCAACTTTCATGTCCAAGATCTCACTCTAAATTGCCTAAATCCTCCTCAGCCTAAAACCCCACAAAAATTGACACTCCACAAAGAAATCATTTACCTTTCCAAGCCAAATGTGAAGCTCTCACCCTTGTTGGCACAAATATCATTCGACTCCTTTCCCCTTAAAAGTAAGCCTCCACAAGTCAAGCTCAAGAATGATAAGAAAATCTCTCTTGGTTGAGATTGTGATGATTATATTGAGAATTTCAACAATCTTATAAATGTTAGAAGGATTGTTCATCCCATTGGAGTATTCCTTAAAGCATTCCATAACTCTTATATGTTCAAGACAGGTGGTAATCTTAGTACAATGAGTTTCCTAAAACTTAAAGAGTGTGGCCAGTTATCAAGATTGGTACCCTTGGGTTTCAAGCATGAGGTTTTAAGGACAAATTCTTTCAAAGAAGACGAGTTTTTATGCATATAGGATCAACGACAAGTTTGGTGTATAACTTCAAAATAAATAAGTTTAAGATGAATTAAGTTGTTTGCCCTATTCCACTAGTTTATCTGGCCCAAGCCTTGGTAAAAGGGAGAAAAGGACATCAAAATTGAGAATATACCATCATGATCCAAATCAAGGGACATATCGGGTCAAATTTAGTCTTACAAGCCCAGTCAAGAAAGTCAAATTTTGGTCAATAGTGGTCAATATGGGCCAAACTTTGGTTGAACATCAAGGTCAAGGTCCAAATATCAAACTTGGAGATAAGAAAGATTTTGGACAACTCATAAATATCTTAGATGCTTCTAATTTCAGTCTTTATGTGCTTAAATTTTTGTTAAAATGTGATTGGCTAGAGTAGATCCTTGAATCCTATTGGCCCGTGATAACCCCGTAGTTGCTTAATTTGTATTGGCTTGTTTTTATAATTTAAGGAAGGGGACACTAATTTTGTGGCTATAAATTAGCGTCCTTATATTCACTTAAGAGATAAACTTAATTTGAGAATTAACGAATGAAAGCTAGAATGCTTTGCTCTCCCACAAAGAAAATCTCTTTCTTCATTTCAAGTACTTAAGTACTTAGATGGTGATCAAGTCAATCATTTAGATTAATTCTTGGTACTTTTCTTTAGAGAATTAATTGGGAATTGTTAGGCTAAGTGGTGACTTGAGCCTTTTAGTCATAGCCCTTTTTACTAGCTTTTCGCCCACATTTAAAAATCCAAAAAAATTTCCTTATTTTTCCTTTGGTTATTCAAGGCCCAGGTTAGTTGAAGGTACAGTTGATTGATGGTTATTGACAACCTGATCACTCTTGTGATTATGGCCCTTCACACTCATCAAATTGGTATTAGAGCTGAAAGGTCCTACCATTGGTTGATTTCTCCTTGATAATAATCTCATTGGTCCCCAAAATAACCCCGAAAATAGCCTTTATACATTCCCCAATCCAAACACATCACTAAACTCCAAAAAGCTGTCATAAAAATATGCGAAAGCTCGTTTCATAGGCCACCACGGACTAGCGATGGTGAACCCCATAGGCCGTGCGAGTGGTCCACCTCTCTATGGTGATTCTTTTCTTTAATTTTTCTCATCCACATGACCACCACAACCCCTATATAGTATCCCGCATGCCTCGGGGACCCTATCCTCATTCTAATCCTTCCCTTTTTTCCCCTAAAAATCCTTTCCACCTGTTGTCTCTATACTATGAAAGCGAAAGCTAACCTTCAACTCCAAGATCAAGTAAGGAACCACAACAAGCAAATGTCTCAAATGAAGAAGGCCATGAAAGGCCTCCTTTCTTTGATGATATTAGTTTGGATCCTGCCATCTATTTGAGATGGATTCAAACACTTGAACATTATTTTGAGACTAAAGGATGTTCCATTAAATAAAGTTTCTTAATAGACGCTAAAAGACTCCGAAAGTTATGCCCATTATTGGTTTAAATACCTTATTAGGGAGAGAGCTCTTAACGGCAAGCCTAAAATCAAGACTTGGAGTAGGCCTAAGTCACACATGGATGTAGGATTCAACCTAAATCAACTATTTAACAAAGAACCCTTGAAAGAGGAATCAATTGTAACTCAAGAGAAGATCAAGGTTCGAGAAGAAGGAAAGTCTAACATGACTCATGAAGAGGCTAAGGAAGAAAATGAGATCATTTTGGATCTTAAAAGGAAAGAAGTTAAATCAAAGGTAAACTTGGAGGTTGTGCTGCCTATTGTTTCTCAAACCCACTCTTATGCCCTTTATTGTCCCAATTTAGAGATTGAGGTGGACATCTCCAAAGATGCTCTAATTTCATTTTCAATGAGCAAGTTAAGGAATTATATGCTATATATGATGTGTTTCCCATGGATGCCTTGTATCTGCCTTTTAGAAGACCAATGAAATTTGGCCCTAAGGTTGTGTTTCATAAGAGACCAACTTCCACATCCAAACTCTCACTCTCAATCTCCTAAAACCTCCTTAACCTAAAACCCCACAAAAATTTAAGCACTACAAAGATGTTATTTGCCCTTCTAAGCCAAATGAGAAACTCTCACCCTTGTTGGCACAAAGATCATTCATCTCCTTTCCTCTTGAAAGTGAGCCTCCACAAGTCAAGCTCGTGAATGACAAGAAAATCTCTCTTGGTCTGAGTTGTGATGATTATATTGAGACTTTCAATAGTCTCATGAATGTTGGGAGGATTGTTCATCCCATTGGAGTATCCTCTGAAGAATTCCACAACTTCTCTATGTTTAAGAAGGGTGGTACTCTTAGGACAATAAGTTTTGTAAAACTCAAGGGCTGTAACAAGTTATCAAGATTGGTATCGTTGGGTTTCAAGCACAAGGATTTGGGGACAAATCCTTTCGAAGAAGGGTAGTTTTGATGCATATAGGATCAAAGGCAAGTTTGGTTTGCAAGTTTGCAATGAATAAGTCTAGGATGAATTAAGTTGCTTTCTATTCAATCTAATTTGTTTAGCCCAAGCCTTAATAAAAGGGAGAAAAAAGCAACAAAATAGAGAAGCTACCATCATGATCCTAGTCAAGTAGGCAAATGGCGTCAATTTTAGTCCAACAAGCCCCGATTAAGGTCAACATCCAAATATCAAACATGGAGATAAAAAAGAGCATGGGCAACACATCGCTAGCTTTGAAGCTTCTAATTTTAATTTTTATGTTCTTAAATTGTTGTTAGAAAGTTATTGGTTAAAGTAGATGCTTGAATCCTATTGGCCCACACTAACCCCATAGTTGTTAATCTATTGGCTTGTTTTTGTAACTTCAGAGTTAACGAATGAAAGTTAGAATGTTTTTCTCTCCCACAAAGAAAATTCCCCTATTTGTTCCAAATACTTAAGTATTTGGATGGTGATTGAGTCAATTCGTTAGATTGTTTGGCTAAGTGGTGGCTTGAGCCTTTATCTTAGTCATATCCCTTGTTATTAGCTTTTCTCGCACATTTGAAAATCCAAAAACATTTTCTTATTTTTCCTTTGGTTATTCAAGGCCTAGCTTGGTTCAAGGTCTTATTGATTTATGGTTATTGATAGCTTAATCACGTCTATGATTAGGGCCCTCCACACTCATCACATTTCTTGCGATGTTTCAAATGTGGGCTCCACTTTTTTTGTGATGGTTGAGCCATGCTTTTTAGGTCAATGTTTCATTTTCCCCTTCTTTCAATTAGTGTTGATGATGAATTGACATATGGGTTCTTCCTAATCCAATCAATCATTAATACATGATCGCATTCAAGGATCTTCATAATTATTAGATAGTTGATAGTAGTTTAAATGGCATACGACTCCATCATCACATCACAAAAGATAAGATAATTATATAAAAAGATTTAAGGGTAGAGATTTCTTTGATTTTGTTGGGTCATTGGTAAGCCATCAGTTTCTAAGTAGAGATTATGATCTTGAGCTGTAAATCTAGCACTTCAATGACAAGGAAGGAATCCACATGAGATAGAGGGGAACAATCAAGGTGATTGGATGGAGAAGGTGATGAAGTAGCATAATAAAGTTGGTAGACCTCAATCTTTAGGGCAAGAAATCTTAAAGCAATCTTTGCATAAGCATGATAGCCAATGATAAGGATAGCTAAGATAGGGATAACGTATAGGCTAGTAGGTATGATCCAGCCCTCCCTTGATGTCATCAATGAGCTCATCGACGAGCTCAAGGCTACTACCAGTGACTCATCTGAACCAAATGTTCATCAAGTTCATCATCTACCCAAAGTTTCATCCATCAAGGATAAAAAAACTACTAGTTAAAACTTCCTAAAACATAGAGCAAAAGTAATGAAATACAGAGCACAACAAAGCTAGAAACAAAAATGGAGTACTAACATGGGTGAATCTTAGGAGAAAGGTTTCCCATCCATTTTTTAGAAATTTATTTTGGAATCCAATAAATGTTCAAATGAGTCAACTAAAACATAGCTAGATATTTTAACCAGAAAATTTTATTTTTATTTTTTAAAATATTTTGAATGCAAACATTGTTTTTATTATCCTCTCATTGTAAATAGAAAATTTTAACTTTTTTCAATCTTATCTTATCAGTTAAAATATACAATTGTTATTTTATTATTGTTATAAAAATATAAATATATTAACCAGAAAATGTATATAAAATATCTTCAAATTTGATTTTTAGGATAGAATAACAAATAAGACTAAGAAAGATGAGCGACATTCATTAGCAATCAAATTATTGACTTGTACAAATTATATTTTTTTTTATGATTCAATAAAATTCAAGGTTGGATCTTTCTTTTAATAAATTATTAATTAATCCATTTTTAATATTTAATGTTTTGTATTTAAAGTTCAACCCAAAGTTTCAACCTGAAAATGTGTGCAGAATAGTTGAGGTTAAGGTAAATATATTTTTAGGCTTATGATAACAAGTTTAGAGTGTATGTTCAATATGTAGCCCTCATGATTTAAAGTTTAGTTTTTAGCATTTGTGGACCAAGTTTAGGGTTTTAAAAAGTTAGTGTTTAGGGTTTTGGGTTTAGGGGAAGGGTCTACCTTTTCTAGTTTCTTAACAGTTGTTAACTAGGATTCAAGGTCAATTGTTAGAGTCCAATCCTTAGGCTGAAGGTTTAGGGTCAACCTTTTGTGTTTATTGTTTAGGTTAGTTACATCGCAAATGTTGAAACCTCATCTCATGATGACAATTAAGATTTAGGGTTTAGCCCAACTCTAACTCTTAAAATCCTAACCTCAATCCCTATACACTAACTTTTAAACCTAAATCGTGTCAAAATCATGGTTAACCCCAGCTCACCATAACGATACATGTGTTAACATAGATAAATATAATTGTTCCCCAAAATTTTGTGATCGAAGGTTAGAGTTAGCACTTGA
>JACYFF010031956.1:33600476-33612956 GCA_017589665.1 Selenicereus undatus | reverse complement strand
ACTGCAGGAATCAAAATGAGTTCCAGCAAAGACAAAGGCAAAGCCATCAGAAGAGCTGAAGACTATCAGCTTCAGATTCCCACACAAAATCAGTTCCTCCTATTAACAAATTTTCCCCTTTTACGTTACAAAATTGTTGTCACCAAACCAGCCACAAAATCAACCCACAAGAATGCCTACCTTGTTAGACATACTGAAGACTTATTTCGCATAATTGAGATTGACACTATTTACAATATTGGAACTTTTGATTTCATTAAAGCTTATTCTGTAAAAACGCATGAAGAAGTCTTAAGTTTACAAAATGGATTGCAAACAATTGCTATGATAAAACAAAATTCTAGTGAAAGTCATTTGAAAGCTAAATAAAGATTTATGCATATTGGTTTAGTTCAAGTAGCCATTAAACCCCTTCTTAAAAAAGGGATTAATGCACCTATTTATATGGCATTAAGAGACAAAAGGTTAAGGAAATAAAAATATTCTTTTTTAGCTGTTATTCAGACAAACATCTGTAAAGTACCAGTATTTTTTAATTGTTATCCTGATTTTATGGTTGATATAACTTGTCCTATGACAACGGAAGCTTTGAAGCTTGATGTTTATATCCAAAGTAATGAATTTCTTAACTTCAAAAACTTTGTCATTATTTATGGAATCTATTTTAGACTTATGTCTACCAATTTAAATACAATATTTTTGAACCCTCTTCCTTCAAATTCTCAGGAAACAATTTTCTTACAAATTGAAGACGAAAAACCCACAGTTTTTACTCCAAAAATTCTCAAATGGGATGAGATTACTCTTCCTGATGAAATTGAACAACTAGAACCCCAACTACATGTACAAATAGAAAGAAGAGATATTGATCAAATTATAGAAGAACCTGATGGCAGGATTGTTCTTAAATTTAGATCTTTATCTATTCAAGATGATCCGTCCATTCCTGGACCCTCAAATTATTGAAGATCTTTTTCAGATTACTCTTATAGGTCAGAACCTTTAGATCACTCACAAAGATACAGATTTAGAGCTTCGGTTCCTGAACCAGTCCAAGACCCTCAATCTCCCACTTCATCTGGCATAGGAGCTGCCATTAATGTCCTCCCAAAATCTGGTTTCACCATTGACTGGTCTATCCTAAAAAAAGATTATTATTCACCTCAAAATATTTCTTTGAGAACTTGGTTTGAACAGATAGACCACAAATTTAGAGAACAAATAAACTAAGAATGGATTAAAGACATGGAGCGACTCCAGGTCAATTTTCCCTTCTTTCTTTGGTTTCCTACATTTGCTTCAAAGCAAGGCCTCCAAGATGTCTATACCATCCCTAGTCTTAATGTTCAAACAAATCTTCTCAAAACATGGCATTTTACAAATGGTTCTAGTGTTTCTGCTGTTCATCCTCCCAAGGATGACCTCAAAATTTTCCTCAAAGGTGAACCCATCCTCGCTACACCTTTTCGAAAAGGCCGGGAGGGGAATGATACCGTCAAACTTGATGACCTTAAAAAGGTCCACCAACAAGCCAATTACACAAATACCATTCTTCACACCATAACCGATCAATTAAGTAGTGTTTCTTTAAGGACAGAAGAAACCACAAAGGCAGTCAAAACCTCTATCCCTAGCACTAGCTATGCTGATAACATTTCCAAACCTTTTTTCAAGATGGATAGCATCCCAAAAGATAATGAAGAATCCTTTATTAAGGCTTCTGCAAATAGTCACTTCCTAAAGATCATTTCAGACCAAATTAAAGAGCTTGATACTTCTCTAAAAGGGAAGTATGTGACTTGTCTCGACCAAATCTCAGAAACTTCGTCTTCCGAAGAAGATGAAGAGGTGTTAAATGTCATCGAAGAAGCCTTTGAAGACTCTTTTGCCTTTGCCATTAACAAAATTAAACACTGGACTCAAGGTAATACGAGAAATTATTACCCTAGGCCCACTCCCCCAGACCTTCAATATGAAGAAAGAGGAAGTTTTACTACTTCTCACTTCAATGGAGAGTCACTCTACCAATGGAATATGGATGGAAAATCCGCACACGAAATTCTTAACACCCTACAAGAAATGACAATGACTGTCTCGGCCTACAAAGCAAAAAAATTAACCGGTTCACAAGCCGCCACAGGCTTAGTAAGAAAGTTATCCCAGCAATTGAAATATTGGTGGGATAACTTTCTAGACAATGATGCTAGGACAAAAATCCTTAACCATTCTTACAAAAAGACAAATGATAGTGGTATTGAAGTTGATGAAGAAGATGGAGCCAAAGTTCTCATCCATACCATTACCTTACATTTCATAGGAAACCCAAAAGAAGAGCAGGCGTCTTCGAAAACAATTCTTATTAACCTTCGTTGTCCTACCCTAACAGATTATAGATGGTATAAAGACGTCTTTCTGACAAACGTTCTCAAATGGGAATGTGGTACTCAAGACCTCTGGAAAGAAAGATTTATTTCTGGATTGCCTAAACTCTTCCGAGAAAGAACCCTCAATAAATTACGCCAAGATTTGGGGACCAATGACATCCCTTTTGATCTACTAACATTTGGGAAAATTTTTGGTATTATCAAAACTGAAGGGTTAAATCTCTATAATGAGATTATGCTTCAATCTCCAAGTATGGATCAGAAAGGGCACAATTTTGCAAGGAGATGGGTACTTTCTGTAAAGCATTTGGAATTACAAAAATTGAAGCCCCATCAACAGCACGAAAAAGGATTCAGAAGAAAAGAGCCCTATCCAAAGTCAAAGGACCTTCAAGGCAATCCAAGCCTTTTATAAAAAAAGAACAACCCAAATCCATTCCCAAAAAGAAACAACCCAATAAAAAGAAAAAAACCATAGTCTGTTATAAATGTGGTAAAATAGGTCATAAGGCCTTCCAATGCAAAACAGAACAAAAGATCAACGAGTTATTTTCTGGGGAACCCGAACTCCAGAAAAAGCTCTTAGCTCTATTAACAAAAGATGCTTCACGTTCTGATAAAGAAGAAGTATACTATTCAGAATCAAGTGAAGACTCTGAATGTGAATCTTCTCCTATCATGTCTCTGAATGTTATCACTAACAAATCCAAAAAGGAATTCCTCTTAGATCTTGTAGGACAAATTTCCGATATCAATGCAAAAGAGAATATCTAGAGAAACTCAAAAGCATCATTCTTAAAGAAGAAGATAGGACTCCCAAATTTGAACTAGGATCCTCATCTTCCTCTATCTCACAAATCTTTGAACGTTACGCTGTTCCAAATCCTTATCAACAAATTACTACCCAGCAACTACAAGCCGAGGTTAACGACCTCAAAGCCCAAGTTCGCATCCTCAAGACCGAAATTGTTAGCCTCAAAACTAAAGATTTAGAAATCGAAGCCAAGCTCACCATTCTCGAGAATCTTAATGCTAGTTCCTCTAACACTCCAAATCCTGATCTAGGCATTTCAAAAATTTCTGACATTAATATTTTTGAGAATCAGTTTCTACAAACTATTTCGCAAGTTACCTTTCAAAAATGGTATTCAATCGTTAAACTTGTAGTTGATGACTTCTCTATCAACATAGTAGCTCTCATAGATAGTGGAGCATATCAAAACTATATTAAAGGAGGAATCATTCCTACTAAGTATTGCGAACGTACAAAAGAACACTTAACTAGTGCAAATGGTGAACCATTAAGCATTCGGTATAAGCTCAACAAAGGCCATATTCAAAATGATGGTTACTGTTTCAAAAATATTTTTCTTATTGTTGGAAATATTATGAATGATGTCATTCTAGGAACACCTTTTTTAACGAAAATCTACCCATTTCGTGTTAATGAAACTGGTGTTCATACCAAAATAATGGGAAAACATATTTCTTTCAATTTTCTTTATGAAGCTCGCCAAAAGGAAGTCCTCAGTTTACAATCCTTTTCTATTTTCAAACAAATAAATACTTTACGTTTTAAACAAAGACAGAGTTATCATTTACAAGAAGAAATTTCATATCTTAGAATTGAAGAACATTTAAAAACCCGTTCTGTTCAGCTTAAAATCTTAGAGTTCGAACAATTACTAAAGAAAAGGATATGTTTTCATCTTCCCAATGCATTTCTTTTCCTTACGAAAAGGGATTTGATGAAAAACATATTCCTACAAAAGCTAGACCAACACAAATGAATTTCGAACTTCTTGAACATTGCAAAAATGAAATTCAAAGTTTGCTAGACAAAAGACTTATCAGACCATCAAAATCTCCTTGGAGCTGTGCAGCTTTTTATGTTAATATTGCAGCTGAAAAGGAATGAGGAGTCCCTAGGCTAGTTATTAACTACAAACCTTTAAACAAAGTTCTTCAATGGATTAGATATCCAATTCCTAACAAAAGAGATTTACTTAATTGACTTTACAATGCAAAAATCTTTTCGAAATTCGACATGAAATCTGGATTTTGGCGGATCCAGATAGCTGAGCAATATAGATACAAAACTGCTTTTACAGTTCCTTTCGGTCATTATGAATGGAACGTTAAGCCCTTTGGTCTTAAGAATGCCCTCTCTGAATTTCAAAACATAATGAATGACATTTGTACTCCCTACACATCTTTCATTATAGTATATGTAGATGATGTCTTAGTATTTTCCAATACAGTTGATCAACATTTCAAACATTTACAAACTTTTCTTCAAGTCATCGAAAAAAATGGTTTAGCAGTCTCTACATCGAAAATGGTTCTCTTTCAAACAAAAATAAGATTCCTTGGGCATGATATTTATCAAGGTACTATCAAACCCATTATGAGATCTTTAGCATTTGCTGATAAATTTCCTGATGAAATCAAAGATAAAAAACAGTTACAAAGATTCCTTGGTTGCTTAAATTATGTTTCTGATTTCTTCCCACATTTGCATCAATTATGTGCACCCCTTCATAGAAGACTTAGAAAGAACTCATTCCCCTGGACTGATGAACATACTAAAATAGTTAAACAAGTCAAAGAAAGAGTCAAGTCTTTAGCATGTCTTAATATCCCAAATCCTATTACATCCATGATAGTCGAAACTGATGCATCAGATATAGGTTATGGAGTTATATTAACACAAAGGTTAGAGTCACAACCTAATGAACAATTAGTTAGGTTTCATTCAGGACTTTGGCTCAATTCACAACAAAATTATTCTACTATCAAAAAAGAAATTTTATCTGTAGTTCTATGTATTTCGAAGTTTCAAGATGATTGGTTTTACAAAAAATTCTTACTTTGCATCGATTGTAAATCAGCAAAAGAAATTTTACAAAAGGATGTAAAAAATTTAGTTTCAAAACAAATATTTGCCAAATGGCAAGCAATTTTATCTACTTTGGATTTTGATATTGAATTCATCAAAGGTCAAAACAATTCCCTTCCTGATTTTCTTACTAGAGAACTCTTGCAAGGAAAGTGTGACAAAATATCATTACTGCAGGAATCAAAATGAGTTCCAGCAAAGACAAAGGCAAAGCCATTAGAAGAGCTGAAGACTATCAGCTTCAGATTCCCACACAAAATTAGTTCCTCCCATTAACAAAATTTCCCCCTTTACCTTACAAAACTGTTGTCACCAAACCCGCCACAAAATCAACCCACGACAATGCCTACCTTGTTAGACATACTGAACACTTATTTCTTACCAGCTACAAAACCATTCCCTCTCCAGACATTATTAAACCTCTCATCCAAAGATCCTTTGGAAAACGACATTTTGCCACTGATGACCTCCAAAAAACTCAACAATTTTATGAGCTTATCCTTGTTGACACTCGATCAATTGTTATAACCCACACCTTCGACAAGATTAACCCTGGATTCATTCTTTTTTCCAGAGGGAATGATACTGCCAAACTTGATAACCTTAAAAAGGTCCACCAACAAGCCAATTACACAAATACCATTCTTCACACCATAGCTGATCAATTGACATAACCCACACCTTCGACAAGATTAACCCTGGATTTATTCTTTTTTCAAAATTGACGTAAGTGTCCGGACCTCAAACACATCCAAATAAGAGCGAAAGAGCCTCAATTTGTTTTGCACTTGAAGGAGAGAACTTGGATAGAATTTTTGTATCTTTTCGAGCTTACCAAAGATCAAAAGACAAGAGAATGAAGAGGTAGAAATCAAGATGTAAAGGATATGAATTTAACTCACCCAAATGAATCCACACATGGAGAGATAAGAACTGGACAAGTGGACTAGCAAGGGTGATTTGAATACCCACCTTGGTTTGCACACACTTGGGCAATCTTCTTAGTCCAATTAAGTTACAGAACTTAATCACCTTCTTAGTTGAATAAAAAAGACCTAGAGACCCACTTCAGGCTGCCGCACTGAAGATATAACACTAGGATTTCAAATGCAAGTGAATTAGCAAGGGTGATTGAATACCCACCTTGGTTCACGCACTTGAACAAGGATAGAATACAAGTGAATTAGTAAGGGTGATTTGAATTCCCACCTTGGTTCACGCACTTGGGCAATCTTCTTTCTTCAACTAAGTTACAGAACTTAATCACCTTCTTAGTTGAATAAAGAAGACCTAGAGACCCACTTGAGGTTGCCACACTCAAGATACATTTCTAGGATTTTGAGAGAGAATAGAGAGAGTTTTGACAACTCAAGCTTTTGAATTCATTCAAGTGTTGTTTCTTTACAACCTAAGGCCTCTCTTATATAATGAGAGCCTTTGACAAGCTGAAAGAAAGGGGAACAAGTGGCCCTACACATTGATAAAGCGAGAGGAGACCAAAAAGCAATGACAAAAGCTGAAAAGTGCTTTATGCTTTTGTCAGCAACTTTTTAGTTTACAATTGTCGACTTCAAACAACTATATCTCATAGGTTTCTTCCTCAAATTGAGTGAAACAGACCTTGATGGAAATCTTAGGAAGTCAGCGTTCACATGGCTCAAGTTGGCAGCAATTTGGAGCTACCGTTCGGGAGATATAGGCCAAAAGGTGCAACATGTACAGGCTAGGATAGTTTTTGCAGCATCTGAAAAATGGCTCCAATTGACTTATTATCTAGTGACCTAACCTAGAAATCTTTATATGTCCTTAAATATGACATATTAAGGGTTCCAAAAAGTAGATTTGTATCTTCTTAAATCCAATTTAAGCTTGAATAATCAAGCTTACAAACCGGGTATATGCAGGGATGTACTGATAGTTTTGACATTCAGAGATTTTTTATGCCTTCGAGGGACCAAATGATGTCCAATTTGAGTGATTCTTGATTCTTTGAAAAGAGGACACCTTGAGCTTTGTGTTGGCATCAATTTGCAGCAACCCACACTTTCCCTTCATCTTGCTGCAAGCCTTTAAGGTTGAACCTGATGTACTGCTGGGCTGACCTGCAGAACCTTAAACTTCTAAAAGCTATAACTTTCTATTTACTTGCCCAAAATGGATGATTCAAAATTCCCATTAAACTTTGGGATGTCTATTTTATCCTCCAATTTGAATCAAATCAAAAGCCATTGTGAGGAGAGAGAACCAGCTGCTTGAATTGAGGTGCTCTTTTCTAGTGCTGAAGCTGGCAGCATGGGAACAATGGTCCTTTCCTCCTACCAACTCTTGACTTGTGTTGAATTTAATTACATGACCATAAAATAGACTTCCTAAGATTTCATATGACTACTCATACACCCAAAATGAAGCATCCAAGCTAAGGAAATAATTACCGCAAAACTGAGCAAATAAATTGGATGTTCTGCCAGCACTGGCACTTTGGCTTGTATGCCTTATTTTGACAACTACGATTTGACTTAGCTTGAAATAAATTATATGACCCAAAAGTAGACTTTATTAGCTTTCTAGAAAGATATATAGCAGCATTCTAAGTGCATGAAAATCTTGGAATACATGCTGTAAAAAATCGGACAGAAAGTAGAACTAGCTTGAGCTATTTTTAAGCTTTGAAGTGGATGGAACTCTTGATCCCCATTTGGAAATCCCCATTGAATAAGGCACTTTGAATTTCAAATAAAACTCCATAAAGTGTCTTTTGTCATGAAATTCGAAAAGTGGAACCGAAGAAGGGCTTGCCATGCAAGAATTTGTATGGAGCTTACCTCCCATGAAGTTGAGTTGAAAGAATGAAAATGATACCCTTGGAAATATACATAAAATCCTCTTTCTTCGAAAAGAGTTGTCCTCAATTCTTGTTGTAAATGAGGGCATTCTTCGTGACTCAAGAGTTCCTCAATTCCTTCAACAACCCCAAATTGCTCCAAATTGGACACTTAGAGTTCTTGAATTTCAAGCTCATCAAATTTTGGAGGTAGGTCACAATTCACCTCATGGCTTTCATGACATTCTTCTTTAAATATTAGGGGTTCCCCTAATTCACCTTCCTTATCAGGGATGAGAGATTGAAGTTTGAGACCCCATTGTTGGATGCGTAACTCAAGGCTATCAAGTTCATGTTTCAACTTGAGTAACTTCCTAAGGGACATGGCATTCCGGGTCTTTGTGGGTTGGGTTTTGTGTTTTGGGACAAGGTTTGTGTTTGAAAGGTTGGGAGCAAGGCCAAGGAGAGCAGCCTAAACTCAGATACCAAATGATGTACGTGTTCGGACCTCAAACACATCCAAATGAGGGCGAAAGAGCCTCTATTTGTTTTGCACTTGAAGGAGAGAACTTGGGCAGAATTTTTGTATCTTTTTGAGCTTACAAAGGATCAAAAGAGAAGAGAATGAAGAGGTAGAAATCAAGATGTAAAGGATATGAACTTAACTCAACCAAATGAATCCACACATGGAGAGATAAGAACTAGACAAGTGGACTAGCAAGGGTGATTTGAATACCCACCTTGGTTTGCACACACTTGGGCAATCTTCTTAGTCCAACTAAGTTACAGAACTTAATCACCTTCTTAGTTGAATCAAGAAGACCTAGAGACCCACTTGAGGTTGCCGCACTCAAGATATAACACTAGGATTTCAAATGCAAGTGAATTAGCAAGGGTGACCACCTTGGTTCTCGCACTTGAACAAGGATAGGATGCAAGTGAATTAGTAAGGGTGATTTGAATTCCTACCTTGGTTCACACACTTGGGCAATCTTCTTTCTTCAACTAAGTTACATAACTTAATCACCTTCTTAGTTGAATGAAGAAGACCTAGAGACCCACTTGAGGTTGCCACACTCAAGATACAACACTAGGATTTTGAGAGAGAATAGAGAGAAGTTTTGACAACTCAAGCTTTTGCGTTCATTCAAGTGTTGTTTCTTTGTAACCTAAGGTCTCCCTTATATAATGAGAGCCTTTGAAAAACTGAAAGAAAGGGGGAACAAGGGGCCCTACTCATCCATAAAGCAAGAGGAGACCAAAAAGCAATGACAAAAGCTGAAAAGTGTTTTATGCTTTTGTTAACAACTTTTCAGTTTACAATTGTCAACTTCAAACAGCTATATCTCCTAGGTTTCTTCCTCAAATTGAGTGAAACAGATGTTGTTAGAAGGTTTAGGAAGTCAGCTTTCACGTGGCTCAAGTTGGAAGCAATTTGGAGCTATCGTTGGGGAGATATAGGCCAAAAGGTACAGCATGTGCAAGCTGGGACAGTTTCTACAGCATCTGAAAAAGGACTCCAATTGACTTATTATCTAGTGACCTAACCTAGAAATCTTTATATGTCGTTAAATATGACATATTAAGGGTTCCAAAAATTAGATTTGCAGCTTCTTAAATCCAATTTCAGCTTGAATAATCAAACTTACAAAACTGGGTATGTGAAGGGATGCACTGATAGTTTTGACATTCAGAGATTTTTTATGCCTTTGAAGGACCAAATGATGTCTAATTTGAGTGATTATTGATTCCTTGAAAAGAGGACACCTTGATCTTTGTGTTGGCATCAATTTGCAGCAACCCACGCTTTCCCTTCATCTTACTGCAAGCCATTAAAGTTGAACCTGATATACTGCTAGGTTGACCTGCAGAACCTTAAACTTCTAAAAGCTATAACTTTCTATTTACTTGCTCAAAATGGATGATTAAAAATTCCCATTAAACTTAGGGATGTCTATTTTATTCTCCAATTTGAATCAAATCAAAACCCATTGTGAGGAGAGAGAACCAGCTGCTTGAATTGAGGTGCTTGTTTCTGGTGCTGAAGCTGGCAGCATGGGAACAATGGTCTTTTCCTCCTACCAACTCTGGGGTTGTGCTGAATTAATTATATGACCATAAAATAGACTTCCTAAGCTTTCATATGACTACTCATACACCCAAAATGAAGCATCCAAGCTAAGGAAATAATTACCACAAAACTAAGCAAATAAACTGGACGTTCTGGCAGCACGGGCACTTTGGCTTGTATGCCTTATTTTGACAAGTACGACTTGACTTAGCTTGAAATAAATTACAAGACCCAAAAGTAGACTTTACTAGCTTTCTAAAAAGCTATATTGCAGCATTCTAAGTGCATGAAAATCTTGGAATACATGCTGCACAAAACCGGACAGAAAGTAGAGCTAGCTTGAGCTATTTTTAAGCTTTGAAATGGATGGTACTCTTGATCCCCATTTGAAAAACCCTTTTGGATAAGGCACTTTGAAGTTTAAATAAAACTCCATAAAGTGTCTTTTGTCATGAAATTCGAAAAGTGGAACCAAAGAAGGGCCTTGCCATGCATGAATTTGTATGGAGCTTACCTCCCATGAAGTTGAGTTGAAAGAATGAAAATGATACCCTTGAAAATATACATCACAAATGCATCATCCGCAATATCCTCATCACTCAACAATGGAAGAATCCTTTTGAAGAAAAAAGCTTTTCCATACCATTTACCCCACAAACCTTTAAATACAATGATTATAGGATGGCATAGTATCGAGCCTTCCTGTACTATCCTGAAACCCATTCCTGGTTTTTCAATTTTCATGACAATTGTCCAAACACTTTTCCTATTTGGTTTTACTACTGGTGGACATGGTTCGGTTGTAGCAAAACAATTCTACCTAACGAAGCAAAAGAAGGATGGGATTTCTGGGAAAAGAACACCTCATCCCTTGAGCCATACACCAAGGAAGTACAATTCTTTTGGACTTTCAACATCGCTTGGATCTTTTGTTGGGAGTATCGTCTACAAAATCAGTTACTTAATGCATTTCCACTTTCTATGGTCCGTATTTATAAAATCAAATGGAAGAATGAATACAAAACTAAATTATGCTGTAAAGAGAATGTGGAGTATTTCTGTAAAACCAAAACTAAAAAGTTTACTCTCCACAATCTTCATACATTTGAGAAGCAAAAGGGAATTGCTACTGGCCCCTCTACTCCAATGAAAAGAGAAAGTCCAACAACTTCTACCGAAGCTCGAGTTAAAGGATTATCACAAAAGGAACGTGAAATCATAGAACTTCTCAAAGATGAACCTGGCATGCGACAAATATTTCTTCAAAAATTTTGGACAAAACTAATGACTCTGATGACGAGACCGTTAGTTCTGCAACATCTTCTACAAAACCAAATCAGCAAGATTGCCAAGATTCACAAGATTCTTACGATCTGTGATTGACAAAATAATAAAACAAAGAAAATCAAAAGAGCCTCCAAGATTCATGACTCTTCACATTTACAAAAGTCATGACTCTTGGCAAAAGTAAAGGCCATTCCTTAACGAATCTTTTCTTTTACAGGTTAAACACAAAGTTTCATCAAAAGTTATCTTATCATTTCACTATTCAGCAACAGTGTAAAGATAAGAATGGTACACCTTTCGGCGCTATCTTTCTTCATGTGGCAGACAAAAGGAATCTCCTTTTTCGAAAGACAAAAGCCTCAATAATACCATGACTACTTTCCCAGTCTATATTAAGGATGGACAAATGTAGTAGAAGGCAGAGCGAATTGAAGCATTCTCTCGTATTCTCTTAAGTCTCTCTCTCTCTCTCTCTCTCTCATTATCTTTACTATTTCTGTAAGATCTTGGTCATATAATTTCATCTGTACAATTTCAAATATTTTAATTCAATTTCTGATACTGTTTATGCTGGGGCAAACTCTTCGGAGAAAGAATCCTCAATAAATTACGCTAGAATTTTGGGACCAATGACATCCCTTTTGGTCTACTAACATTTGGGCAAATTTTTGGTATTATCAAAACTGAAGGGTTAAATCTCTGTAATGAGATTAAACTTTAGTCCAAGTATGGATTAGAAAGGGCACAATCTCGCAAGGAGATGGGTACTTTCTGTAAAGCAGTTGGAATTACAAAAATTGAAGCCCCATCAACAGCCCTGAAAAAGGATTCAGAAGAAAAGAGCCCAATCCAAAGTCAAAAGACCTTCAAGGCAGTCCAAACCTTTTGTTAAAAAAGAACAACCCAAAGCCATTCCCAAAAAGAAACAACCCAATAAAAAGAAAAAAACCATAGTCTGTTATAAATGTGGTAAAATAGGTCATAAGGCCTTCCAATGCAAAACGGAACAAAAGATTAA
>JACYFF010031956.1:33568556-33579400 GCA_017589665.1 Selenicereus undatus | reverse complement strand
TAATTTGATGTTAAGATAATGGGTTAATTTTCACAATAGTTAAACAGCATAATTAAAGATGACTTTGACTGAGATTATAACGTCATACAATAGTACAAAACTATAAATGGTAGAAGACAAAAAAAAAAGTAAATAATCCCATGCTACAAAGTCCACAATAGATAAAATACAGTAGTTATCTTATTGTACATTACGTACAAGCCCATATTTAAAATCCAGAAGAGATTATCACCACCAAAATGAATGACGGGGAGGATCCTGATAGGTGTCATTATTATTCTGATCAACACCATATGACTCTTGTTGCTGGTGATAATGAGATGACGCTGTTGAATCCATCCAAGATTGTTCACTCGAATTTGAATCACCGCTATAAAATGTGGGCTGATAATAATGATGATCCCCATAATTAATAGTCCCCTGGTTGATGATCGGAGGGTTATCTGAATGTCGTCTACTTGAATCAGACCCAACAAATTGTGACTCATTTGAAGGATAAGGCAGTGGAGGGCAATTAGTATTATATCCATAGTTGTTGGAGAAACCTCCATATGTGTCATGGCCACCTGAAGAAGCAAACAGACCGGGCCCTGTAAAACTTGACGGCACTTCTTGGAAACTTGCGTAGCCATACATGGCGTCAGTTGGATAACCATGTGGTTGGGCAGGTTCCTTACCTTTTCAGGTGCGACGATAAGTTTGGGTCGGTTCACTTGGCTGCTCATTCGGGGAACGTCGACTTCTTCTGTCATCTTCAAGAGGGACACCACAACGACGATCACGATCACGATCACTAAAGTAATCAGTTGATCGTCTAGAGGAATAGGAAGCACCCATTTCATTCGCACCTCCATCTCCACCACCTCCACTTCCACTTCCACCATTACTACTCGAAGGGGACAAGTTTTCCTCCGAGTCACGGTCACTACTCTGCATATGTTGTGGTGGTTGGTCAACACTGTAGCGAAATGGAATGCTCGCATCAGGTTGGGGATCATCATCATCCTCATTATCGATGGCGGCATTAACCTCATTTTCATTAAGATTCAACCAATTCAAGTCATCTCCTTCAAAAACCGGTTGCTCCTTTTCCGAGAGCCAAAGGTTTAATGGGTCATCATCGTCAAAGATGTAATCCAAGTTGATAGGATTGAAAGACTCAGTGAGTTCTTCCTCGGTCCTTCGTCTTGCACATCTCAATTTCAATTTTTGATTATAACGAAGGAAAACAATAAGGTCGAGCTTCTTATAAGTCAATCTGTTCCTTGCCTTTGTATGCACGCGACTGAACATGCTCCAATTTCTTTCACAATTAGAGGCAGAAGTCGTTTGACTTAAAACTCTAACTACAATGCATTGAAGTTCAGGAGCACATCCACCATGAATTATCCACCACTCAGCTGCATGAAATACATTTCGTTAGAATCTTAGATAATAAAGCTTCAAACTTTAAAATTTAATATATATATATATATATATATATATATATATATGTATATATATGTGTGTGTGTGTGTGTGTGTATGCAGTATGTGTCTGAATAAATTGTGGTCACTTGGCATTAACGATGCAATTGCCGTTTGAGCGATAGATGTTCCAAAAGTATCCATCCTATCCTTGTAAAGAAACACCTACACATTTATGCCAATGTTAAATTTCATAAAATGTAATGTAGAAGATAAATTAATAAAGTAATAATGAGACATATGCTTCATCATGGAACCTGTCGCATTGCTTTTATTTGCTTGTCAACATCTGGCTCCAATCTCATTATCACATTCTGGACTCCAGTTCTGACCTCCCTATCTTCCCAATCTTGACTTTGTCGAAACATGTATTGGGGATTAAAGAAATATCCTTGTAAAAAAATCAATCATGTTATCAGTTATGGAAATACGATATACAATCTGTACATTTACTACTTATATAGTTATATTGTAAGAAATGTAAACATTGTAATACAAATTACAAAATTAATGCAATACCTGCAGCATGCAAATCACTGTGTAGGAAGTTCCATCTTTTGTCAATTATTGCCTCATATCTCTTGGTATACCTGAGTGTCTTGTCAATAGCTAGCTTTGCACGCTCCATTGCCTCATATATGAAGCCCATGGTCGGCTTGTCATCCCCATCAACTAATCTCAACACCTTGACAAGAGGTTCAAATAGTTTTAGAATTTCATCAGCCCTTTTCCAAAATGAGAAGGCTTCTTTAGTTGATGATAGAATAAGTTGACGCACTTCTTTTGCGGTTGCATCTTTTGACTTCCCCAGTCGAGAGTTGAACCACTCAGGTGACTCCCACATGTCTCTTAAGGCAGTTTTATGCTGCACCAAACTTTCAAGAGAGACAAAATTAGTCGCAAACCTGGTGATACCAGGTCTTATGATGTCTCGATTATTTGTAAACTTCTTCATATAGTTTACAGCCCAATCATATTTATAAATGTAGTTGGAGATCATCCTGGCTGTCTTTATGACTTCCCCAACGCGATCGAGCTTAGCAAAGTCCTCCAAAATGAGATCCAAACAGTGGGCCGTGCATGGTGTCCAGTACAAGTTCGGGAACGCTTCCATTAATGTTCTCCCTGCAGCTTTCATTGGAGCTGCATTGCCGGTCACGATCTGCACTTCTTTCTCTGGACCAACCTCTTCTACTACTTTTTTCATAAGTTTGAAGAGATAATCAACATCCTTTCGTTGTACATCTGATGCATTCACTAATTTATGGAAGACGGTGAAACCATTTGAGTAAATAAGAAAATTGATGAGGTTTAATCTGGTCATGCTGGACCAACCATCGCACATTATGGTAACACCTCTTTCTTTCCATTTGGGAGCAAATTCAGATATCCATTGCCTAATTTCTTTTGCAGCTTCTGGCAGAAAAACATATGAAAGTTCATAAGAAGAAGGAGCTCTTACATCAGGGCCAACCTCACGAATAGTCTCAAGGAGCGGATTGGTATATATAGAATCTACCACAGCAAATGGCACGTTGGTATCTATTACCCAACTTCCAAATGCCTTGATCATCTTGTTCTTTGCCGCTTTCAACCAACTTGTGTTGACTTTTGATTGTTTGGTCCTAGTTCGATCCTTTTCAAGCTCGACCTCAACAGCTCTAAGTCTAGCGGCTGGGGTTGACATTTGTTCATATGCCATATCCCTTGATGCTCTTGAACTACTCTCTCGAACAGTAGCTGATCGACGCATTTGGGGAACACTTAGTGGTCGACTACTACCTCCTTCATCAAAATGTGCATCCCTGCTTGCTCTATACATCCGTTGTTCATGTTCAAACCGATGTTGCTCCAAACTTTCATATCTAGCATGTGCTAGCTGAGCATCCTCCTCCTCCTCGTCATCAACATAATCATTACGGTTGAATGATCTTGCTATTTCATCTTCCAAATCTCTAGCGATCCTTGTTTTTTGTCTCTTTTTCTCTTTATATTCTGTCAATAATTTCATCATGTCTCTTTTGACCTCAGCAGAGACGTCTGGGCAAGGAGCAACGTCACCCGTCTTGTGAGCCAAATGCTGTTTCAGACGTGTTATACCACCTCTTATGACTTTGCTGCAAAATTTACATTGAACCTGCTTTCTACTTCCATCAATTGCTATACCAAAGCGCCACCCAATGTCTTCAGTAGAATGACTATTGCGTCCTGACATTTTTTTCCTCCTTTAAACCTGTACAATTTTTTAAAAAAATAAATTAGAATAGTGTTTAGAGCTGATATGACAAATAACTTAAATTCTAAGTTCCAAAGCTAATATTTCGCTATTGTGCTGACAAATGCATCAATGAAAATAAAAGTTATCAATTACTTTGAAAATTTCAAATAAAGTTAAATGTTTAAGATTACATCATTTAGTTTGGAATATGGTAATAAACTAATTTTTAATTATTGTTATTTGTGTTATTTGAATGACAACTAATATAAGAAATAACGTTTAGAATTAATACTATATCAATATGTCATTTTTTATGCTTTTGTACTATTTTCATTTGTGATAACAAATCTATGAATGAAAAAAGGTGCTATTGTTATTTGAATTATTTAGGATTACATCATCTTAAATTGAAAATATCATAGTAAACTTAACTTTAATTATTGTTATTTGAATGAAACCTAGTATGTCACCTACTTAGAGAATGAACAATTTTCATTAGTTCTCCTTATTTTTCCCTCTAATTTTATCTATTTAAATTTTATACACCTTATATCAAATATCTTATTTAGGACTCGTCTATTCATTATTTAGTTTTGTATGTCCTCAAGAATATGAGTTGCAAATGCAATTAATTAAAATATAAACATATCATTATGTTTTGAATGTATAACAATATAACATCGTCATTTCCATTTAAAAAAGTATTATTTTTATATCGGTTTGTCGTTATACGCTTGTAGCTCAAAACTAAAAGCTAAGATTTTCAATACAAATTCGTAGGATTTCATAATAAAATATTACGAGACGGTAAATCTTACTAAATAGATAAAGTCAAAAAATAGGTTATACACACAGTGTTTTATAATAAAATTCTTATGAAACGGTTTCATTCAGATCTTATAACTTTGTTCACATAATTATGATATTAAATTATTAACTAACTACATAAGATAATTAATTAAACTATATAAACAATTTACTATGAACAAATATTAAAAATTAATACAAACCTTATAATCATAATTTGATACCAAAAAAAAAAAGAAACACTTACAAATTATTACTTGATTCACGCTTGCACGACAACTTCTGTGAAGCTCTAATCAAAGTAAAAAAAAAAAAAAAAAAGAGAAGCACTTCAAGCTTCCAGGGGAAGCCTTACGATTTTAACTCTTACCAGTCAAAACACAAGGCACGCCTTCTTCCTCACCAAAAATCACAGAGAGCTTCTCTCTCCTCTCTCTCCTTTCGCTCTGCTCAGTTCGTCTTTCACTCTGCTCAGTTCGTCTGGGTCTGCTTGGTTGCCTCTGCTCATCTCTCTCTTCGTCTGCTCGAAAGTTGCTCTCTCTCTCTGTTCACGATTTTGGGCTGCTCGAATGCTCCACAACCTCCAATAGTGCTCCACTGCTAGTGCTCGATTCTGGGCAAAAAAGCAAGCAAGTCAGTCCTCTTGAACGAAGGTATGTCAAAAACTCAAATTATGCAAACAATTTGTTACCTTTGTGGATTTTTGGCAAAGTATGGTTCCCGGATGCTTATTTGTAGATCCGATTTTCTGTCTTCTTCCTTCGTAGAGTCACGGGCATTGATTTGCACACTTGGATTTTTGTCACGAGCACTTATTTGCTGATTCATGTCTCTTTCTAGATCTAGTGTTTTGTCTGTTTTGTTTGTCACCTTTTCAATCTGAAAGCAAAAGCATCATACATCTCCTCACAAAATTGTCCTCTTCAGCCCGGCCTGGCCTAATCATCCGTTCCTCGTTCCGGTACGGATGGAACAACTGTTCCACCGTGAAACGTTGCGCGCTCTGAGTTTTCGCTTAAACTCGGAACGCTCATGTTGAAATCCGCGTCAAATCGGCCGTTCCGGGACGGAACGACCGAGTTTTGAATCCCTGCTTGCAGGCCCAGCGGATATACATTACTTTAGCTCCTTGCCTGGTGGAAGACATTGCTCTAGCTCCTTGCCTGGTGGAAGACATCAACTTTCTATGTTGGTAAGTGCTAATAACTTGTGGTCACTCTCCCTAGGACCCTCCTCCCCGTTTTATTTTTTTTTTTCTCTTCTGTTGAATAAACTACTTTTCCTTTCATCCTTCTAGGAAGTTGCGTCCAGACATGAACAGATATCCTTATCCCCGCTTGGATGCTTCTTTTCCTGTTGCAAGCTCAAGGTTATTTTCTGCTAACATGCAATCTAGTGATTCTTATCCTTAAGTGCTATGTATTGCACTTTGGAACTTTATTTGTTACCAATAGTTAGTTGTTTCTTGGTGCTTCAGTCGCAATGTGATGCCTCTAGCTCCTAGTGGTCTTACGAGCTCCTTGGCGTATCATCAGCAGCAGAGTGTATATCCTTCTGGTAAGTTAGGTCAGGAAACTTAAGTTTTCACTACTCATTGGATGTGTATTTTCTCTTTTTAAATATGGTTCTCAAATTTTTTGGGTGCAAGAGCACTATATGGGGCTAGAAGTTATCCAGGCAATGCTGAGGTATGTTGAACACAATCGGATTTCTATGATATTCCTTGGTCCTAACATGTAGTAACATCATAAGATGATTAATCTTCCTCACTGCACATAAAAATGCTAACTCAAAGGGGGTTAGGGTAGTAATTACTCTCTTCTTGTCACTTTGCCCCGATAGCCTTATCCGTCTAATGATCAGTAACCAGTATAGAGGCAAGGATCTTCTACTTCACAAGACAAAATGCCTCTTCCTCTTTGTTTTTTCCCTAGTAACATTTTTCTTTTTTTAGTTTCTTTTTTGTTTCTATATTTTTTTGGTTTTTGGGGGGGGGGTGTTGTGAATACTGAGTAGGAATGTCAGAAACCCATAGGCTACCTCTGTTATGCATGTGGCCAGTCATGTTATAATTCTTCCCCGTACGTGGACTCGGAGATAATTGTTGCTGAAGCCCTTCACCCAATTTGGCCTGGGATAGGCGATGCATCACCTTTTGGCAACCCCTCCGAGCTTCCCTTCTCTCAGTCTCGTCTTTAACAGTGTCATTTTTCTTCTAATGACCGAACTCTCATATAGTTGTCTACCTGATGCAGTTAAGCTTTCAAAGCAATTTACTATGTAATTACCCCTAGTTTGTCTGTTGATAAGTCATGTAGTGTGGTTATACTTTAAAACCACCTCCTGCCTCCCAATCGTGTGCCAAAGAAAACCCCACACAAAAGGGGGGGCTTTGTTTGGTAATTTAGTTTTATTCTTCTCTGTGTTTTTATTATTTCCTTGAGGCAAATCTTTGTGACTTAATGGTGCAATGTGTTCCTTACATGCTGTTATGTTTTTCTACTTTGCAGATACGACGCAAAACACATGGACGCAACTTTCCATATCATAGATGTAAGTAATTCAATGAACAGGTTGTGTTGGGGCCTTGGGGGTTTGCTTTGAATGGATGTGTCATGTTGCATTTGGTCGGTATGGAAAGTCTTGAGGTGAAGCCCCCCCCCCCAAAAAAGGTAATCCTTGAATGGTTGTGTCATGTGTCACATTTATATCCTCATGCCGGTCACATCAAATGCTCATAACCTCCTATAGTAGCCTTCAAAAATGGCTATGGGCAATAGTTGTGGGGGTTTTAGTTTGATTCATAAAGTGCAATTCTGTTTATTTTGTCTTTTCTTTTGAAAGGGAATTGGCTTATGCAACAGTGAACTGGTTGTGTGTGTGTGTGTGTGTGTGTGTGTTTGCCCTTGTGACATGTAAAAATTTGATTTTTATCCCTGGCTTTTCCTTCTTTTTAAACCTTCTTTCGTTAGCTGGGTTGGGATTTGGAAGAGGGAGCTTTTTTGTAGTAGCTAAAATGGTACCATCCATTTCCCACATTGCATAGGGCTTTGTAATTTGTGACTCATATTTTTGTGAGTCACAGATTACGACCATGTTTGGTAAAGAGCTTTTTGGGTGCAAAAAGAGCTTTTTGGAGTATTAGCTGTTTGACTCTAGTAAAAAAGCTCTTTGGACTGTTTGGTTGATTAGCTTTTTAGATTAGATTTTTATACCCAAAAAGTTCTTTTACAAAAAGCTCTTTGGGATAACTTTTTCGAAAAGCTTTTTGATGTTTACTATTACAATAACCATACTAACCTTATAATTTAGACAAATTTACATTAAATGTCATTCACAAATGATATTCCTGAATGTTGGATGCTTATGTGATGTAGGACGCTCTAAGAGCAATTCTCACACCTAGAAAATCACACAAGAATTTTTGAAAACTCAATAATTTAATTAATTCAAGTGTGTCTTTCCCCAAAGCACGGTGAGGTTTATATAGGAATCAATACAACTGAAAAAAAGAATATAAAATAAATCCAAAGATTACGATAAGATTACGATAGCTAAAAATAATATAGGAAAATAAAAAAGATTTTATCCTAAAAGAGGATCCCTAGATTATGAAATCTCCTATTCTTCCTAGAATACACATTGCTATAGAAGTCTTTAGGAGATACGACATCATTCTCCCCCACCGGAAAAGAACTCGAGACCAACGGGTTGTCTTGGAGGTACCACTCTAAAAGAGTCGGATTCATATCACGAAACTCATCTTCAGTAATCTAAGTAGCATCTGATTGGGGTCGTCCTGACCATTGCACCAGGAAGCGTCGGAACCCTCCACGGGAAGAGGACAAACTCATCATCCAACACCGCCTCGATGTCGATCTGCAACTGTGGCAAAGGTGGGAGTCTAGGGACCTCAGTACCCGCAGAAACCCTAAAAGGAAGACAAGGAGGCTCGAAAGTACCTCGATGAAGAGTGAGATTCTCCACATTGAAAATAAGACTAATACCTAAACTGTCAGGTAGATCAAGTACATATGCATTAGATCCCAACTTTCGAATGATTTGGTAAGGTCCCATGACACGAGCGTGAAGCTTTTTGAGGGAGTTTCTGGGTAATCGTTCGGGTCGAATCTGAGCCACAACAAAATCACCCACCTCAAAATTCGTAGCTCTGTGATGCATGTCAGCTGAATGTTTATAGCTGTCATTGCTGAAAGCAATCTTGCGTCGAATCTCAACATGCAAGTCATGAATATGCTGGGCAAATGTGGATGCAGGATGTGACACGCGGGCATCAGGTGGGAGGGGAATGAGGTCAGCAGGGGTACGAGGAGAGTAACCATGGACAATCCCAAAGGGACTCTTGCTTGTGGTTTTATTGACCGCATTGTTATATACAAACTCAACAAGGGGTAAAGTCAAATCCCAAGTGCCTTGTTTCTTGCCCACAAGGCACCTAAGTAACTCCCCTAGACTACGGTTAACAACCTCAGTTTGCCCATCCGTTTGTGGGTGAAAGGCCGCAGAAAATTTCAGAGTAGTACCACACAGTCTCTATAAGGTCTTCTAGAAATAGCTCATGAATTTGACATCCCTATCAGACACTATGGAAGTGGGAAGACCTAACAACCTCTCAGAAGACTAACTTAGCAACATGTGAAGCGTCATCTGTCTTGCTATAGGCAATAAAGTGGGCTATCTTAGAAAACCTATCAACCACAACTAAGACTGAATCAAGAACATGGGATGTTCTAGGAAGACATAATTCAAAGTCCATGCTAATGTCCTTCCATGGAGCATGCGGGATAGGAATAGGAGTGTAAAGCCCTATATTGTGCCGCTTAGTCTTAGCTAACTGCGACACTGAGACACAATGCGATGTACATCTCTTTTGAGAGAGGGCCAATAGAAGCGATCTGCATCCAAAGCAATGGTCTTGTCTTTACCGAGGTGGCTAGCTAGTCCCCCAGCATGTATCTCCCAAACTAAGAAGTCCCGGAACGACGTCTTAGGAATGCATAACTTGGACCCCCGAAACAGGAAACCGTCATGAATGACAAAGTCAACGTGATGGTTACGATTTCTAGCCGAAAGGTCCGAGTAAATGAGTGAAAGTCAGGACAAGAGGTGTAAGTGCCTTTGAGCTTGTCAAAACCAAGAACCTCAACCCGCATTGTTTGTAAGAGACAACCAATGCGACTGAGGCCATCAGCCACCTTGTTCTTAACACCAGATTTGTGCTTAAGGACAAAGGAGTACTCACTAATATACTCAATCCACCTAGCATGCTTAGGATTAATACTAGACTGAGAATTCCAGTGCTTAAAGGCCTTATGATCCGAATATACAACAAATTCATGCGGGAGAAGGTAACGGCGCCAATGACGAACGAACTAAAGCAGAGCGTACAACTCTTTCTCATAAGTGGTATACTTGATCCGCCTAGATTCGCTAAGCTTTTCGCTAAAGAATGCTATGGGGTGTCCCTCTTGACTTAACACTCCACCAATGCCACATCTAGAGGCATCGCAAGCAACCTCAAAGACCTTACTAAAGTCAGGATGCCTAAGGACTGGAGCAGATGACATCATCTCCTTAATCTCCTTAAAGGCAGATGCCGCTTTAGGAGTCCTCTGAAATGGACCTTTCTTCAAGCAGTCTATAATAGGTGACATGATAGAGCTGAAGTGTCTGATAAACCTCCTGTAAAAGGAGGCAAGACCATGAAAACTCCTAGCCTCGGTAAGGGTTTTAGGTTCAGGCCATTCTCTAATGGCTCTAACTTTGTCAGGGTCAGCGGAGATACCTTGAGCGGACACAATGAATCTTAAAAAGAGGACTTGGGTTTGAAGGAAGATGCACTTTTTTAGATTAGCAAAGAGTTTGGCCTCTCTAATTGCGCACAGGAGTTGCTTGAGATGGTCAACATGGTCTATCCTAGACTTGCTATATACCAAGATGTCATCAAAATAAACGACCAGAAATTTTCCCATAAATGGCTGAAGAACGTGAGTCATGAGTTTCATAAAGGTACTGGGAGCGTTGGATAGCTCAAAAGGCATAACCATCCACTCAAATAAGCCATCTTGGGTCTTAAAGGCAGTCTTTCATTTGTCTCCTGGTCTAATGCGAACCTGGTGATAACCACTACGTAAGTCTATCTTAGAGAACCAGCTAGCTCCAGCAAGACAATCAAGCATGTCTTCTAACCTCGGAATGGAAACCTATACTTGACTGTAATCTTATTGATGTCTTTACTATCGACACACATATTCCACGATTCCTCCTTCTTAGGGGTGAGGAGGCAGGGACCGCATATATATATATATGTGTATATATATATGTATATATAT
>JACYFF010031956.1:33538230-33554101 GCA_017589665.1 Selenicereus undatus | reverse complement strand
TATATATATATATATATATATAAGGCTCATAAAAAGAAGATGACCTAAGTACAAGAACCAAATCCGAAAACCCAGAAAAGAAAAACAGAGTATAATAGGGGGAGGGGAAGCTGCCTAATAGAGCCCAGGCTTTCAAATAAAAGCATGGGTCAAACCCAGATTTTGCAAATAAGAAACATATAAGCGATATTCACCTAAATCATAAACAAAACTTGTAGAATTGAACTAAATTCGGAGTGAAACAGAGTAAAAAGTAGATAGACGACAGGGGAAGGGGAAAGTGAAGATTCAACCATTATTGAGCAAATTTAGAGCAGACAATTACTAATGTCGACTCAACACTAGTGAATTGAACCTAGAAATTGCAAGCTTCGACTTAGAGATTGAAGAATTCAACATTCAAATACTTAAAATTGCGGGCTAGAGACAAATCTACAATTCAAAGAACACAGGGAATGAAATCGAAAGTTCAACTCAAAATAAAAACCCTAATAGTCTAGCTAGAGATTGAAACTAGATCCAAACAATTAAACCAAAAACGCCTCAATTTCAAACCCTTAGACTATGTGAAAATCTAAATTTAAAACCCCAAAAAAAAAATCAAAACTAAATACTCAAATTCAAGATCTAAATCACTAAAAACTCAAATTAAAACTAATTAGGACCCTACAATAAAACCTAGATTACATCCTTCTCGCCGCACCCCTTCGATTTATACCCGAACCCTTTGTCGATCTCGACCCTTGGTTGCACCCCTGATGTAGACGGTGAAGATGGGTGTCGTGCTGGCTGTGGTGAGCTGGCGTTAGCGTGGCGGAAGGTGATGGTGGATAATGGTGCTTGTGTTGGAGATAATGGTGTCGATGGTGGCGTATGTTGGCTTGATTGAGAGAGAGAGAGAGAGAGAGAGAGAGAGAGAGCGAGAATGGGGGGCTGCCTTTAGGGTTTGATGAGCCAGAACCAAGAGAGGAGAGAGAAGGAGGAATAAAGGGGAGGGGGTGTGTCATGTGCCACGCGGGGGGGGGGGGGGCTAACTTTATTTCCATTTAATTTCCTTCTTTATTTTTATTGTTGATGGATAACACATGTTTGGGCCAATGTCTTGGGCTACTGGTTCACTTCGCCATAGATGGCCCAATTCTTCATTTTCCAACATTTTCCTTCATCTTTTTCATCTTTATTTGATTTTTTTCATTACCCACAAAATCAAACAAAATCAAATAAAAATCTAAAAATAATAATTATTTTGAGCATACATCAAGTATAAAGGTATTATAAAAAGATCGTACTTTTTGTGTAAACATTAAGCTTACCTAAAATCATTGCTGGTATGCCTACAAAAAATAGGGTCAATGGTCAGATTGTTCGCCATAATTTTCTTAGGTTAAATTATTTGTGTTGATATCCCCTATAGTTCACATTATTAGCTCCAATTTCCCTACTTTAGAAACCTTACTTTTATGTGATCTTATTTTGACATTTTTAAAAGAAAGATTATTATAATATAGTTGAATTATGAAAATTTGAATTTACCATTTTTCCAAATCTAAGTTTTGTTTTCCCAATAAATGGAAAAATATAAAATAAGAAAACAACCATACGATATAGGTTGATTTGTCAAAATAATCCTTAAAAGGACGGTTATTTTGCCATCATTTTCACAAGTGACAACAAATAAAGTAAACCCAATATGTCTTATTTTACTTTCATTTTGTTTAATTGCTTCATGTTAACTTTTTTATATTAATTGGGTCTTTAAACAAAGAACCATGAATATAAGTTCAAATGAGATTCCAACTCTAATCCAATTGGCAATGGGTGGAGTGATTCACAAGTTTATATACATACTGAAACCCTTTAATTTTATCAATGTGGGACAACACCCACTTTCATACTCAAGCACGCCCCTTCACGTGTGGGCTACTAACAAGGCCCAACATGTGCACACAATTTTAATCAAACAGGACAATTGCAAATCAGGATTCAGCAACCCGCTCTAATACCATGTTAAATTTTTTATATAAATTGGGGCTCTAAACAAAGAGCAATGCACATAAACTCAAACAAGGTTTCAATCCAAAATCAATTGATAATGGGTGGAGTGTCTCACAAGCTTACATACATGCTTAAACCCTTTAATTTTATAATTGTGCGACAACACCTACTTTCATACTGCACCACTTTACATACATTACATTTGAGTGAAGATTAGTTATTGTTGGGCCCAAGACTAGCTGTGAGAACAAGTAGTTACAGCCCTGTAATTATAAAACACCCACAAGCTAATAATATGTAGAATTAAATGCAGGGCATACTTAAATAGGACACCAAATTTAATGTGAAAACCATCAGTGTAGAGGGAAACACCACAAAGCAAACAAAAAAAGGTCTTATACTATAAGAATGGTAAGCAGTGGAATAAATAACCATGCCAAATTATTTGCCCTAACTTAAGGCGTACAATAATTCAGGAATAGTATAGAAATTATCTTTAAGCTCAAATACAACTGAATAGCACTAGTAATTGATCACCTAGACAACTACCTAAATTATCATATAGAGCTTCTAGTCACCTCTTCCTTGATATTTGTGAGACCTTGATCAAACACTCACACGTTGACCATCTTCCGTCACCTACAAGTTCACGAACTCTCCACAACTCTGGCATGAGTAACCGTGATGTTTTTTCCATGATGCATAATCAAGGCCAGCAAGGCCTCATTTATAGCAACCAAAACCTTCGAAATTGTGCAACCAAAGAAATTTGATTATGATGACTTGTCTTTCAAGGGTGTTAAAGACCTTACTCAATTTGGAAATCATCTCCGTCACAAGGAGTTGGGCATGATTAGGAAGCTTGTTGCCTTTTTGTTCTTCTTTTATGAAATTATTTTTTGCTTTGGGTTGGACATAAACAAGAAATGTCCGCCTCCAATCTAAGGGAAAAGACTTCAACATGGGTAGCCGGGGACACAAATAGAACTTAGCATTGGGGATGACTTTATTCACATGTCTACAATATTTTTTATCCATGTGCATCTTATTTAACAACAACAACATATCCTCGATAACGGACTGCAACCAGTGATATCACAGATCGATATGTTTCATAAAAAAGTGGTATACGGACTTTTTACACAAGTTAATGACACTCTTACTATTATAAAATACTGTATACTTCTTTTGTTTCAATCCCAACTCTTGAAGAGACCACTTCATCCACAACATCTCCTTCCTTACTTCAACAATAGCAATATGCTCAGCATTCCTTGTAGATAGAGCCACATACTTTGTGAATTTAGGCTATCATGACACAGTTTACCCTATGAAAGTAAAGACATAGCTTGACGTGGACTTTCTATCATGTAGATAACCTACCATGTTAGAATTAGTATGACTTTATGAACATTTTTAGACCAACCAAATTACCAATAGAGTTTGGTTATTCCCCCCAATATCTCAAGATTGATTTAACAACTTTCTGTAGAGTTTCAATAGCAGCTAGGTCTAGAGGAAGGTTATGAGCATTACATATCTTTCCTAGTTTTGAAAGGAACATGTTCACAATACCAACAACTTGGGCTATATCTAGTTGGCTACAGACCATAGTGAACTAATTGCAGAAGCATTAGGGATTTTAGACATCTCTAATTTCTCCTCCTTTGATTGTCGGCCATCTGTATTGCTCAACTTGAAGTGAGCAACAAGTGGAGTACCAGATGACTTGGCATTTTTCACGTTGAACTTTTCAATCACTCATTCAACTCATTTTTGTTGTGACATCTATAGTTTCTTATTTTTCTCAATCTCAGGAAATGTCCTTGATTAAAATTTTCCTTGCCGAATGCAAATCCTTCATATCAAAAGATTTGGACGACTCTTTCATATTTAAAGATTTAGACAACTCCTTATTCCATTTGCTAATTCGATTAGCATCCTACCCAACAATTAACATGTAATCAACAAAAAGCAACACGATAATGAAGTCATCATTAGAAGCTTGGCGAAGGTACACACAATGATCAGCTTTTATCCTCTTATAGCCTTGGCTTATCTTAAACGAGTCAGATGTTTGTACGAATGTCTAGGAGCATGTTTTAAACCATAAATACTCTTCAACAACTTGCAAACCATGTGCTCATTTCCTTCAACTTCAAAACCATGTGGTTGATAAATATAGATTTTCTCATACAAGTCTCTTTGTTGGACTTTTTACTCTTCAAACTTTCATTTTTCTTCCATATTTCTTCACCACTTCCTTCCTTTTTCTTAAATTTTTCATTTTCTAGCATTTTTCTACTCATTTTCTTTTATTTTGATATTTCAAGCTTTTTATATATCCACATTACACCACCATGGCACCAAAGAAAAAGGTAACCACACAAGATGCTGGGACTTTGAGTCACGCCCACAAAGAGCACCTTGAAGCTCCTGAACATCCACTACCATTAGAAATCGAGCTACCATTTCACATCCCCTTGGTTTAACTAATCCTGCGTTTATTGCTAGATATAATGCTTTGAGTCGTAAACTAGTAGTGGCTACTTGATGGAGACCAAGGGCAAGAACAAGACCCTTTCCATGAGCCAGAGAAGACCTTGCTGCTTAGCCACCAACAACCCCAATTTTGTGAGGCCATTCAACTCAGTCTGGAAGCTATTTTAAGGAAATCATTGCTTTGGTGGACACCCTAGCATTTCTTCTGATCAAGCTAAGCCATTTTTGAGGCTCACACAGTAGACTTAGTTCAGTCCAGTTCAAAATAAAAGGTATCCTGCAATCAGCCTATTTGGGGTGTTCCGTCTGCTTCTAGTAACTCAGGCTTGTCCAAGGAAACCAATCCCTTTTGATCAGTACCCTAACTCATTTACCAACTCATAATCAGCTCCTAATGATGAAGGTTACTGGATTTTACCCTAGATTTATTTTCTGATAGCAGCAGGTCAGCAGTAGATCCACAGCAACAGCAGTTCAAAGGGAGAATTTTATCTCCAACTTAGCAGCTCATTCTGGCAAGTCTAAGAGTTTAAAAATGTGTCTAAATATTTATCTAGCAAGGCCCTAAAGTTGCAGAATCAGATCCTTTAGCATAAGCTTTTAACCAGCACCAGAATGCAAGAAATACCCTATTATCCACTGGATTTCAGTGTACTGTACTTGCTGGCAGGCTGAGTTAGTTCGATGTAATCAGCTACAAAACTCCTCCCAAAGCCATCATTAGCAAGTACCTTGATGCTATTAAGGGTTGACACCTCAGGAATAGAGATAAGCAAGGGGTTTAGGTGTCAAGGATCCAGCCAACTGTTGTTTAAGTTAGTTTATTTCAGTTTCAGTTTTCTTGTTTTATCTACCATCAGTTATAGTTGTTGATCTTTTGATTGAGGGCATGTATTTAAGGCTTGTTTTCCCTGGTAATAGATAGATTATTAATGAATGAAAACCCCCTTTGCTGGTTTAAGCAAAATCCTCTCCAAATCTCTCTAACTTTATCCTATTCAGGTGGTGTTGAGAGTGATTCTTTATCTATTCCTCTGGTGCATTTGCTTTAGGGGGTTTAGTGGTGAATCCTTGTAGTTCTGGTTGGTGGATTAACTTTCTTTAGACCAGTTCATATCTTCCATGTTGAGTTGCTAGCTTTGTCAAGTATTCAGGCCAGCAAGTTCAGCATACACCAATTGGTATCAGAGCCTAACCTTGATTCTTGGTGAGTTGCTTCTGTTACTCTTTGCTGTTTTGTTTTATTTTCCTTCTAGTCTCGTTCACATGCTCTCCTCCTGAAAAAAACCTATTATTTAGCCACAAAAGAACCCTATTATCCCAAACACACACCCAACTACAAAGAACCAAGCTTCTCAAACAGCTACAACATTCCAAATTGCCTACTCTGAAATTTCATGGTTGAAAGAGAAAACACCTCTCCTCCACCACAGTAACCTGTGAGAGTTCCTAGAGGTCTCTCTTTGGAACATGCTCATGAACACATGAGAGATTGAGCTATCCTAGAAATGCAAGAAAGCATCAGAACCCTTGCAACTCAAATTCAGCAGCTCATGAATCGGCCTAGATGAAGAGAAAGAGAGCCACCTCAGGACCCTCATGGAGGTTCTGACTCCCCTCCTGATTCTCAGTATGGAAGTAAGTCATCTACTAGAGATGCTAGGCTTAGAAGAAGGAGAATGTCTAGGGATGACCTTAAGGACCTCAGAATAGAGGCCCCTAAGTTTGATGGAAGTTTAAAGCCTGAAGATTACTTGGAATAGGTTTAGGCCTTGGAGAGGATCATAGAGATCAAAGGCTACTCTGGAGAAAAGGCCTTTAAGCTTGCTATTCGAAAATTAAAATAGTATGCTTCACTTTGGTATAAAAACCTGAAGAGAACTAGGGCTTTGGAAGGCAAACCTAAGATCAAAACTTGGGTTAAACTGAAGAAGCACATGGATAAAAGGTTCTTGCCTGCTATATATAAGCAAGAACTGTACCTGAAGGTCACCTCCTTGCAATAGGGAATCATGAGGGTTGAAGAATACATTAGGGAGTTTAAGTAGTTGTAGATCAGGTGTGCCTTAAGGGAAGAACCTGAACAAACTATTGTCAGGTTTCTCAAAGGCTTAAACCCTGCTATCTTAGAAAGGGTTGAACTGCAGCCATTCTGGACATTTGAAGATGCCTGCAAATTAGCTCTCAAAGTTGAAAAACAGCTTAAAACAAGGAGGCATTACTGTTGTGCCCTTCCTAAACCTATTGTACCAGTGAGGACTTTCAACTCCTACAAGCTAGAATTCGTCCCTAAGGATGACAAGGACAAGGGAAAGGGAAAGGAGATTGCCAAGGCAGTGCCAAAAGGCCAAAAGAGGTGTTTCAAGTGCCATGGATATGGTAAGTTTCAGGCAGACTATCCCAACAGAAGGGTACTCACAATCAGGGGGATTGAAGAACTAGATCACATGGACATAGTGGAGGATGAGGAAGAAGAATCTGCTGATGAGGGTGAAACCTCTTACTTGCCAACTGAAGAGGGTGAAATGCTCATGATTAAGAGGGTTCTCCATGCCATTGAAGCCCCACCAGAAGTCAACCAAAGAGAGCAAATATTCCATTGCAGATGCAAGGTAGCCAACAATACATGCAACTTGATTATAGATGGGGGTAGCTGCACCAATGTAGCTTCAACTGAAATGGTCAGCAAGCTGAACCTGGCCACCATCACCCATCCTAGACCCTACACCTTGCAGTGGCTTAAGAGAGGCAATAAGGTAACAGTTTCCAAGCAAGCTTTGGTACCTTTTTTAATTGGTGAATATCAGGATGAAGTTCTGTGTGATGTCTTGCTAATGGATGCTTGTCAATTGCTCCTAGGCAGACCTTGGCAGTTTAATAGGGATGTCACTCACCATGGTCAGTCCAACACTTATTCTTTCAAACTAAAGGGGCAGAAAGATGACACTGACCCCTTTTACCCCCTAACCAAACACAAAAACCTAAAACTGGGAGGGCTATACACAAGAAGAGTGCCTTGTTTGTCAATAGGGGAAGAGTGGAGAGGGCTATTACCAAGGGAAAGCCTGTGCTGGCTGTGTTGATGCTAGAATCTGCCCCTAAATCAGATACAGTAGCCTTACACCCTTCTGTTCAGCCCCTGCTGAAGGAATTTCAGGATGTATTTCCCTAAGACTTGCCCCCTATCCTCTCTCCAAAAAGGGGAATAGAGCACCAAATTGACTTACTCCCTAGGGTCCCACTACCCAACAAACCTACATACAGATGCAACCCTACTGAAACCGAGGAGCTACAAAGGCAAGTTCATGAACTGATTGATAGGGGCTGAGTAAAGGAAAGCATGAGCTATGCTTAGTTCCAGCTTTATTGGTGCCAAAGAAAGATGGCAGTTGGAGGATGTGTGTAGACAGTAGAGCCATCAACAATATCACAGTCAAGTATAGGTATTCCATCCCTAGACTTGATGGAATGTTGGATGAGCTTCATGGTTCTAGGATCTTCTCCAAGATAGATTTGAGAAGTGGTTATCATCAGATCAGAATGAGAGAAGGGGATGAATCGAAAACTGCTTCCAAGACAAGGCAAGGGCTTTATGAATGGCTTGTCATGCCATTTGGGTTGTCTAATGCACCTAGCACCTTCATGAGGTTGATGAATGAAGTGCTTAGGCCCTACATAGGTCTATTTGTGGTTATATATTTTGATGACATCCTTATATACAGCAAAGCTGACCTTGATCACTTTCAACACCTTAAGCAGGTTTTCACCACCCTCAAAAGCCAGAAACTCTATGGGAAGTTGGAGAAATGTGAATTCTTAGTACCAAGGGTTGTCTTCCTTAGGTATGTGGTTTCCTATGATGGTATTCAAATGGATGAAGCCAAAGTTGAAGCCATTAAATCTTGACCAGTACCTACCTCAGTCACTACAGTAAGAAGTTTCCATGGGTTAGCTTCTTTCCACAGAAGGTTCGTTAGGGATTTCAACACAATCATGGCCCCTCTTATTGAGTGCATGAAGAAAGGCAGCTTCTCCTGGCCTCTAGCAGCACAGAAGAACTTTGAGACCATCAAGCAAAGTCTACATGAAGCACCACTCCTAGCCTTGCCCAACTTTGAGGAATTATTTGAAGCAGAGTGTGATGCCAGTAGGGTGGGTATTGGAGCTGTTCTTACACAATTCAGGAAGCCCCTGACCTACTTAAGTGAAAAGCTCAGTGCTCCTAAACTCAATTACTCAACCTATGACAAATAATTTTATGCCATAGTGAGGGCTTTGAGTTATTAGAGTCACTACCTGAAACCTAAGGCCTTTGTCCTGTATTCAGATCATCAGGCCTTGAGGTATCTTAATGGCCAGCCTAAGCTCAATGCTAGGCATGCCAAGTGGGTAGAATTTCTGCAAGCCTTTACCTTTTCTGCTAGGCATAAGAAAGGAACTGAGAATGTAGTAGCAGATGCACTCTTAAGGAGGTATGCCCTGATTTCTGTTCTGGGTGCAAAGCTACTGGGATTACAGTCCATTTAGGCCTACTATTCTGAAGACTCAGCTTTTCAGGAGTTGGTGAGTAATACACCAGTCCAGGGACCTTATGTGATGCAAGAAGATTTTCTGTTCAAAGGGAACAAGTTGTGTATCCCAGCGTGTCCATTAAGGGATTTACTAGTGAGAGAAGCCCATGGAGGTTCACTTGCTGGACATTTTGGCATGAACAAAACGTTGGATATTCTGAAGGAGCACTTTTACTGGCCAAAGATGGGGGAAGACATGCACAGAGTGGTGTCCAGATTCTCTATTTGCCATAAAGCCGAGAGCTAGTTCCACCAAGGCCTGTATACACTCCTTCCAGTTCCATTAAGGCCATGGGAAGATGTCAGTATGGATTTTATTGTTGCTTTGCTGAGGACACAAAGAGGCAAGGATTCAGTTATGGTGGTGGTAGACAGATTCACCAAGATGGCTCATTTTGTGGCATTTCACAAGGCTGATGATGCCTCTCAGATTGCATGGAGTCCCCAAGATCATTGTCAGTGATAGAGACACCAAGTTCTTATCTCATTTTTGGAGGAGTTTATGGCATCTGTTGGGTACCAAGCTCCTGTACAGTATCACTTGCCATCCTCAAATTGATGGCCAAACTGAGGTTACCAATAGGACCTTGTCCACACTCCTCAGAACCATGGTCCAGAAGAATCTGAAGGAATGGGATATCAAGCTGCCTCATGCTGAGTTTGCTTACAACAAAACACCCATCAGGGCTACTAGTTGTTCACTTTTTAAGGCATTATATGGGATTAATCCCCTGACTCCTATTGATCTTATTCCTCTGCCCACTGACTATAAGGTTAGCTTTGAAGCTGAGAAAAGAGCCAAGGAAATGAAGAAACTTCATGAGCAGATTAGAGCTCACATTGAGAAGGTTAATGAAACCTATAGAATCAAAGCCAACAAAAATAGGAGGGGCATTGAGTATCAACCTGGTGATCTTTTCTGGTTGCACCTCAGGAAGGAGAGGTTTCCAAGAAGAAGGAAAAATAAGCTAATGGCCAGAGGGGATGGCCCTTTCAAGGTCCTTGCCAAGGTGGGAGCCAATGCTTACAAACTGGAGCTTCCAGGAGACATGGTTGTTTTAGCCATATTTAATGTGGGTGACCTGAGCCCCTATGTTGAGGATGAGATTGAATTTGGGGAATTGAGGGAAAATCTTCTCATAGGAGGGGAGGATGATGCAGACCAAGGGCCAGAATAAGACCCTCTCCATGAACCAAAGAAGACCTTACTGCTTAGCCACCAGTAACCCTAATTCTGTGAGGCCATTCAACTCAGCCTGGAAGATATTTTAGGGAGATCATTGCTTTGTTAGACACGCTAGCATTTCTTCTGATCAAGTTAAGTCATTTTTGAGGCTCACACAACAGCCTTAGTTCAGTCCGGTTCAAAATAAAAGGCATCCTATAATCAGCCTATTTAAGGTGTTCTGTCTGCTTCTAGTAACTCAGGCTTGTCCAAGGAAACCAATCCCTTTTGATCAATACCCTAACTCATTTATCAGCTCATAATCAGCTCATAAATGATGAGGGTTACTGTATTTTGCGTTGGATTTATTTTCTGATAGCAGCAGGTCAGCAGCAGGTCCACAACAACAACAGCAGTTGAAAGGGAGAATTTTATCTCCAACTTAGCAGCTCGTTTTGGCATGTCTAAGGGTTTGAAAATGTGTCTAAATATTTATCCAGCAAGGCCCTAAAGTTGCAGAATTAGATCCTTGAGCATCAACTTTTAACTAGCACGAGAATGCCGATTGTCCACTTGGTTTAGTGTACTGTACTTGCTAGTAGGCTGAGTTAGCTCGATATAATCAGCTGCAAAACTCCTCCCAAAGCCATCATTAGCAAGTAACTTGATGCTATTAAGGGTTGGCACCTCAAGAATGGAGATAAGCAAGGGGTTTAGGTGTCAAGGATCTAGCCAGCTGCTGTTTAAGTTAGTTCATTTCAGTTTTAGTTTTCTTGTTTTAGCTAGCATCAGTTATAGCCGTTGATCTTTTGATTCAGGGCATGTATTTAAGGCTTGTTTTCTCTTGTAATAGACAGATTATTGATGAATGAAAATCCCCTTTGCTGGTTTAAGCAAAATCCTCTCCAAATCTATCTAACTTTATCCTGTTCAAGTGGTGTTGAGAGTGATTCTTTATCTATTCCTTTGGTGTATTTGCTTTAGGGGGTTTAGTGGTGAATCCTTGTAGTTCTGGTTGGTGGATTAACTTTCTTTAGACCAGTTCATATCTTCCATGTTGAGTTGCTAGCTTTGTCAAGTATTCAGGGCAGCAAGTTCAGCATACATCACTACTCGACATTATGATGAGTATGTTGAGGTCACGAGTGGCCCTCAGTGTCAAGAGGGCTAAATTTCATTTTATTTCAATAGGGAGTTCTATGACCTTAATTTGAGTGCCTTTAATAGTATATTTTTGGTTTTCCACCAAGCGTGGATCTCCTATACCGCCATGTTCCTAAGGAATTCAATCCGAATACTTTTTAGTATGAAATTTTCGAGGATTATCGATATGATACTAGTAATTTCAAAGGTACATTTGTTTGAAACCCCTATATTCGTGTGGCCCAACGCTTGTTAGCTTATGGTTTGTTTGCTAGGAAGGATAGTTTAAATCTGCATCGCTTGTTTGAATTATATTTTTTGTATGGCGTACTTGAAGGTGATCGGATTGACCCCGGGTCATTCTTGGTCAATCAGTTGTATAGTGCAGCCACTAGCTCTGCACATAGGATTGTCATTGAGGGCCTCATTACCCCCATTGCTAGGTGAGTTGGTATTGAACCAAACCCTGATGATCGAGTCACAGGTTCGGAGTTGTTGGACTTGACCGCTTTTGAACAAATGGAATTTTGTAAGGTGGATGGTGGGCGTATCTGTTGGATTTATCTTGGGCACCGACTTATGCCTCTCCCAAATGTTGATCGCACCTATCTCCTGAACCGGGCCAATCTCTACTTTTTACCCGGTGAGGAAGAGTTAGCGTGACCCACCCCACCTCCTCCACGTACTCGCCCTAGGGCTTCTAGTTCATTCCAACCATTATCCTCTCGTGATTATCTTGACTTACATGCTTTCCTCCAGTCAATTCAAGAGGAGCAGGCTTCTCTACGAGGTTATGTAGAAATTGAGTATGCCTCACTTCGGGACATTGTTCAGGAGAGGCATGCTCTGTGCCGTGATTGCCTCCCAGAACCAATATTTCTAAGACTTTAGGGCCTGCTTAGAGACTTGGAGGGATTGACACATTTCTCAACCCCACCTTCCTTTTTCTCCACCCTTCCTCATCCCTTTTAGTGTTTTTAGATTTTTCTGTGCGTGCATTGAGGATACTGCATTATCCAAGCATAGGTGAGTTGTAGTTGTTATGTGTTTGTGGTTGTATATATGTGTGTCGTGGATGTGTGAAAGTTTGCTTTTTTTTTGGGTCATGCATTTAGTTTTTTTTTTGTTTGCATTTTTAGTTTATCATTTTTTAGGTTTCTTTCTTTGTTTTGGTTTCGTTTTGGCATTTTTATAGTCTTTATTTGCATTTTAGGCTTAGTGAAAACAAACCAAAAAAACAAACCAAAAACCCGAAAAATGAGCCTATAAATCCTCCAATGATGAGTCTTTAGACTAAGTCGCTTTATTTTGCCTATTTTGACCCTTTTTGTTAGGCCTATTTGTAAATAAAATGCTTGTTTATTAGTTTTTGAACTATGTTTTATGTTTTGACCATCAAGTTAGATATGAATTGATTGCTTAATGATTCTTGGCATGAGTATTTGGCATATGAAATTCAATGAGCTAGATGAGCTTTGTCCTATGAGATTTTGAACTTAAATAGACTAATTCATCATTCTAGTCTCATATTTCCTTTCATGTGTGACTCTTCCTAGATTTCAGGTTTCTAAAACTTACTTTGACTTTTGTTCAAGATTAAATTTAACAAGCACATTCAGGCAATATGATTGAGGCATTCTTTGACTTTATAAGCTACATTGACCAAATAGCCACCATTATATGAATGATTTATTCCTTGCTACCCCTTTGAGCGTTTATCGTGTTTATTGATGGAAACCTATATTATCGTCTTTGACCACACATATATCTTACCCTTTTAGCCAAGACTATAGAGTTTCATAGCTAGTTGAGAGTAGTTTGTGGATAATAACCTTTTATGGATATTGTGGTTTGGTTGGATATGATAAGGGATTCATGTTTTGTTTTTCCTTCAAAGTCAATTGGGTAATGTTTTGTGAGTTGCAAGAAAAGTGATGAAAAGTGAATAGTTTTCCTTTGCCATGATCCTGCTCTTTGATTAACATAAATAAATAAAGAAAACAACAAACCATGTAAAGAAAAAGAAGTGTGTTGAAAAAAAAGAGGAAGTAAAGAAAAAACACACAAAGAAAGAAAAAATGATGAAATAAAAGGACTTATCATTGGTTTTACATTTTTAAACACTTTCTCTTGTGATCTCACTTGGGGATGTCATTGATATTTTAAGATGTATAGGCTTGAGGAATATGTTTTAGTTGAGTGATAATGTTTTACGCTCTTAGTCTTTGACTTTTAGCTTCACAAATCCCAAAATGTATGTTTTGTCCTTACGTTTAGCCATTTGCCTTGTTGCAACCCTTAAAAGTCCTCATGATTGCCTTGTGTGTTTTGCGTTTTAGTGGTGGAAAATTGGAGAGTCTTATCAAGCTTATGATTGATTTGGTTCTATGGAATCAGATTTAAGAGAACCACATTTTACTTTAAACACATGAGTGATGAGGGCCTCATCCCTAAAGTGAGGTTCTATTGGCTCTTCTAGCTCTACTTATTGTAATATGCCAATATGATTGTTCAAGTTGATTTGAGTGATTGATTTAATACTTTAATGTGATGGTTCTTACTTTTATTTCAAAATTTTCATTCTCTTATTTGTTTGTAAAATTTTTTTAATCACTTTTTGGCTAAACTTCTTGGGTTGATTTGGCTATTGATGTTACTACTGATGCCTGCCTAAGGAGTTCATTCATTTTTAGCATCAGTTTCATAGTTGCTTGGAGATAAGCAATAGTTTAAGCATGGGGGAGTTTGATAAGTACTTGAAGTGTACTCTATTTTGGGATCATTGTGTGCCATTTTTAGGGAGAATTATCTGTTATATGATATATTATGCACTCCTTTCTCTATTTTACGCTCGGGTATGGTTCTTTTATGTGTTTTGTAGGTTTTTGGACCATTTTACCCCAAATTTTACCATAAATGAGTGTAGCTTGACCCCACAGACACCCCCAGGTCACTATGCCTGTGGAAGGAAGAAAGAACAGAAGAATATCGAGACATAGATGACCACGAACGGTCTATGGTGAAGGCCACAACTCGTGGTGAGACCATAACTGCAAGCCTGTTCATTTTGCTTTGTCCTGTGGCTAAGGTTGATCTAGTTCTTCTTTAAATAGGGCCATTTTGCAGCGGATTCGAAAGAGACACAGAAAAAGGGAACTCTTACTCTCTAGTTTGTCCATTCCTTTCCATTTTCTAGGTTTAGTTTTAGATTTCTTGTTGGTTTTGAGTATAATTTGTGAAGAAGTGCTTGCTGTTCAGAGCCCTTGCAAGGTTGGGAAACCCTCGAAGGATCTCCGATTGCGCTAAGTTTTCTTCTCTCAAACTTTGTTTTGTTGTTGTTATTTTAAGTATGTGTGATTAGTTTTATCAATCTAGGGATTGTTAGCCAAGTATTGATGTTGGAATCTCTTATTTTTATTTAATTGTGCTTGTTCGTCACTGGAATTGCTTGAATTCTATCTTGTGTGTTAAATTGTTGTAGGTGAATTTTGGCCAAATTTACTTGCTAATTCAAAATAGTCAAGTGAAGAACTGAAAGGTGAAACTTGCTATTTGATCAATGAGATAGGGCTTGACTTAGCGATACCTGAGAAAGATTTGCTTGTTAAGAAAACTTTTAATCATCAAAAATCTATAACTTAGACTAAAGAAGGACATTTGAAAGAATGACAGTTGGTTAGTTCAGGTAATTCAGTTTTTTTCGAAAGAAAAGATTGAATTCTAAATGCGATTACACCCCTTTCGATTTCTCATTATAGATCATGTGCATGATATATTCCATTGATCCACACCCTTACTAGGTGAAACAAATCGCTAGATGTTTTAAATTGATTGAATTTTCCATGTAAATTATAGCATCGTTCAAACTCTAAATTGAAATGTGCTTACTTAGCGCTTTTATAGGACAAAACTCAGTAGACTATAATTGGTCTTCATGGGACCGATATCCTTTCTAAACTACAACACCTGTGCACTTGCGGGTATAGGGCAGGTATTACCTTAGTAATAAGGGTTGAGACCTAAGTTTCGTATTCGATTGTGTTCTTCCTATTATACCGTAATTTTTTTATTTTATCATCATTTGTGGTTCATTTTGAACCTGGAAAATAAGCCCTAGATAAAGACTAGGACACCATTCATTAGAATCCTAAAGAAGTTGTTTAGTCTCGTTCTCTTAAGAGGATAAAGGAAAAGAGATTTGAGGAAAACACAAATTTGTTCTCAATTTTTCTTATCCAAGTTGGTCCATAATATGAACTTTTTACCTTTAATTTAAACTTTTACTCCACATTACTTTTCAAAAACAGTATAAAAACTCTTTTTATATTAGAATGTTTGTAGCTAATATATTAATTATCTTTGGAAGATATGAAAGGGAACTCTACACTGCCTGCACTTTAAATTCAAAATGTATTCTTATAAGAGAGGGTTCTAGAATATTAAGCAAAGTTATTCCTATTGTAAGAAAAAGAATATATTAACTAAGGTATGTATA